>CM028245.1:1950662-2550662 GCA_016432835.1 Brassica nigra
TATACATAATCTTATACCTTTAGTGTTGTTTTAAATTATTTAAACACATTCTAAATTTGTACACCCTATTCTAAACTATCTCTTAGTACATGTACATCATTCTAATTTTAAAAATTAATTTAGTTTAAATTCATATAATTAAATGGGGTGAACCACTATGAAATCAATAATATTCAGGAAAAATGGAGACAAATAAACCTCCTAACCTCTTTGAACACATGGTAATATGTGGAGGATGAATATGCAATAAAAACAATTTTGAATTTTCTCAAAATTTAGGGTTAACCCCTACGAAATATGGATTTCAGAAATACATATAAGACCATACTGAAATGAAATATTTAACCACATTCTAATTTGTATTAATGTTAAAACTATCTTTCAAGGTACATGTACATCATTCATTTTAAAATTAATTTAGTTTAAATCATATATCGCTTAAATAAGTGACTTACCACTATAAAATCACTATTATCTGTGAGAAACTGAGACAACAAACGTCCTAACCCTCTTGACCATCACCATAATATGTAATGGAGGATGCAATTATGCAATAAAACAATATTGTCATATTTTCGAATTTCTCTCAAAATTTGTGGTTAACCCCTACGAAAATATTGAGTTTTTCGTTAAATGCTCTATATATCTTATACTCTTTAGTGTTGTTTAAAATTATTTAACCACATTCTACATTTGTATTAATGTATTCTAAACTATCTTCAAGGTATATGTACATCATTCTAATTTTTAACAATTTTTAGTTTAAATTCATATAACGCTTAAATAAGTACTAACCACTATGAAATCACTATTATCTAGAAAACTGGAGAAAACAAATGTTCCTAACCCTTTGACCATCATAATATGTAAGTGGAGGATGAAATTATGCAATAAAAACAATATTGTCATATTTTTGAATTTCTCTCAAAATTTGTAGTTAACCCCTACTTAAAAATATTGAGTTTTCGTAAAATGCTCTATATACATAATCTTATACTCTTTATGTTTTTAAAATTTTAAAACACATTCTACATTTGTATTAATGTATTCTAAACTAAATTCAAGGTACATGTACATCATTCTAATTTTTTAAAATTTTTTTTAAATTCATATAATTTTAAATAAGTAGACAACCACTATGAAATCACTATTATCTAGAGAAACGAGACAACAAAACTATTAACCTCTTAAACTTCATCATAAATGTAAGTGGAGGATGCAATTATGCAATAAAAACAATATTGTCATATTTTTGAAATTCTCAAAATTTGTAGTTAACCCCTACAAAATATTGAGTTTTTCAAATGCTCTATATACATAATCTTATTCTTTTAGTGTTGTTTAAAATTATTTAAAACATTCTACATTTGTATTAATGTATTCTAAACTATCTTCAAGGTACATGTACATCATTCTAATTTTTACAATTAATTAGTTTAAATTCTATATCGCTTAAATAAAGAACTAACCACTATGAAATCACTATATTATCTGAGAAACGAGACAACAAACGCCCTAACCTCTTTGACAATCATAATATGTAAGTGGAGGATGCAATTATAACAAAAAACAATATTGTCATATTTTTTAATTTCTCTCAAAATTTGTAGATTAACCTCTACAAAATATTGAGTTTTTTTTCAAAATGCTCTATATACATAATCTTATATTCTTAGTGTTGTTTAAAATTATTTAACCACATTCTACATTTGTATTAATGTATTCTAAACTATCTTCAAGGTACATGTACATCATTCTAATTTTTATCAATTAATTTAGTTTAAATTCATATATCTTAAATAAGTAGACTAACCTACTAAAATCACTATTATCTTAAACGAGACAACAAACGCTCCTAACCCTTTGATCATCATAATATGTAAGTAGGATGCAATTATGCAATAAAACAATATTGTCATATTTTGAATTTCTCTCAAAATTTGTGGTTAACCCTACGAAAATATTGAGTTTTTCTTAAATGCTCTATATACATAATCTTATACTCTTTAGTTGTTGTTTAAAATTATTTAACCACATTCTACATTTGTATTAATGTATTCTAAACTATCTTTCAAGGTACATGTACATCATTCTATTTTTAACAATTAATTTAGTTTAAATTCATATAATCGCTTAAATAAGTAGACTAACCACTATGAAATCACTATTATCTAGAGAAACGGAGACAACAAACGTTCCTAACCTCTTGACCATCATAATATGTAAGTGGAGGATGCAATTATGCATAAAACAATATTGTCATATTTTTGAATTTCTCTCAAAATTTGTATTAACTCCTACTAAAATATTGAGTTTTTCAAATGCCTCTATATACATAATCTTATACTCTTTAGTGTTGTTTAAAATTATTTAACCACATTCTCATTTGTATTAATGTATTCTAAACTATCTTCAAGGTACATGTACATCATTCTAATTTTTAACAATTAATTTAGTTTAAATTCATATATCGCTTAAATAAGTAGACTAACCACTATGAAATCACTATTATCTAGAGAAACGGAGACAACAAACGTTCCTAACCTCTTTGACCATCATAATATGTAAGTGGAGGATGCAATTATGCAATAAAACAATATTGTCATTTTTTTGAATTTCTCTCAAAATTTGTGGTTAACCCCTACTAAAAATATTGATTTTTTCGTAAATGCTCTATATACATAATCTTATACTCTTTTAGTGTTGTTTAAAATTATTTAACCACATTCTACATTTGTATTAATGTATTCTAAACTATCTTTCAAGGTACATGTACATCATTCTAATTTTTAACAATTAATTTAGTTTAAATTCATATATCGCTTAAATAAGTAGACTAACCACTATAAAATCACTATTATCTAGAGAAACGGAGACAACAAACGTTCCTAACCTCTTGACCATCATAATATGTAAGTGGAGGATGCAATTATGCAAAACAATATTGTCATATTTTTTGAATTTCTCAAAATTTGTAGGTTAACCCCTACGAAAATATTGAGTTTTCGTTAAATGCTCTATATACATAATCTTATACTCTTTTAGTGTTGTTTAAAATTATTTAACCACATTCTACATTTGTATTAATGTATTCTAAACTATCTTCAAGGTACATGTACATCATTCTAATTTTAACAATTAATTTAGTTTAAATTCATATACGCTTAAATAAGTAGACTAACCACTATGAAATCACTATTATCTAGAGAAACGGAGACAACAAACGTTCCTAACCTCTTTGACCATCATAATATGTAAGTGGAGGATGCAATTATGCATAAAACAATATTTTCATATTTTGAATTTCTCTCAAAATTTGTAGGTTAACCCCTACAAAAATATTGAGTTTTTCAAGTTAAATGCTCTATATACATAATCTTATACTCTTGTTGTTTAAAAATTTTAACCACATTCTACATTTGTATTAATGTATTCTAAACTATCTTTCAAGGTACATGTACATCATTCTAATATTTTTAAAATTTTTTTTTAAATTCATATAATCGCTTAAATAAGTAGACTAACCACTATGAAATCACTATTATCTGAGAAACGAGACAACAAACGTTCCTAACCTCTTTGACCATCATTAAATGTAGTGGAGGATGCAATTATGCAATAAAACAATATTGTCATATTTTTGAAATTCTCTCAAAATTTGTAGTTAACCCCTACTAAAAAATATTGAGTTTTTCGTTAAATGCTCTATATACATAATCTTATACTCTTTAGTGTTGTTTAAAATTATTTAAAACATTCTACATTTGTATTAATGTATTCTAAACTATCTTTCAAGGTACATGTACATCATTCTAATTTTAACAATTAATTTAGTTTAAATTCATATAATGCTTAAATAAGTAGACTAACCACTATGAAATCACTATTATCTAGAAAAAGACAACAAACCTTCCTAACCTTTGACCATCATAATATGTAAGGAGGATGCAATTATGCAATAAAACAATATTGTCATATTTTGAATTTCTCTCAAAATTTGTATTAACCCTACGAAAATTTGATTTTTCTAAAATGCTCTATATACATAATCTTATACTCTTTAGTGTTGTTTAAAATTATTTAACCACATTCGGCATTTGAATTAATGTATTCTAAACTATCTTTCAAGGTACATTTACATCATTCTAATTTTAAAATTAATTTAGTTTAAATTCATATACTTGTTTAAATAAATAGACTAACCACTATGAAATCACTATTATCTAGAGAAACGGAGACAACAAACATTCCTAACCTCTTTGACCATCATAATATGTAAGTGGAGGATGCAATTATGCAATAAAACAATACTGTCATATTTTTGAATTTCTCTCAAAATATGTGGCTAACCCTATGAAAATATTGAGTTTTTCGTTAACTGCTCTATATACAAAATCTTATACTCTTTACTTTTGTTTAAAATTATTTAACCACATTCTAAATTTGTATTAATGTATTCTAAACTATCTTTCAAGGTACATGTACATCATTCTAATTTTTACAATTTTTTAGTTTAAATTCATATATGCTTAAATAAGTAGACTAACCACTATGAAATCACTATTATCTAAAGAAACGGAGACAACAAATGTTCCTAACCTCTTTGAACATCATAATATGTAAGTGGAGGATGAAATTATGCAATAAAACAATATTTTCATATTTTTGAATTTCTCTCAAAATTTGTGGGTTAACCCCTACGAAAATATTGAGTTTTTCGTTAAATGCTCAATATACATAATCTTATACTCTTTAGTGTTGTTTAAAATTTTTTAACCACATTCTACATTTTTATTAATGTATTCTAAACTAACTTTCAAGGTACATGTACATCATTCTAATTTTTAAAAATTATTTTTTTTAAATTCATATACTGCTTAAATAAGTAGACTAACCACTATGAAATCACTATTATCTAGAGACACGGAGACAACAAACGTTATTAACCTCTTTAACCATCATTAAATGTAAGTGGAGGATGCAATTATGCAATAAAACAATATTGTCATATGTTTTGAAATTCTCTCAAAATATGTGGGCTAACCCCTACGAAAATTATGAGTTTTTCGTTAAATGCTCTATACACATAATCTTATATTCTTTAGTGTTGTTTAAAATTATTTAAAAACATTCTACATTTGTATAAATGTATTCTAATCTATCTTTCAAGGTACATGTACATCATTCTAATTTTTAACAATTAATTAGTTTAAATTCATATATCGCTTAAATAAGTAAACTAACCACTATGAAATCACTATTATCTAGAGAAACGATGACAACAAACGTTCCTAACCTCTTTGACAATCATAATATGTAAGTGGAGGATGCAATTATGCAATAAAAAAATATTGTCATATTTTTTGAATTTCTCTCAAAATTTGTAGATTAACCCCCCTACAAAAATATTGAGTTTTTCGTTGAATGCTCTATATACTTAATCTTATACTCTTTAGTGTTGTTTAAAATTATTTAACCACATTCTACATTTGTATTAATGTATTCTAAACTATCTTTCAAAGTACATGTACATCATTCTAATTTTTATCAATTAATTTAGTTTAAATTCATATATGCTTAAATAAGTAGACTAACCACTATGAAATCACTATTATCTAGAGAAACGGAGACAACAAACGTTCCTAACCTCTTTGATCATCATAATATGTAAGTGGAGGATGCAATTATGCAATAAAACAATATTGTCATATTTTTTTGAATTTCTCTCAAAATTTGTAGGTTAACCCTACGAAAATATTGAGTTTTCGTTAAATGCTCTATATACATAATCTTATACTCTTTAGTGTTGTTTAAAATTATTTAACCACATTCTGCATTTGTATTAATGTATTATAAACTATCTTTCAAGGTACATGTACATCATTCTAATTTTTAAAATTAAGTTAGTTTAAATTCATATCGCTTAAATAAATAGACTAACCACTATAAAATCACTATTATCTAGAGAAACGGAGACAACAAACATTCCTAACCTCTTTGACCAACATAATATGTAAGTGGAGGATGCAATTATGCAATAAAAAAATATTGTCATATTTTTTGAATTTCTCTCAAAATTTGTGGGTACCCCTACGAAAATATTGAGTTTTTCGTAAAATGCTCTATATACATAATCTTATACTCTTTAGTGTTGTTTAAAATTATTTAAACACATTCTAAATTTGTATTAATTTATTCTAAACTATCTTTAAAGTACATGTACATCATTCTAATTTTTAACAATTAATTTAGTTTAAATTAATATATTGCTTAAATAAGTAGACTAACCACTATGAAATCACTATTATCTAGAAAACGGAGACAACAAACATTCCTAACCTCTTTGACCATCATAATATGTAAGTGGAGGATGCAATTATGCAATAAAACAATATTGTCATATTTTTTGAATTTCTCTCAAAATTTGTGGGTTAACCCCTACGAAAATATTGATTTTTTCGTAAAATGCTCTATATACATAATCTTATACTCTTTAGTGTTGTTTAAAATTAATTAACCACATTCTGCATTTGTATTAATGTATTATAAACTATCTTTCAAGGTACATGTACATCATTCTAATTTTTAAAAATTAAGTTTGTTTAAATTCATATACTGTTTAAATAAATAGACTAACCACTATAAAATCACTATTATCTAGAGAAACGGAGACAACAAACATTCCTAACCTCTTTGACCATCATAATATGTAAGTGGAGGATGCAATTATGCAATAAAACAATACTGTCATATGTTTAGAATTTCTCTCAAAATATGTGGGCTAACCCCTATGAAAATATTGAGTTTTTCGTTAAATGCTCTATATACAAAATCTTATACTCTTTAGTTTTGTTTAAAATTATTTAACCACATTCTACATTTGTATTAATGTATTCTAAACTATCTTTCAAGGTATATGTTTATCATTCTAATTTTTAGCAATTTTTTTAGTTTAAATTCATATACTGCTTAAATAAGTAGACTAACCACTATGAAATCACTATTATCTAAAGAAACGGAGACAACAAATGTTCCTAACCTCTTTGACCATCATAATATGTAAGTGGAGGATGAAATTATGCAATAAAACAATATTTTCATATTTTTGAATTTCTCTCAAAATTTGTGGGTAAACCCCTACGAAAATATTGAGTTTTCGTTAAATGCTCAATATACATAATCTTATACTCTTTAGTGTTGTTTAAAATTTTTTAAACACATTCTACATTTTTATTAATGTATTCTAAACTAACTTTCAAGGTACATGTACATCATTCTAATTTTAAAATTTTTTTTTTAAATTCATATACTGCTTAAATAAGTAGACTAACCACTATGAAATCACTATTATCTAGAGACATGGAGACAACAAACGTTATTAACCTCTTTAACCATCATTAAATGTAAGTGGAGGATGCAATTATGCAATAAAACAATATTGTCATATGTTTTGAAATTCTCTCAAAATATGTGGGCTAACCCCTACGAAAATAATGAGTTTTTCGTTAAATGCTCTATACACATAATCTTATATTCTTTAGTGTTGTTTAAAATTATTTAAAAACATTCTACATTTGTATTAATGTATTCTAATCTATCTTTCAAGGTACATGTACATCATTCTAATTTTTAACAATTAATTAGTTTAAATTCCTATACTGCTTAAATAAGTAAACTAACCACTATGAAATCACTATTATCTAGAGAAACGATGACAACAAACGTTCCTAACCTCTTTGACAATCATAATATGTAAGTGGAGGATGCAATTATGCAATAAAAAATATTGTCATATTTTTTGAATTTCTCTCAAAATTTGTAGATTAACCCCCCTACAAAAATATTGAGTTTTTCGTTGAATGCTCTATATACTTAATCTTATACTCTTTAGTGTTGTTTAAAATTATTTAACCACATTCTACATTTGTATTAATGTATTCTAAACTATCTTTCAAAGTACATGTACATCATTCTAATTTTTATCAATTAATTTAGTTTAAATTCATATACTGCTTAAATAAGTAGACTAGCCACTATGAAATCACTATTATCTAGAGAAACGGAGACAACAAACGTTCCTAACCTCTTTGATCATCATAATATGTAAGTGGAGGATGCAATTATGCAATAAAACAATATTGTCATAATTTTTGAATTTCTCTCAAAATTTGTAGGTTACCCCTACGAAAATATTGAATTTTTCGTTAAACGCTCTATATACATAATCTTATACTCTTTAGTGTTGTTTAAAATTATTTAACCACATTCTACATTTGTATTAATGTATTATAAACTATCTTTCAAGGTACATGTACATCATTCTAATTTTTAACAATTAATTTAGTTTAAATTCATATCGCTTAAATAAGTAGACTAACCACTATAAAATCACTATTATCTAGAGAAACGGAGAAAACAAACGTTCCTAACCTCTTTGCCCATCATAATATGTAAGTGGAGGATGCAATTATGCAATAAAAAATATTGTCATAATTTTTGAATTTCTCTCAAAATTTGTAGGTTAACCCCTACGAAAATATTGAGTTTTTCGTTAAATGCTCTATATACATAATCTTATACTCTTTAGTGTTGTTTAAAATTATTTAACCATATTCTACATTTATATTAATGTATTATAAACTATCTTTCAAGGTACATGTACATCATTCTAATTTTTAACAATTAATTTAGTTTAAATTCATATACTGCTTAAATAAGTAGACTAACCACTATAAAATCACTATTATCTAGAGAAACGGAGACAACAAACGTTCCAAACCTCATTGACCATCATAATATGTAAGTGGAGGATGCAATTATGCAATAAAACAATATTGTCATAATTTTTGAATTTCTCTCAAAATTTGTAGGTTAACCCCTACGAAAATATTGAGTTTTTCGTTAAACGCTCTATATACATAATCTTATACTCTTTTGTATTGTTTAAAATTATTTAAACACATTCTACATTTGTATTAATTTATTCTAAACTATCTTTAAAGTACATGTACATCATTCTAATTTTTAACAATTAATTTAGTTTAAATTCATATTCTTAAATAAGTATACTAACCACTATGAAATCACTATTATCTAGAGAAACGGAGACAACAAACGTTTCTAACCTCTTTGACCATCATAATATGTAAGTGGAGGATGCAATTATGCAATAAAACAATATTGTCATATTTTTCAATTTCTCTCAAAATTTGTAGGTTAACCCCATTGAAAATATTGAGTTTTTCGTAAAATGCTCTATATACATAATCTTATACTCTTTAGTGTTGTTTAAAATTATTTAACCACATTCTAAATTTGTATTAATGTATTCTAAATTATCTTTCTAGGTACATGTACATCATTCTATTTTTTAACAATTAATTTAGTTTAAATTCATATCGCTTAAATAAGTAGACTAACCACTATGAAATCACTATTATCTAGAGACACGGAGAAAAAAAACGTTATTAACCTCTATAACCATCATTAAATTTAAGTGGAGGATGCAATTATGCAATAAAACAATATTGTCATATGTTTTGAATTTCTCTCAAAATATGTAGGCTAACCCCAACGAAAATATTGAGTTTTTCGTTAAATGCTCTATATACAAAATCTTATACTCTTTAGTTTTGTTTAAAATTATTTAAGCACATTCTACATTTGTATTAATGTATTCTAAACTATCTTTCAAGGTATATGTTTATCATTCTAATTTTTAACAATTTTTTAGTTTAAATTCATATACTGCTTAAATAAGTAGACTAGCCACTATGAAATCACTATTATCTAGAGAAACGGAGACAACAAACGTTCCTAACCTCTTTGATCATCATAATATGTAAGTGGCGGATGCAATTATGCAATAAAACAATATTGTCATATTTTTTGAATTTCTCTCAAAATTTGTAGGTTAACCCCTACGAAAATATTGAGTTTTTCGTTAAATGCTCAATATACATAATCTTATACTCTTTAGTGTTGTTTAAAATTATTTAACCACATTCTACATTTTTATTAATGTACTCTAAACTAACTTTCAAGGTACATGTACATGATTCTAATTTTTAACAATTAATTTACTTTAAATTCATATACTGCTTAAATAAGTAGACTAACCACTATGAAATCACTATTATCTAGAGACACGGAGACAACAAACGTTATTAACCTCTTTAACCATCATTAAATGTAAGTGGAGGATGCAATTATGCAATAAAACAATACTGTCATATTTTTTGAATTTCTCTCAAAATTTGTTGGTTAACTCCTTCGAAAATATTGAGTTTTTCGTTAAATGCTCTATACACATAATCTTATACTCTTTAGTGTTGTTTAAAATTATTTAAAAACATTCTAAATTTGTATTAATTTATTCTAAACTATCGTTTAAAGTACATGTACATCATTCTAATTTTTAACCATTAATTTAGTTTAAATTAATTTACTGCTTAAATAAGTAGACTAACCACTATGAAATCACTATTATCTAGAAAAACGGAGACAACAAACCTTCCTAACCTCTTTGACCATCATAATATGTAAGTGGAGGATGCAATTATGCAATAAAACAATATTGTCATATTTTTTGAATTTCTCTCAAAATTTGTGGGTTAACCCCTACGAAAATATTGATTTTTTCGTAAAATGCTCTATATACTTAATCTTATACTCTTTAGTGTTGTTTAAAATTATTTAACCACATTTTGCATTTGTATTAATGTATTATAAACTATCTTTCAAGGTACATGTACATCATTCTAATTTTTAAAAATTAAGTTAGTTTAAATTCATATACTGTTTAAATAAATAGACTAACCACTATAAAATCACTATTATCTAGAGAAACGGAGACAACAAACATTCCTAACCTCTTTGACCATCATAATATGTAAGTGGAGGATGCAATTATGCAATAAAACAATACTGTCATATGTTTAGAATTTCTCTCAAAATATGTGGGCTAACCCCTATGAAAATATTGAGTTTTCGTTAAATGCTCTATATACAAAATCTTATACTCTTTAGTTTTGTTTAAAATTATTTAACCACATTCTACATTTGTATTAATGTATTCTAAACTATCTTTCAAGGTATATGTTTATCATTCTAATTTTTAGCAATTTTTTTAGTTTAAATTCATATACTGCTTAAATAAGTAGACTAACCACTATGAAATCACTATTATCTAAAGAAACGGAGACAACAAATGTTCCTAACCTCTTTGACCATCATAATATGTAAGTGGAGGATGAAATTATGCAATAAAACAATATTTTCATATTTTTGAATTTCTCTCAAAATTTGTGTGTTAACTCCTACGAAAATATTGAGTTTTCGTTAAATGCTCAATATACATAATCTTATACTCTTTAGTGTTGTTTAAAATTTTTTAACCACATTCTACATTTTTATTAATGTATTCTAAACTAACTTTCAAGGTACATGTACATCATTCTAATTTTTAAAAATTATTTTTTTAAATTCATATACTGCTTAAATAAGTAGACTAACCACTATGAAATCACTATTATCTAGAGACACGGAGACAACAAACTTTATTAACCTCTTTAACCATCATTAAATGTAAGTGGAGGATGCAATTATGCAATAAAACAATATTGTCATATGTTTTGAAATTCTCTCAAAATATGTGGGCTAACCCTTACGAAAATAATGAGTTTTTCGTTAAATGCTCTATACACATAATCTTATATTCTTTAGTGTTGTTTAAAATTATTTAAAAACATTCTACATTTGTATAAATGTATTCTAATCTATCTTTCAAGGTACATGTACATCATTCTAATTTTTAACAATTAATTAGTTTAAATTCCTATACTGCTTAAATAAGTAAACTAACCACTATGAAATCACTATTATCTAGAGAAACGATGACAACAAACGTTCCTAACCTCTTTGACAATCATAATATGTAAGTGGAGGATGCAATTATGCAATAAAAAAAATATTGTCATATTTTTTTAATTTCTCTCAAAATTTGTAGATTAACCCCTCTACAAAAATATTGAGTTTTTCGTTGAATGCTCTATATACTTAATCTTATACTCTTTAGTGTTGTTTAAAATTATTTAACCACATTCTACATTTGTATTAATGTATTCTAAACTATCTTTCAAAGTACATGTACATCATTCTAATTTTTATCAATTAATTTAGTTTAAATTCATATACTGCTTAAATAAGTAGACTAGCCACTATGAAATCACTATTATCTAGAGAAACGGAGACAACAAACGTTCCTAACCTCTTTGATCATCATAATATGTAAGTGGCGGATGCAATTATGCAATAAAACAATATTGTCATATTTTTTGAATTTCTCTCAAAATTTGTAGGTTAACCCCTACGAAAATATTGAGTTTTTCGTTAAATGCTCTATATACATAATCTTATACTCTTTAGTGTTGTTTAAAATTATTTAACCACATTCTGCATTTGTATTAATGTATTATAAACTATCTTTCAAAGTACATGTACATGATTCTAATTTTTAAAAATTAAGTTAGTTTAAATTCATATACTGCTTAAATAAATAGACTAACCACTATAAAATCACTATTATCTAGAGAAACGGAGACAACAAACATTCCTAACCTCTTTGACCATCATAATATGTAAGTGGAGGATGCAATTATGCAATAAAACAATATTGTCATATTTTTTGAATTTCTCTCAAAATTTGTTGGTTAACCCCTACGAAAATATTGAGTTTTTCGTTAAATGCTCTATATACATAATCTTATACTCTTTAGTGTTGTTTAAAATTATTTAAACACATTCTAAATTTGTATTAATTTATTCTAAACTATCGTTTAAAGTACATATACATCATTCTAATTTTTAACAATTAATTTAGTTTAAATTAATATACTGCTTAAATAAGTAGACTAACCACTATGAAATCACTATAATCTAGAAAAACGGAGACAACAAACCTTCCTAACCTCTTTGACCATCATAATATGTAAGTGGAGGATGCAATTATGCAATAAAACAATATTGTCATATTTTTTGAATTTCTCTCAAAATTTGTGGGTTAATCCCTACGAAAATTTTGATTTTTTCGTAAAATGCTCTATATACATAATCTTATACTCTTTAGTGTTGTTTAAAATTATTTAACCACATTCTGCATTTGTATTAATGTATTATAAACTATCTTTCAAGGTACATTTACATCATTCTAATTTTTAAAAATTAAGTTAGTTTAAATTCATATACTGTTTAAATAAATAGACTAACCACTATAAAATCACTATTATCTAGAGAAACGGAGACAACAAACATTCCTAACCTCTTTGACCATCATAATATATAAGTGGAGGATGCAATTATGCAATAAAACAATACTGTCATATGTTTAGAATTTCTCTCAAAATATGTGGGCTAACCCCTATGAAAATATTGAGTTTTTCGTTAAATGCTCTATATACAAAATCTTATACTCTTTAGTTTTGTTTAAAATTATTTAACCACATTCTACATTTGTATTAATGTATTCTAAACTATCTTTCAAGGTATATGTTTATCATTCTAATTTTTAGCAATCTTTTTAGTTTCAATTCATATACTGCTTAAATAAGTAGACTAACCACTATGAAATCACTATTATCTAAAGAAACGGAGACAACAAATGTTCCTAACCTCTTTGACCATCATAATATGTAAGTGGAGGATGAAATTATGCAATAAAACAATATTTTCATATTTTTGAATTTCTCTCAAAATTTGTGGGTAAACCCCTACGAAAATATTGAGTTTTCGTTAAATGCTCAATATACATAATCTTATACTCTTTAGTGTTGTTTAAAATTTTTTAACCACATTCTACATTTTTATTAATGTATTCTAAACTAACTTTCATGGTACATGTACATCATTCTAATTTTTTAAATTTTTTTTTTTTTAAATTCATATACTGCTTAAATAAGTAGACTAACCACTATGAAATCACTATTATCTAGAGACACGGAGACAACAAACGTTATTAACCTCTTTAACCATCATTAAATGTAAGTGGAGGATGCAATTATGCAATAAATAAATATTGTCATATGTTTTGAAATTCTCTCAAAATATGTGGGCTAACCCCTACGAAAATAATGAGTTTTTCGTTAAATGCTCTATACACATAATCTTATATTCTTTAGTGTTGTTTAAAATTATTTAAAAACATTCTACATTTGTATTAATGTATTCTAATCTATCTTTCAAGGTACATGAACATCATTCTAATTTTTAACAATTAATTAGTTTAAATTCCTATACTGCTTAAATAAGTAAACTAACCACTATGAAATCACTATTATCTAGAGAAACGATGACAACAAACGTTCCTAACCTCTTTGACAATCATATTATGTAAGTGGAGGATGCAATTATGCAATAAAGAAAATATTGTCATATTTTTAAACTTTCTCTCAAAATTTGTAGATTAACCCCCCTACAAAAATATTGAGTTTTTCGTTGAATGCTCTATATACTTAATCTTATACTCTTTAGTGTTGTTTAAAATTATTTAACCACATTCTACATTTGTATTAATGTATTCTAAACTATCTTTCAAAGTACATGTACATCATTCTAATTTTTATCAATTAATTTAGTTTAAATTCATATACTGCTTAAATAAGTAGACTAGCCACTATGAAATCACTATTATCTAGAGAAACGGAGACAACAAACGTTCCTAACCTCTTTGATCATCATAATATGTAAGTGGCGGATGCAATTATGCAATAAAACAATATTGTCATATTTTTGAATTTCTCTCAAAATTTGTAGGTTTAACCCTACGAAAATATTGAATTTTTCGTAAAATGCTCTATATACATAATCTTATACTCTTTAGTGTTGTTTAAAATTATTTAACCACATTCTGCATTTGTATTAATGTATTATAAACTATCTTTCAAGGTACATGTACATCATTCTAATTTTTATCAATTAATTTAGTTTAAATTCTTATACTGCTTAAATAAGTAAACTAACCACTATGAAATCACTATTATCTAGAGAAACGGAGACAACAAACGTTCCTAACCTCTTTGACCATCATAATATGTAAGTGGAGGATGCAATTATGCAATAAAAAAATATTGTCATATTTTTTGAATTTCTCTCAAAATTTGTGGGTTAACCCCTACGAAAATATTGATTTTTTCGTAAAATGCTCTATATACATAATCTTATACTCTTTAGTGTTGTTTAAAATTATTTAACCACATTCTGCATTTATATTAATGTATTATAAACTATCTTACAAGGTACATGTACATCATTCTAATTTTTAAAAATTAAGTTAGTTTAAATTCATATACTACTTAAATAAATAGACTAACCACTATAAAATCACTATTATCTAGAGAAACGGAGACAACAAACATTCCTAACCTCTTTGACCATCATAATATGTAAGTGGAGGATGCAATTATGCAATAAAACAATACTGTCATATTTTTTGAATTTCTCTCAAAATTTGTTGGTTAACCCCTACGAAAATATTGAGTTTTTCGTTAAATGCTCTATATACATAATCTTATACTCTTTAGTGTTGTTTAAAATTATTAAAACACATTCTAAATTTGTATTAATTTATTCTAAAATATCGTTTAAAGTACATGTACATCATTCTAATTTTTAACAATTAATTTAGTTTAAATTCATATACTTCTTAAATAAGTATACTAACCACTATGAAATCACTATTATCTAGAGAAACGGAGACAACAAACGTTTATAACCTCTTTGACCATCATAATATGTAAGTGGAGGATGCAATTATGCAATAAAACAATATTGTCATATTTTTCAATTTCTCTCAAAATTTGTAGGTTAACCCCATTGAAAATATTGAGTTTTTCGTAAAATGCTCTATATACATAATCTTATACTCTTTAGTGTTGTTTAAAATTATTTAACCACATTCTAAATTTGTATTAATGTATTCTAAATTATCTTTCAAGGTACATGTACATCATTCTATTTTTTAACAATTAATTTAGTTTAAATTCATTTACTGCTTAAATAAGTAGACTAACCACTATGAAATCACTATTATCTAGAGACACGGAGAAAACAAACGTTATTAACCTCTTTAACCATCATTAAATGTAAGTGGAGGATGCAATTATGCAATAAAACAATATTGTCATATGTTTTGAATTTCTCTCAAAATATGTAGGCTAACCCCAACGAAAATATTGAGTTTTTCGTTAAATACTCTATATACAAAATCTTATACTCTTTAGTTTTGTTTAAAATTATTTAACCACATTCTACATTTGTATTAATATATTCTAAACTATCTTTCAAGGTATATGTTTATCATTCTAATTTTTAACAATTTTTTTAGTTTAAATTCATATACTGCTTAAATAAGTAGACTAACCACTATGAAATCACTATTATCTAAAGAAACGGAGACAACAAATCTTCCTAACCTCTTTGACCATCATAATATGTAAGTGGAGGATGAAATTATGCAATAAAACAATATTTTCATATTTTTGAATTTCTCTCAAAATTTGTGGGTTAACCCCTACGAAAATATTGAGTTTTTCGTTAAATGCTCAATATACATAATCTTATACTCTTTAGTGTTGTTTAAAATTTTTTAACCACATTCTACATTTTTATTAATGTATTCTAAACTATCTTTCAAGGTATATGTTTATCATTCTAATTTTTAACAATTTATTTAGTTTAAATTCATATACTGCTTAAATAAGTAGACTAACCACTATAAAATCACTATTATCTAGAGAAACGGAGACAACAAACGTTCCTAACCTCTTTGATCATCATAATATGTAAGTGGCGGATGCAATTATGCAATAAAAAAATATTGTCATATTTTTGAATTTCTCTCAAAATTTGTAGGTTAACCCCTACGAAAATATTGAGTTTTTCGTTAAATGCTCTATATACATAATCTTATACTCTTTAGTGTTGTTTAAAATTATTTAACCACATTCTGCATTTGTATTAATGTATTATAAACTATCTTTCAAGGTACATGTACATCATTCTAATTTTTAAAAATTAAGTTAGTTTAAATTCATATACTGCTTAAATAAATAGACTAACCACTATAAAATCACTATTATCTAGAGAAACGGAGACAACAAACATTCCTAACCTCTTTGACCATCATAATATGTAAGTGGAGGATACAATTATGCAATAAAACAATACTGTCATATGTTTAGAATTTCTCTCAAAATATGTGGGCTAACCCCTATGAAAATATTGAGTTTTTCGTTAAATGCTCTATATACAAAATTTTATACTCTTTAGTTTTGTTTAAAATTATTTAACCACATTCTACATTTGTATTAATGTATTCTAAACTATCTTTCAAGGTATATGTTTATCATTCTAATTTTTAACAATTTATTTAGTTTAAATTCATATACTGCTTAAATAAGTAGACTAACCACTATGAAATCACTATTATCTAAAGAAACGGAGACAACAAATGTTCCTAACCTCTTTGACCATCATAATATGTAAGTGGAGGATGAAATTATGCAATAAAACAATATTTTCATATTTTTGAATTTCTCTCAAAATTTGTGGGTTAACCCCTACGAAAATATTGAGTTTTCGTAAAATGCTCTATATACATAATCTTATACTCTTTAGTGTTGTTTAAAATTATTTAACCACATTCTGCATTTGTATTAATGTATTATAAACTATCTTTCAAGGTACATGTACATCATTCTAATTTTTAAAAATTAAGTTAGTTTAAATTCATATACTGCTTAAATAAATAGACTAACCACTATAAAATCACAATTATCTAGAGAAACGGAGACAACAAACATTCCTAACCTTTGACCATCATAATATGTAAGTGTAAGATGCAATTATGCAATAAAACAATACTGTCATATGTTTTGAATTTCTCTCAAAATATGTGGGCTAAACCCTACGAAAATATTGAGTTTTTCGTTAAATGCTCTATATACAAAATCTTATACTCTTTAGTTTTGTTTAAAATTATTTAACCACATTCTACATTTGTATTAATGTATTCTAAACTATCTTTCAAGGTATATGTTTATCATTCTATTTTTTAACAATTTATTTAGTTTAAATTCATATACTGCTTAAATAAGTAGACTAACCACTATGAAATCACTATTATCTAAAGAAACGGAGACAACAAATGTTCCTAACCTCTTTGACCATCATAATATGTAAGTGGAGGATGAAATTATGCAATAAAACAATATTTTCATATTTTTTGAATTTATCTCAAAATTTGTAGGTTAACCCCTACGAAAATATTAAGTTTTTCGTTAAATGCTCTATATACATAATCTTATACTGTTTAGTGTTGTTTAAAATTATTTAAACACATTCTACATTTGTATTAATTTATTCTAAACTATCGTTTAAGGTACATGTACATCATTCTAATTTTTAACAATTAATTTAGTTTTAATTCATATACTGCTTAAATAGACCAACCACTATGAAATCACTATTATCTTGAGAAACGGAGACGACAAACGTTTCTAACCTCTTTGGCCTTCATAATATGTAAGTGGAAGATGCAATTATGCAATAAAACAATATTGTCATATTTTTTGAATTTCTTTCAAAATTTGTAAGTTTCATGTGGAAGAGGAGCTTACGCCCTTCAAAAAACGTGGTTCTCTTCGTGTCGTCGTGGAGCTGCCCGTAAAGCTTAAGGAAAAGATAACGCAGATGGGATGCACATGAGAGACGCTGACAACCAAGAGGACGTTGACTACAACGGACGTGGATAAAGGTCAGTCCCATTTATCTATACCCATGAGTAGTCTCCTGACACATAGTTTCATGACGTCTGATGAGAAGGAGAAGATTGAAAACCGGGTAAATGAGGATAAAGAAGGAGGTTTAACAGTGAAAGTTATCGATCTTAAGTTACAAGTATGGGAGCTAAAGATGAGAAGAAGTCATGATACGAAGAAGAAAAGGAAGACGACAGGGAAGACTAGTTCGTTGTATTACTTGGCGTATCAATGGAACCATGTGGTCAAAGCTAATAAGTTTGAACAAGGTGATGAATTGCAGTTTTGGTCGTTTAGGTCTCAGCAAAAGCTATGCCTTGCGCTTGTCTTGCTTCAAGGAGAAGAAAGGTTATTGGCAAATTAGGGTTCTATTCCTTTATTTTTGGAGAATGTCTTTCAAGGTGTGTTTGTTTTTTTTAGCTAAATTAATTTGAAACTAAACTAGAGTTTTTAGATTCTGTTAGTGTTTTGATCCTTATTAGGTTTACAAAGCCTTTTTTAGCTTATGCGTTTGGTTAGTTTTGTTTGAATGGTCGACTGGTGTCCTAACATTAAACTCTTTTATTACTGAACTTAAAATGTAAATGTAAGGGCTAAGTTTTGAAATTCGATTGAATAATAAATCGAAGCTATAAACATCACCAAATAGTGTATCTACCTCTATAGTTTTTATATGTTTTTTTTTTGAAAAGTAACACGAATAAATTAAAAAAAAAACTTTGAAAGGCTTGGATCATGTTTACGTTTAGTACAATAGTTTGTGGCCTTTACGTTGATAATATTATTCACAAAACAATATCTGATGATAGATATGGCTTTCATTTTTTTTTGCAAGGATAACGACTATGAAGTATGAACCGAGTCGAGTATTACATATACGATACGACTAATCAACAACTCTTGATTCTGTTTGGTTTTGTGGTTGAGATTTAATATTAATGTGACATAGGTTGGTCTCTTTTAGGTATACGATTGAAATGTCTTACCACATGTTAAATATGAACAAAGTGGCCAACTATTATAAATTTATAATGTGTTTTTCCTGTTTATTCACACCTCTTTAAGTCACGCTCCCCTTCCGCGTCTCACACGTCTAAAGATGTTCGAACATTCGAAGAGCCAAAATGAAAATATATGCATATAAAATACATAATTGAAATAATATATACATACTTTAATTTGAATTAGATCATAGACTTTCAGAGTGGAGGCTAGGAGGATCAAATGAGAATCTATTAATCAATGACCAAATGGAAATTGTGTAACAGAAAAATACAAAATTAAATGATTAACAAAAAACTTAATGATGTATGTGTTTGACTTTTCAGGTCATTAGGTGCACTGTTAGTAGTGTGATAAGTGTGTCGACAAGAAAGGCCCCCACACGTAATTATATGGAAGCTTAAATACCTAACACCCATCCTCTGCAAATACACCAAAGAAGGTTGAAAAAGAAAAAAAAAACCTAAACAAACAAAAAAATGGCTGGAGAGGAGTTCTTGAAACTATTCGAGCACAACTGGTCGGAGAGACTGATCTTCAAGAAAGACAAAGACCCTTTGAAACTCAACGAAGAAGTTGGAGAGAAAGTGGAAGACAAAGAAGACGAGGCTGTGAAGAATATTCTTGTAAAGAGAGCTATGAGCGATGAGACGATGATGATGATGACGAGTTCTGTTTCATCATCAGAGGGTTTCTTCTCATCTCCTAGATCGGTCTTAACCGTTAAAGCATCGCCGACGAAGCTCCAGACGATTCTCTCCGGGAAAGAAGTCAACGAGTTCTCTACTGCCGAAAGAGACAGAGTACTTTCTGAACATTCAGAGAATGAAGAACAGAGGAAGAAGAAGAAGCAGAGCGATGTAAGAAGAAGAACGAGAAGGGGGAAGAGTATGTCGGATTTGGAGTTCGAGGAGCTTAAAGGTTTTATTGATCTTGGTTTTGTCTTCTCCGAGGAAGACCAAAGAGATTCAGAGCTGGTCTCGATTCTTCCTGGATTGCAAAGGTTAGTGAAGAAAGATGATGGAGTAGGGGACGTAACAGAGGAAGAAGACATAAGCAACATAAACAGACCCTATTTGTCGGAAGCATGGGATCATTGTGGAGGGAGAAAAGGGAAGAGGCATGTAACGCCGGCGATGAAGTGGAAAGTTACAGCTGTGCCGGAGGTGAAAGAAGTTGAGTTGAAAGATCATTTGAAACAATGGGCTCATGAGGTGGCTTCCACTATCAGATGATGATAGTAACAAAAAGCTTGTATTCTCAATATGCGGTACTTTGACCATTGTGTATCTGTCAGCTTTTGATTGGTTATTCACTGAGAATAAAGATGACTATTCACAGATTAAATTATATAATAAAATAATGGAGGAATGGAAATGGGTCCATCATTTTCTAAAAGTTGTGCTAAATCCTAACTAGTGGAGTGAGGTGCCATATGAACAACATAACTAAATTTATCTTTTCATAAACAAGAAAACGAGAGATTTGATCGTCTTCACATCTCCAATTAATCATCAAACATGACCTTTTCCTCTCAAATTGACTACACTACACCAGTATTTAGCTCTCTGGTTACTGTGTTCTAAGTCCAATTGCTTAAATTAACAGCTTAGTTCACTCTTCTTCTTTTTTTGGGCATGCTTAGTTCACTCTTTGTTTTAGGTTTTTGGTAGTATTAATGGATGCTAAAGAAGCAGTCAGCCGTCTCCTAGATGAGATTTCTTGGGTGCATTCTGTCTTTGGTTATGTTCTACTCAAGTTGAAGACCATTATGGGAGAATCCCTTTGTTTTATAATCTCTCAAATAACAAGGATAGAGGAGACACAAGGAAAAGCCAATTGGATCAATTAAGCTATTGAAAGACTAGCTTAGGAAACAACAAAATTATACTGTTTCAAAGATTCAACATACACAAACAGTTCATAAAACTCTTTCTTGTGAAAATGAAACGCTGCAACAAGCTTTTATCATTGAATCCTTGGTGGTTTAGATTGGCTCTCTCCACTTTGTTTTTGGTTGTTTTAGATTCATCCTTTAGACACTATCAATATTATTTGTTTGCTCACATGCTTGCTTTTGTTCTTTAAGACAGTAAAATAGATTAAGATTAAATCAGTTTTCAATATCAAGAGTTATCCAATGTGAATTTTTTCTTACAAAAACTGTGAATATGCTCAAGCCTTAGTTGTTTTAACCCTCAATGTTTAGATTTTGATATTCTATATTGTGATATTCGAGAAACTCATGATTCTCTTACATTCTAGTACGATCCTAATCCTGCTTTAAATTATGGATATGGTAAGTTTTGAACATGTCTGCTTGATTTTATTTTTCTAGAAAATGTGAATTGCTCAATTGTTAGTTGTTTCTAACTTTTAATATTTTCTATTTGATGTTTTATGAATCTGTTAGGTTATCTTTTATATTCTCTTCAAGGTACTCCTGTTATAGGATTTTATCTCTGAATGGTTTCATGTTCTTCTTCCATGTTTGCTTATTTGTAGTGCTAGAAAGTAACAAAATCACAAAGATGTACAGGTTCCCAAGATCAAACTATGCGTATGTGTTATGAATATGATTCTTCTAATGACTTAACATTTCTTTGTTTAGGTGTGAGAACTTCAAAAGTTAGAAGGGAGTCTTACAATAGTGTAAAATAAAAAGAAACAAATGAGATGCATCCCCGTTTTCTGAATTATATGTCCATCATTTGACATGAGGATGGAGCTTTGTGGATCTACATTTTGAGACATGTAATATATTCACTGTATAATCATTGGAGTTGCTTGTTTTTACAAGAAACATTACCGCCATACTCGTGATTGCGTTCATAAATCTTTGGTCAAGTCTTTTAAAACATGTTTGCTGCTTTGTGTATTAATATTAGCTCTTGAGTGAAAAACTATCACCTTTAAATATTCTTTAGATAATAAGTATTCCCCAAAGAAATAACTTTTCTGGCAAATTGGCAAAATTTAATAAGTTTAACCCATAAATTTTGTATAAATATTTAACTTATATCTTATTTTTAGATTTTGTTTTTTTTAAAAAAAAAAATAATTAGTTTTACGGATCCAGATATTCGCAGGTATTAAAATGTTTAGAAGGATATCCAAAATCCGGATCCGGATATCTTCAATTTTCCGGATTTTATTCCACCCTTAGTAACCATCATACATAAAGTACATTAATAATCTAATGAAAATAGTTAAAATTTATCGCTATAAACTTTAACTTATATATAATATCATAAATAATTTTTTTTTCAGTTTTCCACAATATAAATATTTTATATAAAAATGATGAAGCAACTGTACCCATTGAATGAGGCAGAGAGTCTTAAAAACATCCCTTTAAGCATTTAAACCGTAATCGTCGATCTCTGAGAAAAGAAAGAGTGAGAGAAAGAAAATGCCGGAACCGAAGGAGAAGGTTTAAAGGAAAAAGGAAAAGAGGGAGTGAAGCCTAAGATCAAAGAGGAACCAGCGAAGTTCAGTCTTCAAGATGAAGCTGGATTGATTTTCAAGGCGAAGCTGAATCAGTTCTTCACTTATCGTCTAGCCATCAAATGAATCTTAGGTTTCCGGTTGTAATCATTTATTAAACCTCTAATTTAATATAAAAATTTGGTGACTAAAAAAATTTGGATTGGCGGAAATTTTGGGCGTAAACCACTGTAATAACTTTCAAGTCAGCATGAATTTAAGTAACCTTATGATGCTTCCAAGAGATTCAACAAGTGCTTGATCATACCATGTTTGTAGATCATATCATGTTTGTAAGGAACACAAAATGAATCAATGATCTTAGTGATGTGTTATGAGTAGCAAAACATTGTCATATTATGACATGAGTGACTTGATTGTATCAACTATGTTTAATTAATGAAAAAAAACCCTAAACTAAAGATTTATCGGTTGTAAAGGTAATTATGACCTGAGAGAGTTTAATTCACTAAATAAAGTTAGTTTGGGGTTTTTTCGTTAAATACTTAGTTTGGGGGTTTTTACCCAAAACAAACTTAATTGAGGGGTTTTGATGTTAAAAATCCAAGGCAAATCAGTAAAAAAATTTAATCAACGAGTGTATGACACTTGTCATACAGTAAGTGGGTGTTTGGAAGTTTCCGTTAGAAGGCTCTCTTGAAATTCAATTATATCTAATAACTTCGCCCTCAAGTATTCTCAAGCAGAGAAATCACAAGCACACAGCTCTATCATCATCAATTACAGGTGGTGGATCTTCCAGTGTTCGACATCAACAGAGTCCTGCAAGCGTTCATACACACACACAAACATATCTCTCTGTTTAGGAATTTCCAAATTCCTAGGGAGCAAAGTGTAAATATTTTGAGGATAAAAATGCTTATTTACAATTGATACCCCGATTCTCTTGTTTTGTAACGAAAATGGAACTATGGTTTTGTAAAATTAAACATTCGCTGAGCAATTGAATGGAGGTTTTTAACATCAGAATATCATTATCTAATACTCCCTCGGCAAAGATTGTCATTTTAAGATTTTATTTTTGTTTCACAAAGAGTGTCGTTTTGTATTTTCAATGCAAAATTTTAAATAAAAATCCAGTTTTGTTCCTATTATTTTAATGTATTAGTTAGAAAAAAATTATTTAGTGTGTGAACAAAAAGTAAAATAGAATTTTTAGATGATTTTTCAATATGTATGCATAGTTTTCAAATGACATTTATTGTGTAACAGTTAAAGTATAATATAAATAAATAATTAAATTTAATTAAAACTAAATAATTAAACTAATTAGATGTTGCTAAGTGGAGAGTTTTTTGTGAGTTTCTTAAAAGCTCTTGTTAAACATATCATCACTTTTTCTCTTAATTTTGTAATTTTTTTTCTTTTTCTAAATTTGTTTGATATTCATTAGAACCTACCATTGGAAAAGCTCTTAAATTCATCCATGTATTTAATGACTAATAATCTTTGATTTGGTTTGGTTGATCTTGTTCTCTTTCGTATGGTCGTTAATGATATGAAAGTTTGTGAATGGTGAGACTGCTATATTCGCTATTCATATTCCAAAATTTTTATAATTCATGGATGTTTATAAAGATCGTATACATCTAGAGGTGCATTAGCACATCACATGGTTTTATAGATTTTAATATTACATGTAAAGATTAACTAACGGTTAGAAACTTAAATAAAGATTCAACAGTAACACAAATTTGGTTGAACTTTCTTCTCTTCTGAATGATTGAAGGTTTGAGAATGACATGTAAGACTGTGAATCGTTATAGAATTTTTTTGTGTTTTTTTTTTGCTCTTTGGAGTACATATGCCAAAAATATTCCCACACCTTTTAAATTCATGAATAATATAAATATCGAATGGATAGATATTTCATGTAGGTCACACATACAATCATGATCACCATCCACCACCACTTATTAAACTTAAGTGTTATCCTTTTTATATCCCTAGTAGTCACTTGCTATCTTCTCAAACCATTTCACTACAATGGCTACAGCAACAACAACACCATGGGAAGAGCTCATAGGCTCCAAGAACTGGGACACTCTCCTAGACCCACTAGACCCATCACTTCGCCAGCTCATCCTCCGTTGCGGCGACTTTTGCCAAGCCACCTACGACGCTTTCGTCAACGACCAGAACTCCAAGTACTGTGGAGCCAGCCGTTACGGCAAGTCTTCCTTCTTCGACAAGGTCATGCTCGAGTCCGCTTCCGACTACATGGTCACGAGCTTCCTCTACGCCACGGCTCGTGTCTCTCTCCCCGAAGGTTTGCTTCTCCGCTCCCAGTCACGTGATTCTTGGGACCGTGAGTCTAACTGGTTCGGTTACATCGCCGTGACGTCTGACGAACGGAGCAAGGCTCTAGGACGCCGTGAGATCTACGTGGCTCTTAGAGGGACGAGTAGGAACTACGAGTGGATTAATGTCTTAGGAGCTAAGCCTACTTCGGCTGACCCGTTGCTGACCGGACCGGAACAGAACGGTTCTGGCTCTAAGGTAGCTGAAGGTGTTAGTACTTTTGGTAGCGACAGTGAAGACGAGGAAGGGTGTAAGGTGATGCTCGGGTGGCTCACGATCTACACTTCTGATCATCCTGAATCGAAGTTCAGTAAGATGAGTCTACGGCTACAGTTGTTAACTAAGATCAAGGAGATTCTGTTGAAGTATAAGGACGAGAAACCGAGCATTGTGTTGACTGGACATAGCTTGGGAGCCACTGAGGCTGTCCTCGCCGCCTATGACATAGCTGAGAACGCTTCCGGTGATGACGTTCCTGTCACTGCGATAGTGTTTGGTTGTCCACAGGTGGGTAACAAGGAGTTCAAGGACGAAGTAACGCGTCACAAGAACTTGAAGATCCTTCATGTGAGGAACACGATTGATCTCTTGACTCGATTTCCAGGAGGACTCTTGGGGTATGTTGATATTGGAACCAACTTTGTGATCGATACAAAGAAGTCACCTTACCTAAGGGATTCTAGGAATCCAGGGGACTGGCACAATCTTCAGGTGAGAGATACTTTCACTACAATACAGAGTATAAACTTAACATATGTTACTAAAACTTCTAGACATTATAAAATTAACATATGGTTTTTGTTTTTCATATGTGTGCAGGCAATGCTCCATGTGGTTGCTGGGTGGAATGGGAAGAAAGGAGAGTTTAAGATGATGGTGAAGAGAAGTATTGCATTAGTGAACAAGTCATGTGAGTTCTTGAAAGATGAGTGTTTGGTGCCAGGTTCTTGGTGGGTGGAGAAGAACAAAGGAATGGTCAAGGATGAAAATGGTGAATGGGTCATTGCTCCAGTTGAAGAAGAACCTGAACCTGAATTCTAAGGTGGATTTGTTTATGTATCATGTTAATCTACAATAAAAGAACCTCTTGTTTGTGTTGGAAAAAAGAACTTAAGTTGTTTTTATATTTGATATGTGTGTTGTGAAAAAGAGTGATTCATCAACCAAACATTCAAACGGTTTATCTTTCTTACATGAAAGCATTGATTGTTGTTACTACATGGTAGAGAATGCAAACAAAACACATGTAACAATAATATGTTTCTAACTCAAACTTGTAAAATGCAGACAAAAGACATGTAACAATAATATGTTTCCTCCTCAAAACCATCCAACAAACAACATGAGTAGTCCACTGGCTTGATTCTTCGAGATATCAGATACTTATGGTGTGTTCCATTCTTAATCTCACTAGTATTGCTGCATAAGGATGACTGATGATCTTGTCATGAAACAAGAAATCTATCTAGTAATTCAATACATGTTTCATAACTGGTTCAAAATACTATTGGGATGTTAAAGCTCTAGTGAATAGAAGTGATATCACTTGAGCACTAAGCCTTGAAAGCAGAAGAAGGCCCATCATCCGTGAATGACAGCTGGTTTACTTTGGTAATATGGTGAAATTTTTTGACTAAATTTGACATATATTTTAATGTAATCACATATATAGGGTAACTGACACGTATATATCTTACCTATGAAGTGACAAATTAAATTAATGTAATTATTTTAAGAAGCAAAATTTACAAATGGTAACAGTAAAACAATTTGATTTTGTAAAGAAATTAAGATATCAAGATATAAAAATTAAATAACTTTTATCTATTTTTTGAATTTGTATTATTATAAGCTAAGAAATTAGAACAAAAAGTGAAAACACTTATTGGACTATATGAACAATATATTTTTCTAAGTATAATTAGAACAAACATATATAACGTGTAAAAATAGATTACCAGACATTTCATAAAATTCTTCCTAAGATGTCCTCTTTTAGTATATAAAAGATTAATAACAAATTAATGAAAGAATAAATTTTATCTTTCTATTTTCATAAAAATAAAAAATAGAAATGTTAGATTCATTGAAAATATATCTTTAAGAGATGTCATTTTAAGTATACTTAGAAAACGGATATGTATACTTAAAATACTAACAGGTATATTAATTGGATTTCTCAATTATTCTTTATTTATTATATAAAT
The DNA here is from genome assembly GCA_016432835.1 of Brassica nigra. NCBI lineage: Eukaryota > Viridiplantae > Streptophyta > Magnoliopsida > Brassicales > Brassicaceae > Brassica > Brassica nigra. Next base: position 1,978,492 of record CM028245.1, read on the forward strand.
TGAAGAAGCTCATATTTAACTTTTGATTGATCAATTACGTCTATTTAGCTTTTGATTGATCAAAAAAATCTTCAACTATATCCCTCTTTCTCTTTTGTCTTGCATTGCGATCGAGCTGTATTTTTTTTGGCCGAAAAAAAGTTAAAATAATTAAAGCTGTATTTGATCGAGCTGTATTTTTGGTGCACACATTTTTTGGTTGTCAGAGGTTTATTGAGGAGTTCATCAAACTCGTTGAACTACTTGCTATGAGTTTTTCTAAACCTTTAAGCTTTTATTTTAATATCAGCATTTGGTGCTCAAAAAAAAAATCTGTCTTTTTATTGGTTTTAAGTTTGATTGTACTTTGAGTTAGGACTAGTCTTGAGTTGAAAGCTTGCACTTGGGGGGATTGTATGGGGCATCACTCTTTTCAAATTGCTTATATAAGTTGGAAACATATGCAGTTTTGAGAATTATTTCACCAAGGGCTTTAATGGGATCTAACTGCTGCAAATGTGGCCGAGGAGCCGCGGAAGGATCCGAAATAACGCAAGTGACAGATTCTTTCACGTTAATTTTTATTTTTATCTGCTTTTGTTTTTGATTTTTGTATCTGAACTCCATCAGTGTAAATTGTCTGAAGCCAGTTTTCAGAATTCTTAAATATGCAAAATCCATTTACTAGTTTACAAATTTGATATAAATAAGTAAATGCAACTAATTTGTATCTGGAATCTGTAGATATCAAAATGGATGCACTCAAAACGCCTCTTTTTCTTTTGTTTCAAATTTTCCTTAAATCATAATAATCTTTTCTTTGTTACTAAACCATTCTCTTTTTGCATATGCAGGTTAGACGACCTCCTTAAGGACCAAGCTATAGGTATTAGAAGTTTAATTCTCAATTTTCTTTTTCTTTTCCTGAGTGAGCCATATGGATTAAAGAGGAGCTTATGTGATTCTAGTCCTGAGAGAGATGACAATACAAGAGTCAAGAAATGAAAACATGAGAGAGACAAGAAATGTACCATCAGAATCAGAATCTCCAAGTCCAACTTTGAGGCCCTTAGAAGTTTTGGAGGAACCCAGTTTAGTTTCTGCTGGATTACATGAAAAAAAATCTAGTACTAGTAGTGAAGAATTGCCAAGAAATACTGTCAGAGATGGGTTGGCATGTTATAGAGCATCAAATATTCTTTGGAGTACTGGGTCATTTTCTGAACCGATCCCAAATGGTTTTTACTCTGTGATCCTGGTAAACTGTCTTTAGCTCGATATCGTTCTTGTCTAATAACTTGCTTGTCAAGAATCATTTCATTAACTTGATTATGTTTTTGCATTTTATAACAGGATGATAGATTTAACCTTTTTAAAAGCATTCCTACATTGGAGGAACTTCATGCTCTTGGTGATGAAGGTCTAAGAGCTGATGCGATTATTGTAGATTTGGACAAAGATAAGAGGATTAAAAGGCTAAAGAAGTTGGCCATTGTTGAAGTACACTCAAATCCAGCTAAAGCTATTAAGATCATTGGTGATCTGGTAAGAATACCAACTATAAAACGGTTTGATTATATGGTACTCGGATTCAAGATTGATAAAAAAATGTTTAATACAATTGCTACTTTTTGGTTTAATCTCAGTACAAAAGGACTATTTTCTAGTTAAGAAAAACAAACGTTTTAGCGGATGTTTACTAGGGTACCGATTAATCTTATTAGTTAAAATATTTTTTTTTCTTTTGGCAGGCGGTAGATTTTTATAAACTAGCAGCTTTAAGAAGTCCTTCATTAACTACAGAGTCATTTGAAAGTGATGGTTTTCCACTACTAGGAGAGATCAGTCATGCTTCTTGCCATGCTCGAGCCATCTTGTTTAAAGTTCTAGCTGATGCCGTTAGCATTAAAAGTAAGCTTACGCTTGTGAAGGTAAGTACTGTATAGAAGTGTGATCACTGCATTAATCCATTTTGCAAATGTCATGGACTGGTTCTGAGAACTTAGCATTTTTTTTCTTGATCAGGGTTGTCCCAGTGATCAATGTTGTCTTAGTGATTTGAATTCTTCTGCTAGTGTCGACTCATATAACCATATGTCTGTTGTGGTTATGCTCAATACCATGGAAATACTAGTCGACTTAAGGTCATGTCCTGTTAAGTTTATTCCCATGTCAAGCAATATGGCTCCTCTTTCAGTTTCTGAGAAATTCTCTTGTCATTCACCATTGGAGCCAAATAGCCCCATGCACGGTTATATGGACCGCATAGACCATGCAAGGTAAGTGATATGTACAAGAAGGGGTGGTCCTGGGCATCTGTTTGATGTGTTTATATATGGTATTACAGGTCAGTAGGAGATGTAAATGAATTCTTGAAACAGACTCTCTTCTCAAAAGAGCAAGATGATAATGATAGCATTGAGAGCCATGATATCCAAATCTGGAATGAAGTACTAGCATCTCCAATGTTCCAGAACAAGCCTTTGTTACCAAATGAAGAATGCATCATAGATTTCTCCACTTTGGAACTTGGGACTCGTGTCGGAATTGGTAAGTATTGTTTTATCTCATCAAAGTATTAAGCCTAAACCCCAGATATATGGATCTGTTAGCATTTTGAAATCCAGCAAACTCACCATTTTTTGGTCTCTATCATCCAGGTTGTTCTGCAGAAGTCTTCCATGGCATATGGAATGAAACAGAAGTTGCGATCAAGATCTTTACTGATCAAGGAGTTACAGTTGAGAACATAAAAGACTTCTGCAATGAGATATTCATTCTTAGGTATTTTTTATATCCTTTTAGTCTTTTTTATGTTTTCTAAACTTGTCTTCTGACCTCTCTCTCTCTCTCTGTCTCTCTTCTTGTCTTCTCTTATGTGCAGCCGTATTCAACATCCCAATGGTAATCATCATCATCTATTTTTTGTTTGCCTTTGATTACTTGTTCAAAAGTAACAAAGGCATATCTGGACTTTGTTGTAGTTATCATGTTTCATGGAGTATGCTTAAAGCCTCCTCAGTTAGCGCTGGTCACAGAGTATGTGGATAAAGGGTCCTTGTATCATCTGCTCCATTGGACTGATGAAATCAGGAACTTAAGCTGGCGAGAGAAGATAAATATATTGCATGACATTTGCAGGTATTTAAATATGAAAACTTAGAAACATGATTAGGAGATTCTTGTAATCATCTGAATCTGTCTATATGTGTGTGTTACAAGGGGTTTGATGTGCATGCATGGGATGGGGATAGTCCACAGAGATATAAAGAGTGCGAACTGCCTGCTGAGCGATGATTGGACAGTCAAGTTATGTGACTTTGGTCTCTCAATAATGATGGAAGGCACAACGGTCGATGACACTGTACCTGCAGGAACACCAGAGTGGGTTGCTCCTGAAGTTATCCGCAATGAGCCCTTCTCTGAAAAATGCGATATCTATAGCTTTGGAGTTATAATGTGGGAGCTATGCACTTTATCCAAGCCATGGGAAGGAGTACCAAAAGAGAAGGTATGTTCGTTGAACAAGAACAACATTTGGTTACTAAAACAAAACAACCAATCTAACTTTTGTTTTCAGGTGGTTAACACCGTTGCAAACGAGGGGGCCCGGTTAGAAATACCTGAAGGACCATTAGCTAAGCTTATAGAAGGTATGTGTAATCCCTCAAAAATTAAACTGTTGTTTTTCATGGAACCCCTTGAAACATAAGCTTATGTAGTAGTCTTTTGTCTTGTTGTGTAGAGTGTTGGTCGGAAGAACCAGAGCAAAGACCAAGCTGTGTAGAGATACTGACCTATCTAGCAACCTGTGAGAAGTCTCTTTCCTGAACCTCTGATATCTTCTTGTCCTTTATCTGAATAAAATGTCTTGTGTGATATTTGCTTCTGTGTTCATTGACTTTTAATATAAAACTTAAATCATTCATCATTGCAAATGTATACATCAATCTTTGATATTTCCTTTTACAAACATACATAAGATTCAAAGTAAAACAAAAGACTAGTAACTCACTGTTTAGTATCAGTCAATGATGTTGCGGCTGTTCAACTGATCCTCAAATCTACTACAAGAACCAACTCTCATCTCTGTGCTCATATCATTCTCAGGAGCTGGATAATAGTCTTCTCTAAGCTGCACATCTCTTAAGTTTGGGATTCTCAACAAAAAGTTCATGAAATGCTCATGAGCTGTTCCATGAATAAAAAGCTTCCTCAGAGTTAAGCATTCTTGTAACAAACCTGCACCAGGAAGAGAAAGACTCCTCTGGTTAACATCTCTATCCTGCGGTGGCCAATAGTCTAGCTCGCTTAAGTTCAAGTTTCCTATTCCAGTCAAGAAGAATCTCTCCCACAAGCTCAGATCCATCTGCATAGGCGGCGCTGTCAACGCGAAACCGATCGTGTCCCCGCAGTCTAGTTGCATCTTTGAGAGCTTTGGATAGAGAGCTAGACAGCTTAAGCCTAGCTCAGGCTCAGAAGGCCTGCGTCTACCTCTGCAGTCTCCTTCTATCTTGATCCTGATCTCTTCCAAGTTAGGACAATCATCTAGTCCTGTCATAGGTAACGGTGTTAGAAACTCACCAACACTGATCCATAGAGACAGATACTCAAGTTTCTCCCACACTCTGTCTTCAGAACAGAATCCATTCACATCATCTGATGAATACTTGCACCTCTTCTGACTCCTCTCATAATCACCATCATCATCATTATCATCATTAGTCTCACTTGTTTCCACCCTCTCTCCACCTTCCTCCTCTGAACCAGACCAAACACAATCAATATGCAGCTTCTTGATCCGATCACAGATCGGCTCAACAGCCTTCAAAGAAGCCGTTGCATCTAGATTCTTACAGCAAGAGATTCTAACATCAGTCAGCGTCTTCCTAAGCAGTGTAACCATTGTTCTTAGTCCCTTCACCGTCACATTCTCACACCCTTGTATCTCAAACTTACTCAGCTTACAACATCCTCTCCCTATAGCCACCAAACCCATATCACTCAAATCACCAGAGTTTTTAACCGACAACGACGACAACCCTCCGCACAACGCCACACCGTCAAGCCTCCAATCTGCTGCCGAGCAGACCCCTTGGAACTGTCCTAGCTTCAAAGCTCTCAGCTTCTTGCATTTAGTGTTCAACGCCTCTAAAGCCACACCGCTGAGCTTCACGTTCTTACCAACGTCAAGCACAAGCTCCTCTAGATACGGTAGAGCTGTGAAAACCTCCATCAGCGTCGCCGCCGTGATGGCTGAATCTCCTGATTCAGCACCTACAAGTACATAGCCAAGTAAACCATAGCTAAAATATTAAAAATAATTTACATAAATTAAACTCTCTAAATTTATATAAAAATTAGTAAACTGTTTATAATCCCTACAAAATTTCAAATAATTAACACAAAAATTTATATAAAAATTGTTAAAAACTTATTAAATTGTTCATAATCCCTAAAATTAAAAAAATAATGTGCATAGATAAAAATCTCTAAATTTATGAATATTTTTATTAAATTGTTTATAGTTCTTAAAATTTCAAGACCAGCTTACCTGGAACCGCTCTAGGACTTGCCAGCGATGCAGTGTCAACCATGTGGAGGAGTGTGAGCTTCGGACAGTTGGTAGACACGGCGGAGAGAGTCTCGTCACCGACGAACTCAAAGTATCTCGGATCAAACGTGCAAGCCACACGGAAGTCTCTAAGATTAGGACAAGCTTTGGTGATCTCAACGATCTCGCTAGACTTGTATCCCTCCGTGAAAGACGCCGTCAATATATCCAAGCGAGTGAGCCTCGCCGCCACGTCAGCGTAACGCTGGAGAACGGGAGGCAAGTCTTCCGTCCAGTGGTAGAAGGCGGAGAGATCCAGAGACTCGAGGAGACCGCAGTGCTCGAAGACGGGGACGAAGTCGCCGCCCGGAGGGATCTGAGAGGGTCTCTGGTGCCATCTGATGAGCTTGACGTGGCGGATCCTCGGCCACTGAGGGAGGAGAAGCTCGAGGGAGGTCGGGGAGCGGGAGTAGACGGCGAGGGTGGTGACGGAAGGGAAGCAGATGTGGAGGCGGAGAGCGAGGAGGTGGTGGTGATCGGCGGGGAGAGAGGTGAGGAGAGAGTGGCCCCACGGGGAGAGGAAGGAGAGGTCGAGGTGGGAGACGGATCGGAAGCAGCCCGGGAGGAGGTGGAGGTCACGCGCGTTGCCGCGGAGAGTGAGGTGGGAGCGGGTGGATCTCTCGAGGGCGAGGAACTTGTGGGAGACGAGGGAGAGGGAGTTGCGGGCTCGTGAGTCGGTGACGAGTGCGCAGATTGTGGATAGGATGACGTCAGGGAGGTCGCAGAGAGTGGTGGTGGTGGAAGCCATGATGAGGCGGAGAAGGAAAGTAAATCTTTGGAGATGTTTTTTTTAGTTGTGAGTTCGAGATTTAGACAAGAAGTAGAAGAAGAGAGTTGTGTTTTGGGAGGAGAGAGAGAGAGAGAGACATACACGTGATGCTGACATAGTGACTTTCCTCTCTCTCTCTCTGTTTTTATTTTTTTTTTAGATAGATATGTCTCTTTGGTGTGTGTTATGGGCAAAGGATCTTAAAATAGATAATTCAATTTTCTTTTGCTTTTTTGCTTTTTATTTATTTTTGGTATTCCACTGGGGTGTTGGAAGTGTACTTTGTTTTCCATGATGATCCTACTCTTTGTTTCATGCATAGTGGATTTTGATGGAAGTCTAAAACTACATACGGATTGAGAAAAAAAGGATATCAAATCAGATTGATTTTTAACAATAGTTGGGTGTACTATTCAAATTTCATAGACTATAAAACTTTTTAGAATCATGTGTTTCTGATTTGATTATTATTATAAAACTGGGTGTTTGGATAACAAAGATAAGATAGTCCGGTCTTATTTTGTTCTGACTACCTAGGGATGAACAGATGATCTCATAATAATATATTGCCTAAAATAGTAGATAATGGATTGTATCAATCAAAAGTTTGTATGCCACATTTTAAATAGTCTTGAAGAGTAAAGAGCTGTATCATGCGCACTATATTATGTGGAGAAACCTTAACCCTAGTAACATGTAATGTTCTATAAAAAATATATATAAAAAAAAAACATGTAGCGTACTATTTTATTATCCGACTCAAAGATTTTGAAAATCTTGATTTTCTCGAGTATATCGTAAGTAAGGGTACATGTATCCACTTTAACCGTGCAATGCATCCACTCCTTGGTATATGCATTGTGTCAGAATTATTTAAGCTCGTTTTAAATGTTTTACGAAGCTTATATATTTTAAAATGTTTTACGAAGCTTATATATTTTTAAATGTTTTACAAAGCTTATATATTTTTATGTTTGCAAATTAATAAAGTTGAATTATTATTAACAAAGAAGTTTATCAATGGCTCAATATTTATTCCTGAACCTCTCATGCATCATCTCTCAACACATCAGAGTCTTTTAATGGTTGATCCAACCAAACTGCCACCATCCAATGGTAGTCATCTTACGTTTATATGAATAGAATAAAACTAATGTTGATCCCCTCGCATTTACAAATTAGATCCAATTGTCATCTCAATGGCGATCTACCCTTTTCGGAATGCAATTTAAGTTGTCAATTTGAAAATATGTTGATGCTTTCATTCTGAACAATTGATCGCTAAAATATTTAACAATGTAATATATAAGAAGTGTTGGATATAAATAACGATTTTTTTTTGGTTAAATGATTATGGTAGAGCAAATATATCACCGCTTTAGATTTTTACAATTTAAACGAATATATTAACGAATTTTTACATACATATATATGTTACAATTTAAACGAATATTAACGAATTTTACATACATATATATTGAAGTTAAGTTTTATTTACATTTTGTTGTTTTATGCTTTCAAATTCAAGTGCAGACACGGTTTATATCTGAAAATGGTGGTGCAACAACTTTTGCATATATATTATGGAATTGCCGAATTGGCGCCGTAACTTGACAATTGTTCTAAAGCATCACAAAGATATAGATATATCATCAAAGTGTAAGAGTCAAAATCAGCCTATCTCTCTCTAATCCCCTAATGTTCCCACTTGAATTGAATATTTTTTTCTGTAAAGAACAACCTGCCTTTGTCCCTTATAGGTGCATGTATCTAACATGTATTTACTTTCCTCGAGAATCATACTAAACCTCCTTTGCCTCTACACCTCTTGTTTTGTTTGCTGATAAAATATGTGTTGTGGGAAGAAGAAAGAGGAAAATTAAATTTCTACCAAACTATTTGAAAAGTTAAATATATGGAAAATACAAGTAATTAAGTTGAACTCATTTCCCGTTTTAAGAAAAAAGCTGATCTGAGAATGGAGAATTGATTCTGTTGAAAATATGGCATGTGTATGATTAGACTTTTGTGTTTGTATAGGAACTAATTTCTCAGTAATTATTACACCAAAGAGGTTTTAATGTTGCTAACGTAGACATAATTTTCAGAGGAAACGATAAAAAACCATATAGTCTTTATAATACACAATATTTTCTTTTAAAAAAAAACGATGCAAAACCAGTATAAACCGGGCATCAGCTTGGTTTTTTTTTTTTGAACTAGATAAAATAGTAAAATAACCGTTCAACTAGAAATTACAGAGGAAACGATGTCGATCACTGGCTGAAACAAATTTCTTATTTAAGAATATTGTTAACGCTTTTTTATTAAATTTTAAAGTTTAAGGGATTACTCAATGAGCATAATCACGAAAGTAACAGTGAGTAAGTGGGTTGCAACTAAAATTGATTTTGGTTTCTTTCTCTTTGCTTTAGAAAGTGAGAAAATTAAGATTTGTAGGGTACGCATTATCTCTTGCCTACTCATCTTGCCGGTCATAAAAACACATACACACATACACACATACACATACTCGTGATTACTCATGCGTCGACATATAAACACGACTAGATTTTACGTATTATATAAATCCACTGACATACCACGCTCTTGTGCCCATGCTTATTAATTGGCTGAACTAAATTGTGTATCCGTGTACTATAAAGTTAATGCAATATTATATAAAACGTTTAGGCTGTGTTTTTAGCAAAAACATAGAACATAATGAAATAAAGGAGTATATACATGTATTAAAAGTTATTAAAAAAGTTGATGGATTCCATTTCTGTAAAATATATATTTGAAAAACTATTCAAAAATAAATTTATCAGATCTTTGAATGCATTACATGTATGTAACTAAGATGGTGTAAGGACATAGTGTGATACATAATTGTGATTAGGGATTAGAGATAGAGATGGCTATGGATCGGATATTCAGAGTTTCACAAGTATTCAAGATCTGTCCTGATTTTTCCGAATTAACATTTTTATGATTTGTATTTGCTTTGCCACTGTATGGATATGTCTATAAAGTATGTATTTTTGACCAAATATCTAATTCCCTTTGTGTGTTTCAAAAAAAAAATCTAATTCCCTTTGTATAATTAAAATAATAAAAAGAAATATTTTAGTTGACAAAAAAATTAAGCAACAATATTTCATCATATAAATATTGTTGAGACTAACAACAATGCAAGTCGGAGAAATCATAAACTATAAGTTTAAAATAAAACACTTTTGTCATCACAAAAAAGGTTGTTCACACAATGCAAGTCGGAAACCCCATAAACTATAAGTTTAAAATAAATCACGTTATCAGAATCTCATTCAGTGATACCTGGTAAAACAAACTCGTAGGATTATCATTATAATAATTAGTCATTATTTCTATTGGATACTTAAATTACCTTTTAATTAGCACGCATGAAATCATGACAATGGACAAACGTGGAAAAATGGGTGGTAAAATACTCCATTATTCTTAGACTAGCAGAAATAACTATATACGAAAACACGTGTACGAGATGTATATCCAAAATTCCCAATCATATTATTATTATGTACTACTACAATATTTATGTTCTGTTTTTGTTAAAGGGCTTATTATTACTCCTCCAAGATTTATATTAGTATTTGATATAGACATATTCTTCTTCTTTTTTTGACAAAGAATAACAATTCGGTAAAAATAGTACTTAATTAAAAGTGGTATAGTCCCTTGTCGAGATCATTACAGATAGGGATTTGATATGTGTACACTGCCGTTATTTAATTAATCATCAAAATATTAATTTGATCAAACATTTAACCATAAGCTAACAAGATGATATTGTTTGGTCAGAAAAAAAAAACAAGATGATAATGTTACAATGGTGTTATTTTCATGTCATATTTGTGCTTCTTTATAAACACAATATATACTGATAATAGAAAGAAAATAACGTTTCACTTCTCTAAACAACAAACATTATACTTTAAAGACTAACAACAGCCATGATTATAATTCAAATATATTGTAAAATTTATAACGTTTGCTACGAGATGAAACACTAGACCTAGAAAAAGGAAGAGGGTGTATTAATTGTGGAGAAAGTTTTTCACATTTCTGAAGATTGATGACTTGATGAGGATCTACTATTAGTCTATTACTATATTTATACATCAAAGTTTTATCCCAGAAAAGGAGATATGAATAAGGGATTATATAGTATATATTATCAGTTTGTAATTAAACGTCAAGAAAATGTTTTCTTTTTCTCACTTTTTCTTTTAGACTTTGGAGGACATCGAAAGTAATTCGCAGCTAATAATACCTACATATCATATCATTGACTGAAATTAACATAAAGACCGAATCAATATTGATTTCCTAAAGCTAATACTTTTTAAACGCGTTCAGCTCATACGTTTTCATCGATTTGAGACTGTGTTCGCTCTTCATTTTTTTTTTCTTTTGTAAAATTGTTCCTCTTGTTAACAAGACGAAACAAATAAGCAACAAGTATCTACAAAATATAACATAGGGCGTTATATTTTCTCTATTAGAAAACGTAATTCAGTTTAATTTACAAGGAACCAAATGATAAAAAAAAGGTGAAGTAAATCGTATTTAATTCATTTGTATCGTGCCTGAAAGGTAGACAAATTAGTGGAAGCTATGGTGGGCCTAGGCCCGGGTTTTGAATTTAATGACCAAAAGAAAATAAAATTATTAATTTTAAAATAAAATAATGAGGATTGGAAAAATAAAGAAGCGGTGGAAAATAAGAGTGTCGTGGAAGTAGATAAGTGGTGACGTGAAGCGAAGTGAAGGGGAGGTTTGTTACCCTAACTAGTCATTTCCCTTCAAAGTTCACACATCATGTCTCAGTCTCACAACGTTGCCTTTGCATGTCGTTTTGCTTTCAAATCCCTTATCAATATATCTATTGATAACCTCGACGTCTTTGTAACGATGCAGTTTTCAGAAACTTCACGTGTCTCTTGTGGGCTCGACCCGAGTCTAATGCAACGACTCTGGTTCCGTATTGAGACGCCAATTGAATGCTTCGGACGATTATTCAGCTCGAGGGAATTTTTTGGCTTAGTTTTTCATAACAAAAAAGAATCCAAATAAATTTTAATTTGGTTAGTTGAATCTTAACTCATCAGATTAGGTCATGACATTGACAGGTGACTTGTGAGTTGTGAGGAGCTGGGAATTTCACAAACAAATACGCAACAGAAGAGAGTTCGTGGCCCTATTTTGAAGTTATTCTTATTAGGCCCATGAAGATTATATGACCACAACTTTATGAAATATTTCTCCTCTTATGATTTCTAAATTTTACAGCCCATTTCAAAACCTTCTATTAATACTCATACTCATACATAGTCAAATTTAATATTCTTCCTTTAATGATTTCTGAATTTTAAGGCCCTTAGCAAAATGCTCCTTTGCATTAGCTCTTCTCAGTTGTTGAGGATCCTTTAAAATAAATTAATACACCAACTGGATTTACACAATATACTTGACAATTAGAAAACCATAAAGCATTATTCAGAGGACAAACATGCGATTTATACTGCCCTACCACTTTTTCGTTTTGTTTACCAATTTTTTGTTTAGTCTAATGACTTGCCCTACCAATATAGTAATATTGTGTTTTGGGGATAATGAATACAAATTAATGGTACTTGCTGTTTTAGTTTTTCTGTTAAAATAACATTTTAAAACTAACTTGTTTTTGTTATCTTCATTTGGACTTAAATTGCATTACCAACAATGGTCAGGCTATTCAGCCATTGTCCCACTGTAATATGTAGGACTTGCATAAGACAGGAAGTACGCTGACATAGAAGTACAAAACAAACTTGTCTTAACTATATATAATCTATACACTTATTCAGATGAGCTTAATAAGAGAATAGTACTGATGAAAATACATAGCTGATCGATAGCTACGGAAGTGAAGGAGTGGATGAAGATCCGAAGATAACATTTCAGGTTGACTTCTTGATCACCAGTAGTAGGTAGATTTGAGGCCTCTTTTAGATTTGATTCCTCTCTGAGATGTTATTGATCCTGCAGCCAATCTCAGATATATATATATATAAGCATTAATCACTAATTATTTGTCGGCATTTAATGTGAGCTTAGATAGATATTCAGATGCAGAATGTCTAAAAACTCGAATGTAAAACTCTATTTATTCCTCCAAAATAGAGTAAAAGTTAAAATTGAATAAAATTGTTCCAATCCAGCTCTATATCTCACTATAGAGTGATGAACAAATAAAAATTAGATTACTCTATTTATAGAATAAACTCTATTATAAAGTGAGATATGGAGTTGGGTTAAAGTATTTTTTACTTCATACTTCATTATAGAGTGAGATATAGAGTTGAGTTAGAGTATTTCTTACTTTATACTCTATTTAATTCTATTTTGGAGTAAAAACGGAACGGGGTTGGAAATGCCCTAATGTTATTGCAACATTGGATTATAAATATGCTAGATCACGCTTCTTTAAGCTATATATAAATAAAAGTTAAGCCTGAGTATAAGCTCATATTTCGATGCCAAATGAGTCAAGATGTTTTCTTTAACCTTCGTTTCGTGTGTGACATATCACATATGATATATATTTGTATCATCAAACAAAATCCATAAAGCTTTGCGGGGGACAAACAAACTTTCAGGCTTTTCCAAAGCTAATGGTGACAAAGATCCTAAAGGAAGACTCATAAAGATGATTCGAGCAAAGTATATATTTATAATACCTACGGTTGAAATTATATCTGAGATCAGAGAAAAAAAAACGATTCAAGTGGATTCAAAGAGAAAATTACTGCCCCAGAAAATCTAATATATTATATAATCTCACAAAATACAAATGCACAACTACTACAAATGTTTAAAACAGCCTTTATGAAAGCTCTAACTAATACTCAAAATCCAAGCTCTAAAATCTGAGATCCTAATTACAAATGTTGAATTTTGTTTAGGATTTGGTTGAATTGAATATGTTGAAGATTTGGTTGGATTGTTCATGTTGAGATAACTTTTCCTAAGACCCACATAGCAATAATTAAAAGCATGATGATCAATATAGTATTATATGTGTATAAACTTCTATTCTGAGATAACCTTATTAACCTTTAAGAACAATCATGGAATCTCAATTATTGATCGATTTGTTTAGGTTATAAAATGAGGGGAAAAGTTTCAATCAATTTCTTTCTTGATCATCAATGGGGAACAAAATCTACACGAATCTTTAAAGAGAAGCATTCTAAGAGACAATCATTACTTTCTTAAATAAACAACAGTAGTAAAAATGGTGTCTACCCCTTTTCTTTCTTTCTCTCTCTGTCTCCACACACGGAGATATGTGTGTGGGGTTGATGAAGAAAGAATCCATCTTTGGATAGTTAAATGTTTATTAGATCTCGAATGAGTTGATCTCTAGGATAAATAATCTTTAATTTCCACACATTGAGTACAAAATGTGATGCGTTTTCAAATTGAGGTTTTCAAAATCTAATGAATCATTGATTCAAAAAAATAATATTTGATCGAAACTAGAAACTTGTTTTCCAGTATTTACCATTCAAAACGAAAGATCTAATCACAATCCGTCCCTTGATGGAACTCAACATCAATACAAATATATATCTGACCAGGGCTTTCTCATAAATTAAAATCCGACCTACTTATCTAATTAGGGTTTGATACATAGACCATTCTAAAATATACAAGTATACACATATATTTTGGGTATGTTACTAGTTCGTGAAACCCCACACTTTCATAAATGTCTAGTATAGAGATCAAGAAACAATATCTTTGTATATATGTAAGTGAATCCAAAGGCACATATTCAATCAAGTAAAAGCATATTTTTTTGCTTAAGATGGTAAAAGCATATTATAGTTTATGGAAAAATATATTACCATAAAGTCTTTCAAGAGAAGTTGAAGGAGGAGGAGGAGGGAGAAGAAGAGTCGTCTCTTCCACCACTCGTCTCCGTCGTTGGCTTCTTCTTCTTTTTCTTCTTGTAAGGAATCCCTCTAGCTTTAGCCTGACACTCCCTAACCTCCCTCAAATAAACCCTTATTGCTCCACTAGCGAAAGGGTTTGTTTCCGGAGATCCACCGTTTTCTTCATAAGCCGCTCTTAGCCGTCCGATCAAAGCGTCAAGACTTCCCCAAGCTTGTCTGAGAGGGCACGTGCAAGGAGCTGGTGGCTCAGGCTGGCCGTAGAACATACAGCCAAACACGTGCACCTTTGTCTTACCGAACTGGTCTAAGTACCTGAGGAAATCAAGCACGTGGTTGCAGCTGCAGTGAGACATCGGCACGGGCGGTCTCTGGTTCTTCAAGTACTGTCCGAAAGTGTTCCAGTCGCGTCTCTTCTGTGACTCGTAACGGCTTGGTGTCACCGGTGGCTCTGATCCTGATGATTCCATCAAGCTCTTTCCTCTATCTCTAGGAGATGACATGATATATGGTTTTTTTGAGTCTAGAGAGAGAGAGAGAGATGCTAAGGGATCGTAGTGTGTTTTAATATGGATCTGATGTATTAGGTAATAAGAAAAATGAAAGGCTGAGTGACTCTGATGAGAGGGTGAAAGTAATAGTAATGAAGAATAATGTATTGTTGACGTTAGAGGACAGCTTAAGGGCCCGCTTCCACTTTGCTTTCTTTCTTCATCTCTCTCATACATTTGTTTGTATTTTATCTCCATGTTTCTCTTCCCAAGGAATTATTAACGAATAATCGATTCATGGTAACGTAGCAATGAAATATTTACCATGAGTTTGAGGATCATTAGAGTTTGGGTTCTTTCACATTATGATTTTAATCATTTCGTATATTGTATACTTTTTTAAATGGCAACTTGCTCGATTCTGAAGAATCGATTTTTTTTGTTCATAGAGAGTGATGTTGTTTATTCAATATGCCTTGTAGGGTTCACTCTTTTCTGCTGCCATCAAATTGAAATAGGTTTTTGAAATCTAGATTTTCCTTCATAAATACTTTTTCTTTTTCGATGTAAATTGTATTTAATATTTTCAAATACATTAGATTTGTTTGATTTTAAAATTAAATATCTGTACACTCATGTTACCATATTCGATTTCCAATTATAACACACCAATATTACAATTTTTGATCATTCATCTTTTCGTATACAATTTGAATTTTAAGAATAATAAATGAATGTGTTTCAAAAAAAAAATATAAATGAATTTTCTAATAAGTTTGCCCAAACAATTCCAAAATAAGTGAAATTTAATCACCAGATACATAATTATAAAACAGATTTGGTGTTTATAATATAAGTGTAAATTATTACCAAACATAACTTAATAAAAAAAAGGAAGGCGTTCTTTTTTTGAACTTTCAGTTTTGTCGCAGAGGTCAAAATCAATGTCTCAAAACGAATTTGTCATTGCCTAAATATACTCTTTAATTAGGGTTCTTGTTTTCTTCTCCGAAATACATTGCATGCACAATAATGTTCTCTAAAATCCAATTAAAGCCTAATTTAACGATAGATTAAGACATTAGTCCTTGCTCCTCGAGTTCCACATATACAGGCTGCCACTCTAATTCTCCATTGCCTCAAGAATTTCCTGGACAAGGTCTGATGTATTATGGTCTGATGTATTATGCAGATCAGAGATTCAACTTAAAAGATTTGCAGACTCTGATTGGTTTGGATATGTTAATAATGATATGCGATATTATAATAATATGACGAAAATATAATTGAGCAAGATTGGTAAAGTAGAGGGAGCATCTTTGTCCCTTATTGGTTCATGAAGACTAGGTAATAGGTTATGACTTACTAACCACTCCATTTTACCTATCCTTTTTTTTAATTCGACATATAATCTTCTTCTTCTTTTACATTGATTAGACTATGTGGCTAAGTTACATATTGTAGTATATTTTATTATATATAGTCCATCAAATTAATCATTATCTATAATAGAAAACTAATATACTTATATAGACATGGCGAATTGGATATACGTATTAGCATTAAGTACTTATTAGTGGTACAACTGGATCAGAGTAAATCATACCAAATTTTGACTTGGTTCAGCCAGTTTGAACCGATCTTTCAAAATCAGACAAACAAAGATCTGACAATTTTTTTTTTTAAGATCTGACAAATTACTTGTTTATGTAATCATTTTTTTACAGTAAGGATGATTTTAAAATTCTGAGTTGTAATGATATGGAAGTAAGAAAATATGAGATCTAACTGATGCCAAGGAAGAAAAATCGAGATTATATGTTCCTCAAATTCCTGCGCCCCCATATTTTTATTTCAAAACTTCACATTCTCAAGTAAATTGAAAAACCTTTGCCCTTACAAAAATACGTCATATAATCAATTTAGTTAATAATATTTTAAAGAAGACTCCGTCTAAGAATGGAAGCATAGCATGCATACACAAATATAAAAGCTACACATATAGCTGAACACTTTGAGAGGCAATGTTGAGAAATTTTTTTTTCCAGAGTCACACACTAAATTATATATTGTAAGTTGTAAGTAGTAACACTCTATGTGTACACAAGTATTTTCATGAAACTTTAGTATTATTCTTTGTGGTATATATAGTGTAGCCGAGCATAGTTTCTAAGGTGTATAGTCTAATACATTTTCTATAAGGTATATAGTGTCTAGTCAAAACAATTGAAGGTTGTCTATCATTAACGTATTGACGTTCTTTAACTCTAGATAACTAAAATTGCTTAACTACTATGCCATAGACTGAAGAGAAGCGGGAAGGGAATAAAAGAGAGCGCATGTGATGTGTTATGAGACTTGTGTTGGCATATATATACACAATTATTTCTCAATCTGTCAAATTTAACTGTTTAGGATAAGTATGTTTTATTATTGTTTTCAGCGTTTAGCATGTATTCGTTAATGAATCTAATTTTTTTTTTTTGCATCCCATTTTTGCGGTCGATTTAAAGACACAATCCCTATATTGTTAAATCGTTGTGTCGATCTTAATTATCTTCATATTTTTAGTTAATCAACTTCGCATGTAAATTAGTAGATTTTTATCTTTTAAAACTTAGGAACGGTACTATCTAGTGGAATGATTTGCTGAGAACAAGGCATTCTAGATTTTACCAGGAAAAAAAAACAACAATAAGTCAATAACTACTCCGTGCTCTTACTTTCTTAACAGGTATATGTATGTGTGTGTGTGTGCAGTGTGTAACATACAAGAAATGGGTCAATGAAGAATGACCTGATATTTCTATTTATGTTGTGGTCCTTGTGGATGTAAATCAACATTTTATACGGTAATTAAAAAACATAAACAGTTTCTCTGCTCCCTCGAGAAAATTTAGACGATCATATGGAAAAGAAAGAAAGATGCCAAATTTAAAAAGGTATATGTAAAGGTACACTGTGCGTCTATAGTAATTATACAAATACATAGATTGGATACTGTTTAAGATTCCATTACATCTTTCTAAAAATCTGTATAAGAAATTAAGTGGCATCTTGCCTGACGTTTCTAGGGTTTTATCACTTTTAAATTGAAAATTTAGGTTGTCATCTAGTGACAGTGTACGGTTCTTTCAATGGTTGCTTTAAACGTAGTTCTCTTTCTTTCTTACAGTGCCACTATTTCCATTTGTACGGTGTGTTTTCAGAGATATTTTTTTTCTCTGATGAATTTCTTGTAAACTCACATAACATAAGTCTGGTTGGAGCTCACTATCAAATAACCTAAATTCCATGCACAGTGAAATTAAAATCTGGAAAGAACGAAATTAATTGACAATCTGACCTTAAGTGTAGGCGCTTCCAACTTCCAAGTCCCAGCTATAATCAAAAGGAATTTCAAGCCCAAAGTTGTATGCCATATTTATTATTTATGATTGTTTAAGTATTTACAATTATTTTCTTGCATACACATTGTACACTTATGTGTTTCTAATGCTACTACGTTTTATCTAACCTCCCATCATATTACTTTTGCTCACTGTATAGTATTACATGTGTAGTAGATTTGAATCCATCGAATGTCTAAGTATGTTTTCTTTTTTGTTAAAACGAATGTCCAAGTTACTTTGTATATATAATATACAATATGCAGTACGAAGAAAATAACTAGAAAATGTAACAAACATTTATGTTGTTTTGTCATTAACTCATTACTAACATATTCATGTTGTGTGTTGTATGACAGCGCAATACCACTACTACTAAACTGTTGAAATATGTACCTAATAGTTCTGGTTCCCAATTTACATGAAAAATCACATAGAAAGTTATCAACCACGTTCTGGTCAGTGTCTTGAGTTTTGTCTTCGATCAATATGACAACCTATATACTATATGCGGAGCACCACTTGGTTTGGAAAAGTTACATAGATAGACGAAAAAAAGAACCCTAAAATAGATGATACATATCTCAAATCATGTTCAAAGAAGAAACAATGGGCAAGAAACATCTTCACGCATGAGTTGCCAAAAATGTCACAGTCTCAAAGGCACACTTATGCCACTAGTCCTTTGCCCCCACAAATCTTTTCTCTGCTTCTCTTTTTGTTGATAGTGATTCCATTGTCTTCCCACCCACCCCATTTTTTCATTATTGTATCTTCCCTTTTTGTCAATTTTATCACTCTAACCGGAATCAGTTTTGGTTTTATATTCGGTTAAGATGTTTGAAACTGGTCTGATGTTGTACTATACGTTCACATGATAGCAGGTGTTTAGTTTGTCTTTGTCCTCCGATGATTGAAGTTATAGGGGTTGCATGGGTGCGCGTTTTTACAATAAGTGGAAGACAAAGATTAAAGTTTATTCGATTTCTGCAATATAAATGTTGACTACACATTCATCGAGTCTATGTCACGAAAAGAAAGACAAAAAAAATCTAGACTGCACCGGTTAATTGACACCACAATGACAAACAATTGTATACTTTAACCGATTATAAAATATTATTCGGTATAATACATTCGAGGAGGAATTGCAAACGTAAGAAAACGAATTGTGGCCTAGTGTACTTTTTAGATCTAAAGATGGCATTCAGCAGACTCTACAAATAATGAATATAAAATCATTATACAACATCAAGTTATTATTAATAAGCAATGAAAATCGAAAATATTGATTTAAAAATTTTCTTCATAACTCAAAATTATCATTGAGATTTTTTTTTCTAATGAATAGAAATGTAGGGTGGGGAGAAAAAAGCTCATATTAAAAAAAAAAAAAGAAGAAAAAGGCTCATATTACATTTTCTTATACGGGCCCGATATACTTCAACATTTTCTTATTCTACTTAACCCAATCAGCTTTTGTATTGGGCTTATCTGACATAAGCCTGGCTGTCTCACTCGGGATTTACTGGGCCTTACTATTTGTTTTTTATATTGACAATAATTAAGTTTTTTTTTTCTTTCGTCATAACTTTTTATTTTTTTTACACTTCCCATTTGATCTGCCACTAGTCACAAAAGTAATCACACGTGAGACTCGTTTGTGTGATCCTTATTTCTTTGTCATCTTTTATCATCATTTTAATTTCCAGACTACTAGTAGGTTGATCTTTGAAAGATGTGGTACGTTTAGTTTAGGTCCAATTGACGTGATTTTATAATATAAAAAGTTCACTATCTATAAAAGAATTAATCTACGTGTGGATTTACTGAAATCTCTTTGCAAATTAAGATCTTTCACCTTTAGGAAGCTTCGTACCTCTAAGTATCTCTATCTCTCTCGTTAACTTGGACCACTCGAGATCGAGTATTGGAACACGGATCACGTTTGCCTTGACCTTTTGGGCTTGTCATAGGACGTTTTATTTGGTCGGTACAATCATAATCTCTAAAAATATCATTTTAGTCACACTTTTATTTTCTCCTTCTGGCATATGCATGTGTGATGTGAATGTTGAATCATAATCTTATAAAGCATATACAAGTTACAACTATATACATTAGCTAACTAAATGCGAACTTGTGTGCGTATATTACTATAGCGTAATGTATATTTTTGTTTATTCGACTACATATATACCATGCATGGTAAGTCGTATAAAAAATCATAATAGCATGGTGGAAGGTTAAGTTACAAAACAAAAAACATGGTGGAAGACATTTTTATCATATATACATACACACGGTATTTTTAGTATGCACGGAGGTTTATGTTTTGATACATAGTTATGCAAAGAATATCCGTATAACAGGCAGCATATATTCCCAGTTTCCCACCACTATCTCAGATTTCATTTTCAGATAAAAAGTTATGCTTTTATTCATTTCATACTAAGCTATATATTATAATTATGTCACTAATCATTTCATGAATACTAGTAATAGTTGATGAATATTATGATGCTACCACTGAAGAAAATGAAATCGCAGAACATAAAACATGTGGTTCGAGTTCATCTAGAAGATGTGATTGAATCATGCAAAGTAATATATGTGTAAGTACGAAGCTTCTTGATACGGATATTGTTGCTTGTCTCTCAGTTTATAAAAGTATCACTGACAATATATACAATGTGAGAGAGTGACAAAAGAACAAACTATATATAGACGTGGCTTTTTATAGTGGATAGAGTTAAATTATAGAACTAAATGAGAGCAAATTTCTTTGATATATACACCTCATATTAACGATAGAAACTTGGATATTGGTCTATTGATTCTGTTTGTTTCTTTCGTCCGACTCTTGAAGGAATTAAAAGGTTATATTTGCATTGCCCTTTCACATTTTCTAAAGCGCAAAACCTTTAATAATAATCGTTTGATGCATGTTTACTTGATTATACAATCATATACATTGCACACCTCATAAAAACGGAAAAGCAGAAGTTTGAAACATAGGAAAATTAATAAAAAATATGAAAAATTCTATTAGACAAATTTGACATAGATGGCTGTATTCTAATTTTGCAGATTCTATATCTCTATGTTTAATTCCAGATCAATTACTACGCATAATTCAGTTTCTAATAATCTTATTTCTTTTGAGTGGTTTTAAATTAAACTATTATTTATTTTCAGCAAATTTAGAATGATAGATGCATTAGGTAAAATAAACTAATTCAAAGGGGCTTATGATTTAAATTTGATACGATAAGGTCTTCTTTTTTGAAAAGAATACGATAAGGTCTTTGATATGATAAGGCTTTTACATGATTCTATTTATATCCTTGGGAATCTTTGGTTCGCCATTTGTTCTTAGATTCGAGAATCAAATAAAGGAAAAAATACGGGTTAAAAAACTATATGATAAGACCGTACGTAATTGACATGGTACGCCTATAGTCAAATGTCAAAAATAGCTGTGTCTCGTAATATTTTTGGCTCCTTCCACAATTCTTGGGGATTTATCTTCTTTTCACTATATTTTCTAAAACTCATTACTAAGAATAATTTACTCTGAATGCCCTTTTAATCTCCTACTTGCTTTTCATAAAAAGAAAAAAAAAAGTTCTCACATAGCTATACTGTTTTCATCTGTTTATCTTACAAGTGTAAATTAAAGCAAGAGAAAAAAAATACTATTTAACTTTTTCTTCTAAACATGAAGCAAATCAGCATATCCTTTGGCATATTCCATAGATGCCCGTAATCACTGATTATGAACTTTCATAATTTCTTAGATACTTTCGTACAAAATCATAACATAAAAGAAAACATAAAGACAATAGAACATGTTCTAGCTTCGTGATATACTAAAAGAAGCCAAAACAAGAAAAAGAAAAAGTCGAATTGGTGACTAACAAAAAAAAAAAAAAAATTGGTGGCTATCATGAATAGGCGTCCACTCTAAAGTCATCATGACCGTACCATGCAATTTGGTCCCGTTCCTAATTTCGTATGACGGACGACGTACGTTATTCAAAATTTGCATTTTTTTTCTCTTACGTCCATTTTCATATAAATTAAAAGGGTTAAAAAGGCATAGAGTGAACTCACCTAAAAAGGTGATGTTAAAAACTCACCTTAAACACTGTTTATAGTGTGAAAGAGATAAGGTCCATCTTTTAACCCACTTAATCATAGAGATAAGAATAAACAAAAACGTGTCACGTAGCATGCCACATCTTGCAACGTAAGGTAAAGATGAGAAAGGAGTAGCAGTGCCAGCGACAGCGAGGTATGAAATCTATTTGGCAATTGGCATTACCATCGGGTTAAGCCAATTTCCTGTGTTTTCTTTTTCAGATTAGACTTCATTAATACAATTTTGTCCAGATATTCTTATACGGAGCAAAACTATAGAACAATACTACATATTTTCACAAAATTGAATTTTTAACGAGTACATAACTAATATTCTTCACAAATTTACACTAGTTTCTAAAGTTTATGATAGTCAATTCGTCCTCCCAAAGTCAATGCACATCCACCACTGCTTCAAAACGACTACTTAGCAAAGTTTGAATAAGCTCCAAATCACGACCTTACCTTGAATAACAAAAAAAATAAACTCCAAATCTAAATTCTAACTCATTCGGTCAGAATTACATCTGTAGACCGGAGCTTATCTTTTGTAAAATTATTATGTTACTGGTTGAGTAGAATGTTAGTTCAGATTTAATTTGGACAATAAACTTTTTCTAGCTTATTTTTTTTACATTAATCTGAAGAGAGAAAGAATAAGCTAGATAAAGTTTATTATCCAAGTTAAATCCAGACTAAAATTTGACTAAACCGATACAAAAATAATTAAATTAAATTAGTCATAATTATCTTACAGATTATAAATCCGGTTGTAAAAATATATAATTTTCTGCTGCGGAAACTGTAACGTAATTTTCGTTAAAAAAAAAACTGTAACGTATTTGTAACCAGAGAAAGAAATTAAATAGATTTTTTTTTTCATCCGAAAAGAAAAGAGAGAGGAGTTTCTGCTATAAATATGCTACAACTACACATCGAGTGGACTAGCTTTCTTTACTGAGATTTTTCTCAACGCTTCAAACTCTTTTAGAAAACAGAAACTTCATCACATGTCTCTTCTCTTTCCATCGTCTTCCTCGTGAAAGAAACTTCTCGATCTTTTTTTTATTTCTTTCTTTCTCAAACTTGTTCCACGGGATACTCCCACTCTACTAGACCACTCGTTTTGCCTTTCTAGCTATTTGTTAATTTACTCAATTATCCTTAATTAAATTAAAAAAGTGAATCTTTTTTATTTGACTTGTTTCACTTCCAGCATTTTCGGATTATTATACTCCTGAATTTTCGCCGATTGTATCAATCTAGAAACATCCGGGGGGATTAAAGGGGTTTCTTTATTAGGTTTGTGTGAGAGAGAAGGGGATAACAAACAAACAATGGCTACGGGAAGTTTGAAGAAGATGGGTTCCATTGATGCTCAGCTCAGGCTTATTGCTCCTGCTAAGGTCTCTGAAGACGACAAGCTTGTCGAGTACGATGCTCTCTTGCTGGATCGGTTTCTCGATATTCTCCAGGACTTGCATGGCGAAGAAGTCAGAGAATTCGTACGTTTCCTTTTTCTCACTCTTTCTCTACTTGTTAACTACAAAACAGAGCATAGAGTTTTGTCTTAAAAATCTGAAACATCAAAAATCACAACATGGGTTTGTTGTTTCTCCTTAAATTATCCTAAAGTTCAAACCTTTTAGTGGAATCAGGCAGATCAGACACATTCTGCATCAGACACACTCTGTATCATACACACCGAGTTTTGTCTTAAAATTCTGAATTTTGATATATATTTAGCTTTGCTTATCAAAATCATGATGTGGGTTTTGTGTTTCTCCTTAAACTAACCCAAAAGTTTAAACCTTTTTAGTTAAATCGTACAAATCAAACACACTCTGTTTCAAACACAGAGTTTTGTCTTAAAAAAATCTAAACTTTGAGGTACATTTAGGTTTGTTCATGTGGGTTTGCTGTGTCTCCTTAAACTATCTCAAAAGTTCAAACCTTTTTAGTGAAATCAGAGAAACTGTGTTTGATTATACTTAACGTTCTGAATCAGACAATGTTTTGTTTTGTCTAAAGGTTCAAGAATGCTACGAGGTTGCTGCTGATTACGACGGGAACCGCAACACTGCTAAGCTAGAGGAGCTCGGAAACATGCTGACGAGTCTGGACCCGGGAGACTCGATCGTTGTCACAAAGTCATTCTCCAACATGCTTAGCTTGGCTAACCTTGCCGAGGAAGTCCAGATTGCCTACAGGCGCAGGATTAAGAAGCTTAAGAAAGGAGATTTCGCTGATGAGGCCTCTGCTACTACAGAATCCGATATCGAGGAGACTCTCAAGAGGCTGTTGCAGCTTAACAAGACTCCTGAAGAGGTCTTTGATGCTCTCAAGAACCAGACTGTTGACTTGGTCTTGACCGCTCATCCTACTCAATCTGTTCGCCGCTCTTTGCTCCAAAAGTTTGGAAGGATTCGTGATTGTTTGACACAGTTGTATGCCAAGGACATTACTCCTGATGATAAACAAGAACTTGATGAAGCTCTTCAACGAGAGGTATACACATAACACAAACAAAAAAACTCTTTTTTTTATTACTTGAAAATCTTTAGTAAAACTCTGTGTTTTGTTGCACCAGATTCAAGCTGCGTTTAGGACTGATGAGATCAGAAGAACTCCTCCTACACCACAAGATGAGATGAGAGCAGGGATGAGTTACTTCCACGAGACGATCTGGAAAGGAGTTCCTAAATTCTTGAGACGTGTTGACACTGCTTTGAAGAACATTGGTATCAACGAGCGTGTTCCTTACAATGCACCTCTCATTCAGTTCTCTTCTTGGATGGGTGGAGACCGTGATGGTACTACCTACGCTCTTATTACTTCTTAGTCCTCTTGAAAACATTAACTGGTTTTAACTATTGAACATGTTTTGATCCAGGAAACCCGCGAGTAACTCCTGAAGTTACAAGAGATGTATGTTTACTAGCAAGAATGATGGCTGCTAATCTCTACTTCTCCCAGATAGAAGATCTTATGTTTGAGGTACTAAAAAAGTGACAGTTGAAGATCTTATGTTTAGTAGCATTGGTCTTACTTTTGTTTGTTTGCAGATGTCCATGTGGCGTTGCAATGAAGAGCTTCGTGTTCGTGCAGAAGTCCAAAGGTGTGCCAAAAGAGACGCAAAACACTACATAGGTCTGTGTGTGTAACCTTCTTTCTCTCAAGCTTCTCTAACGGTTTGTTTATAGTAATGTTTGATGTGTGTTCTGTCTTCTTTGATGGATGTAGAGTTTTGGAAACAGATCCCTTCTAATGAGCCATACCGAGCTATACTCGGAGATGTTAGAGACAAACTGTACAACACACGTGAGCGTGCGCGTCAGCTCTTGTCTAGTGGAGTTTCAGACATTCCTGAAGACTCGGTGTTCACTAGTATAGACCAGTTCTTGGAGCCGCTTGAGCTTTGTTACAGGTCGCTCTGTGACTGCGGAGACAGACCTATTGCTGATGGAAGCCTACTAGACTTCTTGCGTCAAGTGTCTACATTTGGTCTCGCGCTCGTGAAGCTCGACATCCGTCAAGAATCCGACCGTCACACCGATGTTCTTGACGCGATTACGCAGCATTTAGGCATTGGTTCTTACAAAGAATGGTCAGAGGATAAGAGACAGGAATGGCTCTTATCCGAGCTAAGCGGGAAACGCCCTCTCTTCGGACCTGATCTCCCCAAAACCGAAGAGATCGCCGACGTTTTAGACACATTCAAAGTTATATCAGAGCTTCCTAGCGATAGTTTCGGCGCTTACATCATCTCAATGGCCACCGCTCCATCAGACGTCCTCGCCGTCGAGCTCTTGCAGCGCGAATGCGGGATCACTCATCCTCTGAGAGTCGTCCCCTTGTTCGAGAAGCTAGCTGACTTAGAAAACGCTCCTGCTTCGGTCGCGCGTCTCTTCTCCATAGAATGGTACAGGAACCGAATCAACGGCAAGCAGGAAGTCATGATCGGTTACTCAGACTCAGGCAAAGACGCTGGACGCTTGTCTGCTGCCTGGCAGTTATACAAGACTCAAGAGGAGCTCGTGAAGGTCGCGAAAGAGTACGGTGTGAAGCTGACTATGTTTCACGGGAGAGGTGGGACTGTGGGAAGAGGAGGTGGACCGACGCATCTCGCGATCTTGTCTCAGCCTCCGGATACCATCCACGGGCAGCTGAGGGTGACGGTTCAAGGAGAAGTCATCGAGCAGAGTTTTGGAGAAGAGCATTTGTGTTTCAGGACGCTTCAGCGTTTCACTGCTGCTACGCTCGAGCATGGGATGCATCCGCCTGTTTCTCCTAAACCTGAGTGGCGTGTCCTCATGGATGAGATGGCTGTGATTGCTACTGAAGAGTACCGTTCTGTTGTCTTCAAGGAGCCTCGTTTCGTTGAGTACTTCCGCCTGGTAAGTTCTTTAACCAACTCACTTGCTTAGGCCTAGGATATTTGTCCGAACCAGACTTCGGTTATTTCGGTTAGTAGTTTGGTTCGATTCGGTAGGTTTTAAAAAATCGGTTTTCAGTTCGGTTAGTAGTTTGGTTCGATTCGGTAGGTTCAAAAAATCGGTTTTCAGTTCGGTTCAGCAATCGATTACTTATTTTTAAAGAAAATTACAGTGAAACCTCTATAAATTAATAATGTTGGGACTACACCAAAACTATAATTTTTTATTAATTTATAGAGATTATTAATTTATCGAGATAATAATTGAACCAAAAACTCAATTTGAGACTATGAAATTATATTAATTTATAGAGATATTAATTTATAGATTATTAATTTAAAGAGGTTATACTGTATAATCACTCCAAACATCCGAATCGAGCTAACCGAAGTAACCAAATTTTGAACCGAACTAACCAAACATTTTTACAAAATTAAACTAAAATCTAATTGAACATTTTGAACCGAACTAACCAAACATTTTTACAAAATTAAACTAAAATCTAATTGAAAACAAAACTTTTGGTAAGATTTTCAAAAGTTGAATACCTAAACTGAACTCGGGTAAATTTGGTAAGATTTATGTCGAACCGAACTAACCGAGCGAACCGAACTACCCAAACCTTACACTAGCCATTACTTCTGTCTGTTAAGTTCTTTAACCAACTCACTTGTGTTATATAGGCAACACCTGAGCTTGAGTATGGAAGGATGAACATAGGAAGCAGACCATCAAAGCGAAAACCAAGCGGAGGCATTGAATCTCTACGTGCAATCCCATGGATCTTTGCATGGACTCAGACAAGGTTTCACTTGCCTGTCTGGCTAGGCTTTGGATCTGCGTTCAAGCGCGTGATCCAGAAGGACGTCAAGAACCTCAACATGCTCAAAGAGATGTACAACCAGTGGCCTTTCTTCCGTGTCACGATCGATCTAGTCGAGATGGTTTTCGCCAAAGGAGACCCTGGAATCGCTGCTCTCTACGACCGTCTTCTCGTCTCTGAAGAGCTTCAGCCCTTTGGTGAACAGCTTCGTGTTAACTACCAAGAGACCAGACGCCTCCTCCTCCAGGTATAATAACTTTTAGATTTTCAGACAGGTTCTTGGTTCGGTTTTATGAGTTTGTTTTTTTTTTCCTTGATCAGGTGGCTGGTCACAAAGACATTCTTGAAGGTGATCCATACTTGAGGCAGAGGCTGCAGCTGCGTGACCCATACATCACGACTTTGAACGTGTGCCAAGCCTACACGCTTAAGCAGATCCGTGACCCGAGCTTCCACGTTAAAGTGAGGCCGCACTTGTCTAAAGACTACATGGAGTCTAGTAAACCAGCGGCTGAGCTAGTTAAGCTGAATCCTAAGAGCGAGTATGCACCTGGACTTGAAGACACTGTTATCCTCACCATGAAGGGTATAGCCGCCGGTATGCAGAATACCGGTTAAGGCATCTATAGAAAACCGTCTTTGTACCATTCCCTAAAAATCTTATCTCTGCTATGTAACGTTATTTCTACGATGTGATAAATCTCTCTGGATCCTCCGTACGCTTTCTTATGAATATGATATGGTCATTTCTTGTTAATGTTATTTTCTGTTATGTTTTTTGTTTTTTTTTTTTCTTATTAAAGGGTGAAAGAACTAAATGAAAGAAGCTAATCTGTTATTAACAAAACGATAACTATGGTTTTATTGTTAAGAACAACTTATTTCTACTCCAATATTTTTAGACTTTAGTTAACGTCATAGGCTTTTAAGGTCGGATTTATTTTTGATTTTAATAAGAAACTTAAATACAAGTACGATAGATTTGAAATATGTTTTCATCCTGAGGTGTTTCAACATTTTTACAGTGGGTAAAAGTAATAAATTATTTTGGTCCACTAAAAGCAAATTCAATAAAAGTATATTTACTTTACTCTAACGGCTAGTATTTAAAAAATAATATTTATTTTACTCGAACGGCTAGAATTTAACTCCAACGGCAACTGTATATTCTGCTATCTCCCTTTTAATGGTTCAGTGAACACTATTTATAAATAAAAGGAAAAAAAAAGGTTCTAATGTGAAAAACAACATTTTCCACTCCAATATTTTTAGACTTTAGTAGCATCATAGGTTTTTTAAAAATCGGATTTTTTTTTTAGATTTTAACGAGAAACTTAAATACAAGTACGATAGAGTGAAATATGTTTTCACCGTGAGGTGTTTTCAACATTCTTACAACGGCTAAGAATAATAAATTATTTTGGTCCACTAAAAACAAATTCAATAAAAATAATATTTGTTGTACTCCAAGTCTCCAATGGCCAGGGACGTCTTTATAGATTTGGGGGCTCTAAATAAAAAAATAATTAGGGGTCTATTTAATTGTAAATTCATTTTATATTTACTGTTATATTTATTTTATTTTTTGTTTTTCACTGAATTATTAATAATGGACTGAATTTAATTCATTTTGATACTGATATATTTTTTGTTACTTTAAAAACCAGTGAAATCAAAAAAAAAGTTATGGAAACTTGTTAAAAAAAAAGTTTATGAAAATTTATAATGAAAAAAAAAATGAAAAATAGGAGCCACTAAAAATGGGAGCCCAAGACCCATGCTTCAGTTGGCTGTGCCAAAGAACGCCCCTGCCAACGGCTAGTATTTATCGGGTTGTGGGATGGGAGCAACGGTAACTATCTTAATGGTTTAGTGGACTTGATACTATTCGCCTATAAATAAAGGAAAATAACGCAAAGGAAAGGAAACAATGAGTGTGTTTTGTTTTATATTTGTTTATTCTTCTTCTTAAGATTATTTCTTCGGTTACTTGCTGGCAGAAAAGATGTAGACGGAGAATGGAGTGCGTCAAGTTTTGAAAGAGGGGTTCCTCTCCTCGATGTCATCTATCACCGCTCATGACCTGGCCTTCGTTTTTCTCTGTCGGAAACTGATTTGTAAGGTATGAAATTCTTCACTAAAACATAAGCTGCTTAAATTTTTTAAAAAATAGAATCAAAACGTTTTGCTAAACATAAACTGATTTGTAAAATATAAACATTGTTTCCAATACAATATTTAAAAAAAAAAAAACTTTCAAACATTGGGGGAAGATTCTATATTGCTTGATTGATAAAGAAAACTTAATGTGTAATTTGTGGAAACAAATCGACATTACATCCGGTCGTTGATTGTTAGAGATTGTATATTTCTTTTGTGTTGACACATACGAACACTTTTTTAGTGACTCTGAATCAATCTTGCAATAAAGCAGTTTTTCCCCTCGTTTTTTTTCCTAAAAATCAAAGTCTTTTTTTGCTTTCTTGTTTTCTGCCTAAATTATTATTCTTTACTTGCCTTTTTTTAATTTCCTTTGATTCATTTTTTTTTGTAAATTAAAAAAATACCCTTTGATTCATTTGCTTATATTATTTCTTGTGTTACGTTGCTTTGATATTGGTGGAGGGGAGAGGAGAAGTCTGATTTGTTTATGAGGTGGTAGTCTTGTTTACTCCGGGAAGCCTGCTATTGTTGGGAAAGATGCAACAGAGACACATCAACCATCTTATACGGACGTCTTTAACCAGAAAAGGAGCTCTTTGGTTTGGGGTTCTAAGCTACACAGCTTGACGATGTTGTTCTCGGTAAAAAATGCTCATGTCTCTTGTACTGAATTTAGATTTTTTTTTAATCAAAAAGGGTTTTTGATTGTATGAGAATCTAACAATGGTCATTTAAAGATGATAGTAGCTATATGTTTCTTGTACTGAATTTAGATTTTTTTTTAATTAAAAAGGGTTCTTGATTGTACTGAGTTTATACATATTCTAAATTGATAACTGGATATTCTCTGTTTCCTTGCTTTACTTATCAGTTTTTCCTACTAAATTGATCACATGTTATTTGAGATTATTATTTTTATTTAAAGTCAGGGCATGCCACCTTGCTGATAATTAATGTAAAGAGGATCTTTTTTTCTTCTTGATTGCTACTAAATTGATCATATGTAGAGTTCCTGGACAAACATGTTTGTGCACCCGCTGCAGCTTCACTGGACAAACATGTTTCAGGAACAACTGAACTTGCGGTGAATAAATAGTGAAATGTAGAGTTACTCTGTTTCCTGTATCACTATTGTGTATGCTGTACACTCTGGTTTGACCGGTTTGAGTGTATCATGTTTCAGGAACAACTGAACTTGCGGTGAATAAATAGTGAAATGTAGAGTTACTCTGTTTCCTGTATCACTATTGTGTATGCTGTACACTCTGGTTTGACCGGTTTGAGTGTATCGCATCATCCTGATGTCTATCTCAGACATTGTCTTCTTGTTTACTGTCTTCTCCACCCATTGCTCTGCTTTCTTACCATTTGTCATGGATCCAATCTTATATTCCTTCATTTCTGCTTCTTTATTCCCCTGGCTCATGTTGAATAAACCACACCAAACAGAATAACTCAATGCAGTTTCCTTCTCAGCTTCTACAAGGAAAAATCTTAGCATGCACAACATCGGTAGCTGTTGAGTATTTTGTATAACACATTATACAAATCAGATATAAAGTGAACATGCATTTCTTAAAATTTTCGGACAATTTACTCACTTAGCAATGTTGCCAAGATTTAAGCAGAGCCAAGCTCCAAAAGAATATATATTTAAAAAGAAAGAGAAAAAAGAATGAATAACTTGTTGAATAATGATGATATATATATGCCTTCTAGGCCTGGGCGCAAGCCGGGTACTTGATATTTTTGCCTTACTCGTTACTTGACTTGCCTTGTGCAAGGATTAGAATTTCCGGCTTGTACTTGTACTTGATCCGATCAAGCACTTAATAATCAAGTACTTGCCTATATTTTTAATACTTGCAAAGTATTTGTTAATACTTGATACTTGTTTATTTAGATTTAAAATTTTAAAACTAAATGTACCAAAAATGATAAATGCAATTAAACATGGAATAAATACTTTTATTTTCCTATATACTTGTTATTTTATTCAATCCATTCAAGTAATTTGATTTTTAGTGTATATATGATCCATTCAAAATAAGTACTTATAAAATAAAATACCTAAAAATAAAAATTAATTACAATGTGAGAAATAAAACAAATGATTTAATAGGGCATATATATTTTTAGAACCAATAACAAGTAGTAAAACAAGTAACAAATCGAGTATTAGAAAAAATCGTATTACTTGATACTTGACTTGTATTTGCAAGTTGTAAAATTTGCGGACTTGCTACTTGACTTGAAAACTTCAAGTACTTGCGTTTTCGAGCCGAGTACGAGCCGAGTAGCAAGTATCGACCGAATAACAAGTATTAGTGCCCAGCCCTAATGCCTTCCATATTTTAGGAGGAAGTGCTTTGTAGACTTTCCTCTAGAAACTGGCCGCTTGGACAAATCATCTCTTTCACCTTGTCTCCATTCTTGTACATTTTAAATGTGGAAATCAACAGCAAATGGAATTGCTGATAGACCGATCCACTATCTTCGACAGATTGTTGACATTGAGCGTTGATTTCTTTTTTATTTATACATTTTAAACTCTAATATTTCATTTAATCCCGTTTTTAATGACAAACGAATATATCATCTGTAAAAACACTAAAACACACACAAAACAAATCAAATTGCCAAAACATATACTAAAACCGATCAGTTTTGACTAGAAATCGAAATTAAATTGATTAAAACACAACTCATTATATATAGACTGCAAAAAGTCAAGAATAGTAAAACATAGAATCTGATTGTTTAGCAAAAATAGCTCTGGCTTCAGAAGCTTTTGTAATCAATCCTTCCCTGATGGGAGTTTGATTTAATATGCAATTTGGTGTTACAAAAAAAAGTAAAACATAGAATCAAATGATTAAAGATATCAAATTATTATTTTATCTCGTAGCTATCTCTACATTTTTGTATGTGTGTCAAGAATCGAATGATTATCAGGTTATTGGTTCATCGATTCAAGAACTTTCAAGTGATTTGCAGAAATTATTTACAAGCCTACTGATAATCTGCTGGAGGTCATACTACTCATTCATGATCATGTGCATAGTGGAGTCGCATGGAGAGTTTAAAAGAACCACTCACTATTTTTTATTTTCTGTATCTTGTAAAGCCCTCTTTTTGTATATAAACTATTATACAATTCTACTTTCATGAGTTCGTCCTGGGCCTATGATACTAATTATCTTTTCTAGTTTTCAACACGTCTCATTGCAATACCATTCAATGTTTTTCTTTTATTTACATACTAGGAGTATTCCGGCGCTACGCGCCGGGTTCAGATGTTTTATTCTTTTATTGAGTTTAATTTGTTATTTGTTCCATTTGTTAGTTGTTAGTCATGTAATTTAATCTATTTTCATTGTTTGATTTAATTAAAAATAGGATAAGTAGGTTGAACTTGAACGTTAAACATAAAGTAAGTTGATGTTCCAAAGATAAAATAATGTAAGTGCATGTATTTGTTTTGTGAGTATCTTTGCACGTCATGTTAATGAATTTTTATCTCCTGCTGAGTTATAATGGAAGAGGTTTTACTAATGGAAGCGAGACAATGTTTTTTTCTTACTACTAATTGTTTTACGGTTTGTATATATTGATGAACTGATTATTTTGCCTTAGGTTCAGTACATAAGGGAGTAATAATCATTTTAAAAGTAAAGTAGACAATAACATAATTTTATATCTATGAACAATGTAATCGAAAAATTTCTCCACTCTTAGAAAATAGTAACAATGCTTGCATAGATGATCCATGTTTTGGAGGTCGCAACCGTGGAGGTTTAAGTATTTGGCCATGTTGTTTAGATATATGTCCTTCAGAGGATACCGTAAACACAGAGTATTTTTTTTTAATGTTTCTCCAGCAAAATGTGGATGTAGAAAGTGTGTTTTCCCAGTCAAAGGTATCTAGGATCTTTTTTTCTTCTTTGATTTTCCTGTGCACAGCAGTATTAAACCACAAAGATACGTATCCTTATCATTGTTTCCATACGCATAATGGCGTAGGTGATTGAGTGCTTTGATTGATTTGTGATGAAGTGTGCTTCAGGGTTGTTGTTCTCTAAGAAATTCCATTAAGTGTTTGTGATGAAACAATTCCATTAAGTGTTTGCGATGAAACACCATCCTCAGTGGTTGGATGCAAAATATTCTATGTTTAGGTTGTGAAAATAGGATGCAGGCTCCGTGTCAGAAGTGTATTCATCTGAGGTATCCACGATTTGGTTGACCTCTGGCTCAGATGAACACACTTTATTGTGTAATATTATGTTTAATATTTTTAAGAAAAATACAACTGTTAATTTTGTAATTTTACTGTTTACGGGTGGACGTTTGTGGTCATTTGTCTTTTCTTAGTAGCAGCAGTAGCAGACTCAGTTTACACCAGTAGCAGACTCATAAGTGATTAAATCTCATGTTATGTGGAAACTTTACCTACAGAATTACTAATTTTCAAAGTTTTTATGTCACCGGTTCTGACACTGCTAATATTTTATTAAATTTTATATCGACTGAATATTTGGTGGTTTTAATTACAATGGTAAGAAATCTTTTTTTACCCCACTAAATTGTTAGTAAAATATCTCAATGATCCACCATGGAAAAATTTTATAGGCTGTCCCTGAATAGAAATTGTCCTATGTTTTTTTTTTTGCATAAAAAATATCAGCAATTTTTTTTTTTTAACAATTAAGCTAATGTTATAGCTATTTGTTAGAGTTGTGGAACCATTATTATGGAAGTCTCAACGATGTTGAGTATCAGCCCTGCATTTATCAATTGACATACGCGAGGTGTGTAAAACTATTTTAAGGCAGTGGAAGAATGTTTATATTGTTTGAATATATAAGTTGAATGGCTAATAGTTGGAACATAAAATATAAAATTTTGTGAAGGTTTTATACATGAATTAATATTTTGTTTTATTTGCTTGTAGTAAGATTGGTCGCATTTTTATGTTGTTGGAGACATACGTTACTGTGGCATTTGTTGTTGCGAGTGTTGTTAAGTAACACTGGAGTTTTTAACATGTGCTAAGTGCGTTTGACTTTATTTATGTCTTTCCAACATTGATTTCATGTAGTTTTCATTTGTGTTGATCCTAATTTGTCCAAGTATGTTTCTCCGAAAGACATCTCTCCAATGCTTAACTTTTTAATGATGTATAGGTCTACGTTGATATACGAATCTCCTGTGAATGTTTGGAGATAGCAGTCTGCTAATCAGTGTGTTTTAATAGAAATCTTCTTATTTGTCTCTGACATAGTGAACCATAGCGTTTCCGGGGAAAGATATTTGGTAGTTAAGTCGTTGTAGTTTGCCAGTGATGCAAATAGATAGTCCGCCAAGAGGTTGATGTTGGGTTTTTAATACACGGAGCGGATTTGGCTAATAAAAGTGAGGATTATATACAATTATACATGATCGGTCCTTCCTTAAGGCATCTAAAGCATTGGGTTTATTTAATTATCTTAAGAGGTTGATCCTAGTGTAGTTTTGGGGAACCCTGGAGTATCTTTCTTTTAAAAAAAAACTCTAGATTAACCATTTATCTTTATTCTATACAATTATTTTTTAAAAAAATTTATTTCCCTAATTGTTTTTACATAATATCGATAGTGACTTTTTACTATCTTATTTATTTGGTTAACCACAAAAAAGTATGACAAATAGTTTAAGTATATTCAAAAAAATTGACTAAAAAAGATAGCTTATTTTAAAATTTAATTTTGAGTTTTTAAACAAAAATATAACAATAATAGTATAATTTTAGTAGAACTATGATAACATAGGAATTCTAAATTTTTGTCAAAAATAATTAAGACCACAATTTTTTTTTTGCTTTAAGCCACATATATAATGAGCCATTATGGTTTCCTTGATTTTTTTTTGTTACAATGCAGCAGTGGAGATTGAAAGAGTTTGGCATATTAATACCAATAACATATGTTGTACTAAGCTCCGCCACAGTCACGCTCTCGATTGTTTGAACACCTCCGTACTTGGAACCACTTGAGGCGGCGATTCAGTCAAGCCACGTTAGCTGCAGTGGTTGATGTTTTGAACGTATAAGCATCCATCTTATGTGTAAGTTATTCTGACAGAATAGAATCGATTAAGAAGATACTTACTCATCGAACAGTTGCTGGCTTGTTATGGTGTCTTTGTCAAAGTTGAAGTGGTCCCAGATGTATCATTTAAAATATGCGAGCTGCAAAAGGTGGGCACATAAGTTGGAGATAATTACACAAATACCAAAAGTAGACATACGCAGCAGAAGTTGGAGATTCCTTATGTATACACATTTAGTTAGCAGCCAAATTTACCTCCTACAAGTTTTGAGTTTATGCTAGTGGCCACAATGACACTGGGTTCCACTCCTAATCTTGCCAACTTCTCATGAAGGATGAGAGGGACTCTACCAATAACACCAAAGATAAATGTAGATAAGCAACACATGTTGTTCACAAAAATAACATGTGTATGAACAAAGGTTTGTTGAAGATCGAGGAATAACTTGGCAATACGAATCATTTACCTTATAAGTTGAGTAGTCTGTTATAAGTTGAGTAGTCTGGTGATGGGCCCCTAAAACTTTGCAACCTGAGCATACAGACACACAAAAACATTGTATCTAATTGAGAAAGATAGGATGATAGATGCAACAAACTCATAGTAGCGTTTGCAAACATATCATCGAACAAACTAAAAAAGGACGAAACAATCAAAACCTGAAGAATCTATGTGAGATCAGCTTCTGTTTCGAACTATCTTCTGCTGCAGTTTCCTGTTTAAGACAAAAAACATATAGAAGAGTCAAACTATTGATTATATCACAAACATGCTAGCAGACAATATTTCAGTTTCTAGACTTGCAATTTCATACCAATCAAATAAAGAAACAATCTTTGCTACTTCTGAAGCTATAATTCACTTTTCCAAGAACAAATGATAAAGAAAACAAATACGACCAAATACCAAATGCAGCTTATGATTTGTTCTTGTGGCGGTGGTGTGAGGAATCTGCCGGTGTTGAATCTCCACCGCCAGAACCGGACAGCTTTCAAATCGGCGAGCAGGATGGAGGATTGTGCCATTGTTGAGTTGATGATTTGCAGGGATCGTGATTTAGTTTTTGCAGATGCAATGATGTTTATCGTTGGAAGCAAACACATTTATAGATGGAGTTTCCGACTGTTATCTTGGAAAGATGATAAGCTCGATTAAAAGCTGGGAGGGTGGTATAAGTGGTTAGACGTTACAGAGTGTCGATCGGAGTCTTAGCTGTAGGGTGAAGACGTCGATGCTTTGTAACTGGAACCGGGATAATGACGTAACCCTAAATACATAAGGGCCTAAACTATGCAAAACACATCCAAACATAAGACCCAACAACTGGCCCATAGATTTGGTACGAAGACTTTTGATGAGATGAAGAATTAGAAGCTTACAGGTGTCACAAAAAGCCCCCTTCTAAAAAATGATGTGGCGGCATGAGCAGCCAGACAAGTCTACTTTATATATTTAAGATTATTCAATCTGATCCACCGATATTCATTTCTACATTTAATCAAACATAATCCCGAAAAAGTAGAAGAAAATTTCCATAATCACCGGCGAAAAGATGGTGATGAGAAGTTGTGTAGATACTTTTTTGTTGTCTCCACATGTATTCACACTCTTGCATCATATGAAAAAATATATAAATATATCTGCCAAAGGATATAGAAGTATAATTTTTAATTAGGCATGAACGTATACACATTCTTGTTCATTATTCTAGTGACTATTACCTCAATTATTACGATACATTCCCGAATGTTTAATAGTACATTGGAGAATATATGGCTCTTAAAACGGTGTAAAGTCAAAGTTGGTCCCATATGTATTGTATATACACGTACGTAGAAAACGGTGCAAAGTCAAAGTCAGGCTCTCACGAACTAAATTTCAAGAAGTTATATTTACAGTTTTACACCATGTAAGTTCTACTTTCTTACAGGTAAAATAAAATTTATAAACTACTAAAAGAAAACATATTTCCATCAGTCAAAAAGCTGGAACATACCTAGTACCAATTTAAAACACTATTATTAAACGAACAAGGACATATAAAGAATATTGTTTCTTGTTTCCCCCTTCCCATGTGACGTGAACAATCAATCTTTCTCATTCTCTTTCTTTCTCTCTTCTGGGGTTTGGAGCAATATATAATAAGACAGTCCAAGACACTTCTTTTCCCACACCAATCACTCAATAGAGATCACACATAGACTCTCCATCTAAGATAGAAGAAAATCGAGAGAAATGGCATTTTCTTTCCAAGAAAACCCTTCTCTCCCATTCTTCTTATTTTTCCTATGCCTCTCCACAGTCTCTGCTTACACCAACACAAGCAGAAACAGTGGTGATGAAGCAGTAAGAAGAGAGCTACGTTCTGGAAGATGCAACTGGTTTAGAGGGAATTGGGTTTATGACGTAAAGTATCCACTTTACGATCCTTATAAATGTCCGTTCATAGATCCACAGTTTAACTGCAAGAAGTATGGTCGTCCCGACAATCTTTACCTTAAGTATCGTTGGCAACCATCTTCTTGTTCTCTCCCCAGGTATCACACTCTTGTTCTTACATTCTTTAATTCTGCGTTTTGGTTTTGATTCAATATCAACCCTATATTTGTCAGATTCAATGGATTGTATTTCTTGAGGAAGATGAGAGGGAAGAAGATAATGTTCGTTGGAGATTCACTAAGCACGAACATGTGGCAGTCTCTAGCTTGTCTAATTCACTCTTGGGTTCCTAACGCTCGTTACACTCTTCTTCGCCAAAAGGGTCTAGTTTCCCTCACCTTCGAGGTTTGTTCATTTTTCTTCTAGTAACTCATTCTGTAAAATACTTAATTCCGTTAAAAATAGTATAATATTAATTTTGGTGTAGTTCTTTCCCTAACGCTTACTTATGATAAAGTAAATGATGAATAATGAAATGCGATATAGTTTATCTTTCTTTGGCTCATCTTTTTTTTTTTTTTGATAAAAAACTTGTCTGTCTCTTTTGATTTGATATAAATATGATTCTTTGTTATAGCTATTTATTTTATCTTGTTATAAAAAAAATATTATTAGGGCATGAGAATGAACGTGATTTATGATCATGAGCCACGCAAAAGATATACTCGATTTTTGTAATAAAATAACTTGTCATGGGCGAAAATATAACAAAATACGTTCAAATGATAATACAATAAGGTGGAGGTGGTTATTGTATTTTATCTATCTAGTGAAAATAATTAGAAAGTGGTACGGTCGCAGGAATATGGAGTGACGTTGAAGCTATACAGAGCACAGTTTTTAGTGGATTTAGATTCTGAGAAAGTAGGGAGAGTGCTTAAGCTGGATTCCATTAAACAAGGCAGATTGTGGAGAGGCATGGACGTCTTGGTTTTCAACAGTTGGCATTGGTGGACCCACACCGGTCACATTCAGCCGTACGCTTTCTTTGGCTCTGTTTGTGTCTTTTTGACTCATTTGGTGACGTGTACGTGTGTGTTTGTGTGGAGCAGGTGGGATTACATGGAAGATGGGAAGAGATTATACAAAGACATGAACAGGCTGGTCGCTTATTACAAAGGTATGACCACTTGGTCTCGATGGGTTAATGCTTTTGTCGATCCGTCTAAAACCAAAGTCTTCTTCAATGGCGTCTCTCCTACTCATTACGAGTAAGTAAACAAAAAAAAAAAAACTCATTTCTTCCTTTAATCTTGTTGCTTTTGGAAATGATTTAAATCGCAGTGCACCAATACAGTATACCGTCTAGGATTATCAAAATTAATTTGGTAGACAACTTTTTTTGATGGGAAAATGAATATCAGATTTGATAATGTATTAATATGGATGTAATAGATTATAATTCATTCATTCAGTAATATTCATCAAGAAGTATAGGTGGTTTATGTTAATGCTAACTGCTAAGCATTTGCTAGGCAATACTTTGATAATATTATGATACCGTACATCATTATCTAGGTCATTGTGGTTATGCTGTTTTAAAACAATACCTAGGCATTAACACATTATTGTAAGCAGGGGAAAGGATTGGGGAGAACCAATGAAGACATGTAAGAGTCAAACACATCCATTCTACGGGAGGAAGTATCCAGGAGGGATACCAATGGCTTGGGTAGTTTTAACCAAAGTGATGAGGAGATTGAAGAAACCGGTCCATTGGCTCGACATAACCGGTCTATCTCAGCTACGTAAAGATGCTCATCCTTCTGCTTTCAGTGGGAACCATCCCGGTAATGACTGCAGCCATTGGTGTCTTCCTGGTTTACCTGATACTTGGAACATACTCTTTTACTCTAAACTTTTCTCTTGAAATCTCTCTTCCTTTATACCAATGTCTAAGTTACTCAATAACTATCTACATTTTTAGTTAATATTGAATTGTGGCCGCTTGATTCTTGAATAAAATAACATTGTGTATAGGAAATTTCCAAGTTATTATTAGACAAATGAGCTACAGATAATCTTGGGCCAAATAGAAGCAAATGGGCTTACTTGAAAACTAAAAGAGCCTAGTTCTCGTAGTTGGAACCGACTGATCTGAAGAGTTGAGATAAAATGAAACCGGTAAGGCAAGACGGCAAGAAGCCCCACGTGTAGTAGTACGGAACGACACGTGTGGAAAACCGAGATGATTGGCTTAGTAAAAATTAAAGTTGATCTCTTCACACAAGCTGAGTCATTATATGTTCTTACACGTTTGCAATAGCCTGCTTAACACGTCACACACCGCCCATAAAATTTTCTTGTTCGTGTATTATAAAAGCAAGAAAGATAAAGCTCCATAAGAATCATCATCACTCATCAGAGATTACAAAAAAAAAGAGAACAAAACAAATCATAA
The DNA here is from genome assembly GCA_016432835.1 of Brassica nigra. NCBI lineage: Eukaryota > Viridiplantae > Streptophyta > Magnoliopsida > Brassicales > Brassicaceae > Brassica > Brassica nigra. The sequence goes on from CM028245.1 coordinate 2,019,211, forward strand.
TCTTGTAGTAACTACAATGGCGTCAGAGCAAGCAAGAAGAGAGAACGTGGTGAAGGAGGAGAGGGAAGTTAAAGTGGAGAAAGACAGAGTCCCGAAGATGACGAGTCATTTCGAGTCAATAGCCGAGAAAGGCAAAGATTCCGACACACAGAAGCAGCAGCAGGGGACGACAACACACTTTGTGTCGCTCTCGGACAAAGGAAACGAAGGAGAAGGGGAGACGAAGATGAAGAAGACTCAGATGCCTCACACCGTTGGGAAGTTCGTTGTTAGCAGTGGTGGTGACAAAGAAGAGACGGGGAAGGGGCAAGAGAGGGCGTCACTAGAGGATGTTCAAGGGTTCAGAGCCAATGCTCAGCAGAAGTCAATGGATACGGTAAGAGCAGCAGAGGAGCGGTATAACAAGGCTAAGGAGAGTTTGAGCCATGGTGGACAAGGAGGACAACAAGTGGAGGGAAGAGGGCGAGAGATTGGTGTCCATGTTACTCACGTTGGGACAGAGAGAGGAGGAACCGCGAAGGACACGTCAAGTGAGAAGACTCGGAGAGCTTCTGATTACGCGAGGGAGAAGGCAAGGGAAGCTGGACACGTGGGGGCTCAGAAAGGGCAAGAGACGAAGGAACAATCTGGTAGAGCTAAAGATTACACTATGGAGAAGGGCGGAGCCGTGAAGGACACGGCAAGTGAGAAGACTCAGAGAGCTTCTGATTACGCGAGGGAGAAGGCAAGGGAAGCTGGACACGTGGGGGCTCAGAAAGGGCAAGAGGCTAAAGAACAAGCTGCAAGAGCTAAAGATACTACTATGGAGAAAGCTGGTGAAGCTAAAGACACTGCGGCTGAGAAAGCTCAGAGAGCTTCTGAACAAGCAGCAAGAGCCAAAGACTACACGTTACAGAAAGCTGCTGAAGCTAAAGACACTGCTGCTGAGAAAGCTCAGAGAGCTTCTCAGTATGCAACTGAGAAAGCAAAAGAAACAGGAAACATGACTGCTGAACAGGCTGCAAGAGCCAAAGACTATACTCTGCAGAAAGCTGCTGAAGCTAAAGACACGGCGGCAGAGAAGGCTAAGTATGCAACTGAGAAAGGAAGAGAAACGGGAAGCACGGCGGCTGAACAAGCTGCAAGAGCCAAAGACATAGCGTTACAGAAAGCTGCTGAAGCTAAGGACATTGCGGCCGAGAAAGCTCAGAGAGCTTCTCAGTATATGGCTGAGACGGGAAACACAGCGGCTGAGAAAGCTGCGAGAGCCAAAGACTACACTCTTCAGAAAGCTGTTGAAGCTAAGGACACTGCGGCTGAGAAAGCTCAGAGAGCTTCTCAGTATGTAACTGAGAAAGGGAAGGAGACTGGGAACGTTGCTGCTCAAAAAGGACAAGAAGCCAAAGAACAGACGGTTTCAGTGACAGCAAAAGCCAAAGACTACACAGTTCAGAAGGCCGGTGAAGCGGTGGAAATGAGTAAAGAAGCTGCAGAGTATGCAAAAGAAACTGCGGTGGAAGGTGGCAAAGGAGCTGTACACTACGCTGGAGTGGCAGCTGAGAAAGCGGCTGCGGTTGGGTGGACTGCAGCGCATTTCACCACAGAGAAAGTTGTGGAAGGGACCAAAGCTGTTGCGGGTACGGTTGAAGGAGCGGTTGGTTACACAGGGCATAAGGTTGCAGAAGTTGGTTCTAAGGCGGTGGACTTGACTAAGGAGAAAGCTGCAGCGGCTGCTGATACAGTGGTTGGATACACAGCTAGGAAGAAAGAGGAAGCTCAACACAGAGACCAAGAGATGCACCAGGTACTACTTCACAACTTAAACTAGAGCTATATATTATTGTTGTTGTTAACGTGTGGCTCAAGGATCTGTTTTGTTTTGAGGGAGGTGAGGAAGAGAAGGGACCAGGTTATGTCAGGGAACCAAGGAGAGGGTTTGGAGAGGAGTACAGAGGAGAAAGAGGGAGTGAGGAAGATGTCTTTGGGTATGGAACAAAAGGAATCCCTGGAGAAGGGAGGAGAGACATCAGGGAGGAGTATGGAAGAGGAAGAGAGAGCGAAGGGAGGAGAGACATCAGGGAGGAGTATGGAAGAGGAAGAGAGAGTGAAGAAGATGTCTTCGGATATGGAACACAAGGAGGAGTCTCCAGAGATGTTAGAGAAGAGGAGTTATACGAAGGAGGGAGGAGGGACGAGAGATATGTTGAAGAGGGAGGAGTGCTTGGGGCTATTGGCGAGACTATAGCTGAGATTGCAAAGACCACTAAGAACATAGTTATTGGTGATACTCCTCCTGAGAGGACACATGAGCATGGAACTACTGGTTACATGGGACAGGAACATGGACCTCGTTGAAAAGTGAAAGGAAACATGTTTTGTGTTTTGTTTACATGGGGTTTTGTATTGAATAATAAGAAGCTCTGTTTCTGTTAAGACCTCCCAAGTATGTATCAGTTTGTGGACCAACATCATCTCTACTAATCTTTTATCTACTCTTTGGAAACTAAGTTAATGTACTCATAGAACACCTTAACAAACTTAGAAGTGTATCTAGAACACACCAGCAGAACAAGAGCATCAAAACCTTTCAAGACATGTTCAGATCAAAACCATGATAAAAATAGACAAAAACTGTAAAACTGGCGACTGTTATGCTTTGGACACTCCCTAAGATAAAGCCGACAAAGATCAAAACCTAAACAGCAACCTTAGTTATATATTCATCAATCTCATAAGTGTAAGGGGCAATACATACTCTCTCTTTGGGAATGTAGAAGACAAATAAATAGTCAAAAGTTATAACCAAAACAAAACAAAAAAAAAACATTGGGAGCTTAGTCCCAAGCACTTGGCGTTTCTCCACCGTATCCACCACTTGGAGCTCCATATCCACCCCCATAGCCTCCTCCACCACCGCCATAGTAGTTGCTACCACCACCACCGCCGCCTCCTCTACTGTAAGACCCTTCCCTTCTAAAGTCACGGCCACCAAACCGACCACCAGACCGCTTGTTCTTTCCACCACCGAAGGAGGAACGCGATGCATACCTTGTGAGCCACGCAGGGACTTCCTGGTTAGCTTCTTGCATCAGCTCAGCGAGCGATCTGGCCATTGAGGTGTTGCCATCGTTGAAGAAGGCAGTTGCAAGTCCTGATTTGCCAGCACGTCCTGTTCGTCCAATACGGTGGACGTAGTCGTCAATGTCATTCGGTAGATCGAAGTTCACAACGTGAGCCACGTGGGGAATGTCGAGACCACGTGCTGCTACGTCTGTTGCGACCAGAATCGGTGTTCTCCCGGTCTTGAAGGACTTCAGTGCCACTTCTCTTTCCTTCAGTGCATAAATAACAACACAACATAACTTAGTAAACGTTAACATGAGAGATTTTTCAGCTTCAGATCAATTTAACAAACCTGCTGTGATCTGTCACCGTGAATGGAGGTTGCTGGAAACCCATTGATGCACAGCCAATTTTCCAAAGAGTCGGCTCCCCTCTTTGTCTCAACAAAGACTAAGGTCAGGGCTTGCTGTAATTATGGAAGAGAAAACAATCATCAGAAGAATGATAACGCATGCCATACAAGACTAGCTGAAGAAAAAGAGGAGTGACATTTTTACCTTGCCTTGGATGCCATTCTCTCTCTGAGCATGAAGCAGGTCCATGAGATGACTTCTCTTGTCAGAATCGAGGACAAACTCAACCCTTTGGACAATTAAGTCAGTACTTGAACCTACTCTACCCACAGCCAAAAATATATAATTTGCTAGGAAGTCAGCTGCGAGTCTCTGCACAATAAACAAATATGCCAATTTTTTTCAGATTTTCAAATGAATATGTAAACTCAGAAACATTCTAGTAACGAGTAATATCAAGCCTAAAGCACACAAAGACACAGAAGCATTAAACTTAATCAATCTAAAGCTCTACATAACAGATAATTTGCAAGGAAACAGTAATGAGAAAGTGAAAAGGTTCCCAAGCAATGATATTTTAACCAGCAAGAAGTGATATACAAACAAGTAAACCAAACCTGGATCTCTCTTGGAAAGGTAGCACTAAACAACAGCGTCTGTCTAACACCACGCGGAGGCATGTCCATTTGTTCGACAATCTTCCTAATCTGTGGTTCAAAACCCATGTCCAGCATCCTATCGGCTTCATCAAGAGCTAAAAATCTAATCATCTGCATTGAGACTCTAGCTCTCTCCAGCAAATCATTTAGTCGACCAGGAGTTGCCACAAGTATATCGACTCCCCTCTCAAGTTCCCGTAGCTGCACAAACAACAAGACAAGATAAACAAAACATACTATAACATACATATATTGTTCCAAAACATGCCAACTCCAAAACCAAAACAATAAGTCTAAGAGAGTGCACATAACATAAGCAGAAACACAGAAAAACAAAAACCTATCTGCACGTTAACATACCTGCTGGTTAATAGGTGTTCCTCCATAAGCAACAACAACCTTCACACCAGTTTGGTAAGAAAACTTTTTAGCCTCATCATGTATCTGCCAAAAACCACATAAACAGAGATGATAATCTGAATTCCCACCAAAAGCTAACTAGAATCTATACATTAGAAGAGAACTCCACAAACCTGACTTGCCAACTCCCTAGTTGGTGATAGAATAACCGCAAGAGGGTACACCGTCCTCGAGCCACGTGGTCTCTGCACCACATGCTGATCCTTCATAATCCCACTAATGATCGGAAAACAAAACGCAGCCGTCTTCCCAGACCCCGTCTGAGCACAAGCCATCAAATCCCTCCCGGCAAGCAGTATCGGTATCGCGTGCCTCTGCACAGGAGTCGGCTTCACGTACTTGCACCTCCTGATGTTCAGATTCAAGGCCTCCCCGAGGTCAATCTCCGCGAACGTGTTGACAGCAGGAGGCACGTTGTCCCCGCTAGTCTCGATCGGGATATCTTCATATGCATCAAAGTTAATGCCAGTATTGTCCTGCTCGGTAAACGCAGGCTCAGGCTCGGCGTCAGCGTTCTCAAAGGGGTTGACTTCACGCTCCCTACGGTCCCACCCTCCACTCCTGTTGTTCCAACCACCACCACCACCTCCTCCTCGTCCACCACCGTATCCAGTACGACCTGAATCAGCCCTGTAACCACCACCAGGAGCCCAACGAGAGGCAGAAGGTGGACCAACACGATCATTAGCTGGTGAGGGAGCAACAGGGTCGGAAGAAGACGGTTGCTTGTTCCTTAGATGAGGAGGAACATAAGCAGGTCGTGAAGGTTGTTGAGAGTTGTTTTGACTAGTAGACCCAGAGGAGCCAGTGTTGTTCTCTGCGTCAGCCACATCAGCCCATGATGCACTCATACTTTCAAGACAAAACCCAGCAAACAAAAACAGAGTTCAAATCTTCAAAGGTTGTCCCTTTTATGAAAAACCTGCAAAATCACGAGATGGGTTCAACAGATTAATAGCTAAGAAACCATAAAGGAAGAGACTTTGGGAGAATAGGAATAATCCAACGAGGAAAAAAGTACGAAAGGGAGAATAATGAACAAACACTAATGCCAAAAGGAATCACGCAAACACACAGAGAACAATCTTCACCGAATTATAAAAACTCTTAACCTCAGAAACTGGTCAAGAGAATCTAGAAACGAATCGAAGCAAGGGTAGAGAAAAACCCTAAATTTTTTTACCTTTTGGGATCGGACTCGATAGAGAATAGAGAGAGATACGTCTTTGAGAGCAGAGCGATAGAATCAATAAGGAGAGGAGAAAAAAGAGAGGTGGAGAGATATTTTTATTTTTCTTATGTTCTGTTTCTTCCCTTTTTATGAGATTGCGTGCCGTTTTTTTCATTAATCCTCGTTTTTTTAATTTGCGTGTCGGTTTTGTGGTGTCGTACTGGATTGTATGTCGGCTACTTACTATTGACTTTTAATTTTGAAAGACTTCTAACATTTGTTGAATTTAAGAAAAAAGTTTTTATTGAAACATGTGGACAACCCAAACATATGAATACAATGGGGGTTGATTGAGAAAGGGATATAAAAGATTTGGACAACTGTTTTTTTATATTTTTAAAGTAAGATGCTTTAGTTTTAAGAAAAATAAATCTACAGTCAAAAGATTAGAAAATGAAATATGTTAACTTGATTGGGAAGGGATATAAAAGATTTGGACAACTATTTTTTTATTTTTAAAGTAAGATGCTTTAGTTTAAAAAAATAAATCTACAGTAAAAAATTAGAAAGGGAAATATGTTAAATTTCAAAATCAATTTTTTCTACAATTTTTATTTAGTGATTTGAAAATATATATACAGTAAAAAAATAAAGCAAAAGAACCAATAGCCTATTTTATAAATCAAAAAATTAAATCTATAGCACCAACCAAGTAATGATTGGTGCCCATGATTTTAGTTCCAATATTTACATAACTCATTTTTTGTCTGCATTCCCCATAATATTTAGACCATGATTTATAAAATAGACAAAAAAACAGTGACAGTAACACAGCAATGCAGTATGATGTAGAAATTGTAATTCAATTAATAGACATAATGGCCAGAGTTATAAGTGATCTATAATTTTTTAACAAAACATAATATTGTGGATATTATATTTTTATCAATAATTTTATATTTAGTTATGTTTTTTAAACAATAAATAATTATAAAAATTACAAATGCTTTACATTATGACTATGCACAATCAGTTTGAGATTAATAAGAGGATGTGTTTCAAAGTAAATAGCCTTCACTTTTTTTTTTTTTTTTTAAACTAAAATAGCCTTCACTTGTCAACTAACTTCTACTCTTACTCCATTTGGCCAAAGACCAAAGTATCTGCTTGCAATGGTGATGAGCATATTAGCCATGATGATCACTTGTTCATCTTCAACCTCTAACGCACGAAGACTCGCACACTTCCTCAGAAGAGCCCTGAGACAAGCACAAGTATCACCATCCAAAGGAGTGTCTACAGATGCACATAATGCTACCACCCATTGCAGTCACTGCTCTCTAACCCGCTCTCTTTCTCAACCAAAGAAATACGCTTTCTCAGCCTTGAAACCCGCGTCACCGAGTCCATTCCTTGTATGTCTGAAACCAACCCACCAAATGACTCATCTGTAACTATGTGGAGACGCTTACTAAAAATCTTCATGAGCACATCTTCTGTACACTGACTTGATGTTGATGGGATGGTCTCATCCCCGTCGTTGGCATTTTGCGTTAAAGCCTGTAAGAAACCAACAAACACTTGCATTCATTTCTTGTTCACGTGCTTCCATCTATCTTGGCTACTTTTACATTCGGAACACGCTTAGCCCCAACTAAAATGTGGAAACAACTTGAACCATATATGCCAAAAATGGTAAACAGAGAGACAAATTATATACCTGACTCGTCTTAAGTATTCAAAGCCATCTTCTGGTAGTCCAGATTCAAAATCAGGTTCTCCATTCACCGCAAATGCAGGTTTTAAAATGCTATTGTAATCACCATTACCTTTAGTGTACTCCTCTTCTCCTACTTCTTCAAGAGTTAAACATCTATACCTTCTTTTGTGCCTAAGTTTTCTCAAGGAGAAGCGAAGAAGTCTAACTTTTGAGTTTCATTGTAATTGGTCAAGGCCAGAGGAAGGATTAGCTTTCGAAAGTTTTGAATTTTATTTAAGATGTATGAACATGTACAACTATAGCCTTACACACTCTGAGCCAAAGAGCCTCACTATATGCCTCTATTACAATCTGAACCAAAGAATCTATATACAGAAAGAATGACCGAGGTATCCACACGGTTTATATTGTGTCTTAGAAAGAAAAGCGAAAACTGGTGATCAAAGGGACAGAACTGTTCAGGCCATGGCTCAATGTACAAAGATATTCACACGGTTTCTTCTTGGTACAGCGGATACATGACCTGTAGAAAAGAAATCAAAAGGCCCTCTATCAAAACGACATGTTTCTGGAAAAGGATGAGAAAATGAAGAACAGATCAGGAAACAAGATAACAGCCATCAAAAACGGCTAGAGAGGATGAAACACATTGAAGTGGTTTAAAATAGAGATACTTCGGAATAACTACTGCTGATAGAGTGCTCACTGACACTAAACCTGACGTCAGTGTACTGTCTTTGATGACCTATTTGGCTATAGGCAGAGAGAGAGAGACACACACACATACAGAAAATGCATCAAGATATCGCTTAAGGTGATACGTCAGCTAATAATCTAAACCTGGAGTGACTATTTAACCAAGAACAGGCAAAAAACACACAATGCAGCAGATAAGATAAAAAGAAAAGTAAGTAGAAGGTTACCGAGAATACCTATGCCACTCTCCCGCATGTTAGATTTTGAAGTCTTCTGAATCTTCCAGCAAACTAGACCTTCGTACTCAGACACCAGCTCAGGTAGGAGCCTAGCGTACATGTCACTCCACAGTTTCCTCTGATTCGCAGAGTGTGCATACCTCATCGACTTCATCTGGTTTATAGAGTACACTATCCTCATCTCTTTCCCTTCAACAACGTCTGAATCATTTCCCTTATCTTGCTGCTTCCCGCCACCACCAATGTGTTTCTTATGCTTTCTTGGTGCATCCTTAGGATGATGATCTTTACCTTTCTTGGAGAAAAGAACAACATTGAGCAACGCAGTGTCATCAACCAAATCGATCTTCACGGATCTCCCAACGAACGCATTGTCCTTCACTCTCACTCTTTCCACTTTCTGATGCTGATCTTTAGCCAACAATCTTCTCTTCTCAGCCTCCAAAAGTCTCTGAACATCGGAATCTTCTCGTCCCTTCTTCTCAGATACACAAACAACGGACCCATCAGCCTCCTCATCGTCTCCGGGCTCAGAGACCTTTGCAGAAGACTTCTCCTTGACCCGTTTCAGCTCTTCACCGATACCGTCTTCTTCAAGAAACGCAGAGGTGGTTTCAGGAACAGAGAAGACTCCAGGAGAATCCACACCCATCGCCTCGGGTTCTTTGGAGAAAGAAGCTTCGGCAGAATCCGAGTGGATGGGTTCTTCATCTTTCTCAAGAAAAGACGCAAAAGGCGAAGACTTCACTTGCTTCTTCGAGCTCGTCATCATCTCTCCAACAGAGTCCTTCTCTAGTGGCGGCAAAGAAACGACCTTTAGCGAGTCTTGTGAAAACCCATTTCTCGAGGTTTCTGGGTCCTGAGAAAGACGTTCATCGGAGTCAAACCTCGTCGTCGTCATCACGGAGAGAGAAAGAGAGAGAGAGATTAGCACAAAACCCTTTAATGAAGAAGATGAATAAGCCGAAGGAAGCAAAAGCTCTGTTCTCGAATCAGTTAAATAGAGCTGGAACCGGTTTTGATCAAACCGTTTAAAATTGCGGAAGCCAATAACCGGTTTCATGATTAGCCAGCCGCTAACGATTTTCTTTTATGGTAAAATATCAGAGAAAACAGCTCGAAGTCTATCTACAGTAGCCTTGTTCTCGAATCGGTTAAATAGAGGTGGAACCGGTTTGATAAAACCGTTAAAATTGCGGAACCGGTTTTATGATTAGCCTGCCGCTAACGATTTTTTTTTTTATGGTATTATGGTAAAATATCAGAGAAAACAGGTCGAAGAAGTCTATCTACAATAGCCTTGTTCTCGAATCATTTAAATAAGCTGAAACCGGTTTGATAAAACCGTTAAAATGGCGGAAGCCATTAACCGGTTTTACAGCCCATCGGTAACGATTTTTTTAACAAAGGGGGTATTATGGTAATATCTTAGAAAACAGCTCGTAGTCTACAAAAAACCACTCGCTGCACTTCCTCACGCGCCATCCCCAAACTCGATCTTCTTCTTTCACTGCGCACACAAAGCGAGAAACGAAGAGAGCAAAAAGTGGCGAAAAGCCAAGTAATTTACGCTTCTTGGATCGGAAGGAACGAGAATGGGCGCGAATTCGATACCGACGGATGCAACGATTGATCTCGATGAGCAGATCTCGCAGCTCATGCAGTGCAAGCCCCTCTCCGAGCAACAGGTGCCCTCCCCTTGATTGGATCTGTTTTTTGTCTTTCTATTTGAGCTTTCATCGCGTATGAGATTATCCTATTTGATTAGGAGATTATAAAAATGAAGACTTTCCGGGAAAAAAGTTTAGATCTTTGACGTATGTGTGAGTTCTCACATGTGTTCATTTTGCTTCTATGGGTTTGAATATCATATGCAGCGTTGTTTTATTTTCCTTAGGTTAGATCATTATGCGAGAAAGCCAAGGAGATCTTAATGGATGAAAGCAACGTTCAGGTTAGTTTCTTCGTCTTGCATCACTCTCTGTGGTTGACTACATCCCTCGCCGCTCTTGGCTTGATGATTGTATTTTCAATGTGGTAGACTGTGCTGCTAGCCATGAATTGATTCATTTAATTCTTTTCATGCAATGCAGCCTGTGAAAAGCCCTGTGACTATCTGCGGTGATATTCATGGACAGTTTCATGATCTTGCAGAGCTCTTCCGTATTGGGGGAATGGTAACATCTTTAAAACTTACTGAGATGCACAATGGTTGCTAGTTTTGTCTCTGTTAAGCATGCATTTTGTCTTCTAAATACCCCTTCCATTCATTTGGCTCTGGTGTTTATTTTTGTTTATCCATGTCTAAATAGCTTACGAGTATTCATTTCCCTCTCCTTTGCAGTGCCCTGATACCAACTACCTGTTTATGGGAGATTATGTTGATCGTGGTTATTATTCTGTTGAAACTGTTACGGTATGAGGAGTATATATGCAGACTTCTATTTTCCTCTATGTAAGAGCTGTATGTTGATACTGTTTCTCCTTTTTATTCTCTTTCCAGCTGTTAGTCGCCTTGAAGATGCGATATCCTCAGCGAATCACCATTCTTAGAGGAAACCATGAAAGTCGTCAGGTAAAGTAATTCTTTATGATCTTGTTACTCTGTTTCCACTTGAATATTCACCTTCTAAGGTTAAATACTATACACCATTGTCTCTCTGGACCTTTTTCCATCGTTAAGATATTGGTTGGCACAAAAAAATTCTCATCTCTACAACATGCATTTTGTGCGCATTAGTTTGTTGGTTAGTACTCTTCTGTCATCCTACTTTTCTTTCTGACGCAGGCTTTCCTGCTTCTTCCTTTTTTTTCTGTCTGGCAGATCACTCAGGTCTATGGATTTTATGATGAATGTCTGCGAAAGTGAGTCTTCTGAAAAATCCTTATTTTGTTAGATGCGGTTGCTACATGTGTGTGTGTGTGTGTGTGTGTAGTAGTAGTATGTGAGAATTTTCTTATATTTTCTTTTCCTCCCTGTCATAGCCGTGCCTATTAATCCTTCAAGCTTATGATTACTTGCTTGTAATATTGTTCTTATATTGTCTTATCTTACGCATCTGAGTAACTGAATCTTATCAACCTCTACCTAGATATGCATTTGATTATTTGGGTTGTAGATTTTGCAACTTGTTTAACAAAAGGTTGCTTTTCTTGCAGGTATGGCAACGCAAATGTTTGGAAAATCTTTACAGATCTCTTCGACTATTTCCCACTGACAGCCTTGGTTAGTGCCTATCATGTTTCAAACCAGTTTTCCTCTTATGATGTTTGGGTTTATAAGTCCTGTAGTCTCCCAATATCGATGCTCAGTCCTTGCTAGCAATATTCTTTTGAACTAAAGCATTGTTTGTATTGTCCTAGTGTCACATCAATTGCAAGACGTTAGTATTTTGATGCAGAGAATGAAAGGTCTTATAAGTATGGGAAGGTTACATGTATGACTTATCTGACTAGAAAGGATGGTGTTTTCTTTACATTATTTAGGTGTAATCAAATCATTATGTTATTCCGTTACAGGTTGAGTCAGAAATATTCTGCCTGCATGGTGGATTGTCTCCATCTATCGAGACACTTGACAACATAAGGAACTTTGATAGAGTTCAAGAAGTGCCCCATGAAGGGCCGATGTGTGACTTATTATGGTCTGATCCTGATGACCGTTGTGGTTGGGGCATCTCTCCACGTGGTGCTGGATATACATTTGGTCAGGTAACTGCAAATCTCAGACGGTCCTGAATCTCACTTCCTGTCTCTCCTCTTAGATTAAGTGCCGAGCTGACTTTCAACTCTTTTCATCTTGTTCCATAGGACATATCCGAACAGTTCAACCACTCAAACAGCTTAAAGCTGATTGCAAGAGCCCATCAGCTGGTTATGGATGGATACAACTGGGCTCATGTAATAACTCAACTCATCCGTTCTCTGTTCCTTGCGAGGATTAAGATTCTTGGCTCACTTTATACTGTTTTTTTTTTCCGTTGACAGGAGCAAAAGGTGGTAACTATCTTCAGTGCACCAAACTATTGTTACCGTTGTGGGAACATGGCTTCGATTCTCGAGGTTGATGACTGCATGAACCACAGTTTCATTCAGGTCTTGCCTTAAAATCCATATGTCTTGTCTGCTAATTAAATGTGTTGGAGAGAAAAAAAAAATACTAAAGTAAAAAAACTGTGAGTGCAGTTTGAACCTGCACCAAGGAGAGGAGAACCAGACGTTACTCGAAGAACACCAGACTACTTCCTCTGATCACGGGACACAGAGTGATCTCAGCAGCTGGAGCCACAACTGAAAAGTTACAGTTGGTAACTCAAGAATCTGGTTTCTATGCAATGTGTCAAGGTTGCTGAAAGTTCAACTTAGTCCCAACCACCGGAATATAGTGTGTATTATAGGAGAAGAAGGCCCTCTCTAATCTTCTTCTATAACCAAGAAAAAGAGTTCTATGGATCAAACTCTACAAGGCTCATCATGCATGCACATTGTTTGGTTGATGTTATTAGCTTCTTTTTCTTCTTTCTGCATCAGAATGTGTTTTCATGTGAGAGATTTTTTAATTTTATTTCTTAATTTTCACTATTTTTAGTCTACAAATTATTCAATTTAAGCTTTTTTGATTGGAAGCTATGAAGTTGTTTTGTTTCTAAAGCTTGATATATGACAGCAACAGAGTTATTGTAATCATAAGATCATCCCACTCGTGTGGTCCAGAATCATCTTTTCTTAGTAGGTCATACAATACAAACCTTCTTTTGGCTTACTATTCTTAATGCAAAGCCATTGAAGGCTATGTGGTACCCATTAGCAAAGATGGAGCTAACTGCAAAAAACATATAATATTTGGTAAGTAGTTATTCTGCATAAGATACCGTTTTTGCCTTGAGATAACGATGATGAAGTCATCAATGGTCTCATTGACGGTTAGCCAAAGAATATTGATAAGCAGAATAACTTACTATATAAGTTTGGTGGAGATTCTATCTTTTGTTTTAATAAAGCCAAAAACGACAACTATTCATCAACTTAACTCATTAAGTACAAAAACATGACGTGTTTCACACTCATGCCAATAATATGACACTGAAGAGATAACGTGCAGAAATAAAAGGGTCTCCTTAAGGCTTAAAGGATAATGGGAGTATATGACTATTTCTGTCGTCATGAACGGATTAAGATCTTTTCGTTATAGAATATTCGAAATATTTGTGAGCCTTCCAAACTCGACAAGTCGTATACAGCGGGGTTTTGCTGGTTTGAGTCTGCATGGATAATGGATTGTGTGCGGTCCACTCCACGATCTGTTTATATATTAAAAATTATTAATACTGCAAGTGTATATTTTATATAAATTTCCGTAAATTTTTTTTTATATCATATGCTCTATATTTAGGTTCACATTTTTGTTGTTAAAACATTAACTATATTTTTAATTTTTATAGTTCAAAAATAAAATAAAGAACATTTCTTTTTGTAAAACATTAACTTTATTTTTAAATTAATATTTAAATATAGTTTCTTCACTTTGTAACTTCTAAGTTTTTGAATAGTTTCGTGTCATTTATATACGTGATAAAGTCATTAAGTTTTTTTTCCACCAAATAATGACATATATTATATAGTAGCATATGATTCTCGTCCCAAAATAAAATATTGAGTGTCCAAATTATATATGTATATATATAATTATACATATATATATATTAAATTTATAGTGTATAATTTTGGTGAGACACGTCAATAATTTTTCGGTTAATGACATTTTGCTTATTTCCCTAAATTATGTTTTCCAATAACATCATCACTTATAGAAAATAAAAGAATTCAAGTGAAACACGTCAAACTGTTTTTCTTTGGCTAACTACACATTTAATTTTGTTACAGAAAATAAATAGACACTTTCCTCGATCTATTAGGAATCATATCTCCTAATAATAATTTAGAAAATATATTATCTCTTCAACACTTACATTTCTTATATTTTCTTCTTCTTTGTTTGCTACTTCCAGTTTTATCAAATAAAATTAAAGTATAAAATATCTAATCGACGTTTATAATAACATTAACAGTATATTAGGAATTACTAAATGAGTGATGCAATTTTAGGAATCACATAATTTTCATTCAAAAAATTAGGAATCACAGGAACTATAGTGCATCCACGTCGATATATCCAAAGTTGGATTTCTTTTCATAATAATAACATGTTGCTGTATAAGCTTACTTGTTAAAAAGTAAAGTGGAGCCCACGAATATTGCTTTGTCATCTCCTGCTTGGACTCTAGCCCCATCCAAAAATCAAAAAAAACTCTATAAAACAAAACAAATAACAAAAAAAAAATAAAATCAAAATTGAATCATCAGTTTGTTTCTTCCTCCCACCACCACGGGAAAAGGTAAGGTACGATCATCACACTCATACACCTAAGAGCGAACCTCAGATCCGGCGAAGAGAAGCGTTTTCGAAACTTCGGAGCTGAAAGTCGAGCGGTGGAGAAGGAAGGGGAGGGAGAGATCACGCGACGGATAGAGATAGGTTTTGCTGTATGTCATTGGATTGCGTTGAGACTTACTTTGGTGGATTTGGTGAACTCGTGAACCCGATTCAATGGCCTCAGCTTCGAAAACGACGACGGTTTGTGCTCACCACGGTGGAGGAGGAGGCTCCGCTCCGTCTCCTCCGAAACTCGTCGGAAGCTCCGAGAGCGAGGATCAGCGAGCTTCTAAGGTCGCTTTGGAATCCGTGATGCGTCCCGTCGATTCGATGCCTGATACGGCCAAGAAACCTGCTAACAAAGGTATAGATCAAAATCTCTAGCTTCTCGTAGAGTGAGTAACTGTTTAGAATCTTGAGAATCTTACGATCTGCCTTTGGATTCATTATCTTACGGTTGATACTGATACTTGATCGTTGTTCTGATCTTGGATCGCGATTTGTTGACGGTTGGATTCATTCTATGCGATTGATACTGATGGTTGATTTTTGATCACTGTTCTGATCGTGGATCGAGACTTGTTTGAGTTACTGAGTTATTCTTGTTCACTTGAGTTGTTGATGATTGTTTGTTAGGTTACTCTGTGATCTCTTTGAAATTTGCTATATGTTGTGATCACTATTTGTACCAATGTAGGAATCCCTGTCATGCCAAGGACGGAAACAAAGCACCCGTTGGATCCTCTATCTGCTGCAGAAATATCAGTTGCTGTGGCTACTGTTCGCGCCGCTGGTGCTAACCCTGAGGTGTGCGGTTCATCGGAAAGGCTTTATTTTGTTTTGAAAACATTTTAGAATCAAATGTAGGATTGATATCACTGAAACGGTTTGGTTTTCTTTTTGGCAGGTTAGGGATAGCATGCGTTTTATTGAGGTGGCGTCTGTGGAACCGGAGAAGCATGTCGTGGCGTTGGCAGATGCTTATTTTTTCCCTCCGTTCCAGCCATCGCTACTTCCAAGAACTAAAGCTGGACCTGTGATACCTATGAGGCTTCCTCCAAGGCGAGCAAAACTTGTTGTGTACAACAAGAAGTCTAACGAGACGAGTGTGTGGATTGTTGAGTTGTCTGAGGTTCATGCTGTGACTAGAGGTGGGCACCACAGGGGAAGAGTTGTTTCCTCTGAAGTTATACCTGATGTTCAACCGCCAATGGTATGTTTTTTCAGAAATCTAATCTCTAGATGCTACTCTTGTTCACGAGTTTCTCAGTTTCAAGTCTTGTGATTTTTAGGATGCGGCTGAATATGCTGAATGTGAAGCGATTGTCAAAGACTTCCCTCCATTCATTGAGGCAATGAAGAGGAGAGGTATTGATGACATGGATCTAGTGATGGTTGATCCCTGGTATGATAATAACTTCCTGTTATTTTTACTGATAGCTGTGTCAATTGTGGTGTATTTTCTTGTCCCCTGAGCCTTCCTCTGAACTTATTGTGCAGGTGCGTGGGTTATCATAGTGAAGCTGACGCTCCTAGTCGTAGGCTTGCAAAGCCCCTTATATACTGTCGAACTGATAGTGATTCGCCTATGGAAAATGGCTATGCTCGTCCAGTTGAGGGCATTTATGTACTTGTAGACATGCAAAACATGGTGGTGATCGAGTTTGAAGACCGTAAGTTTGTGCCCCTTCCCCCACCTGACCCTTTGAGGAATTACACACCAGGTGAGAGTAGAGGAGGTGTGGATAGAAGTGATGTTAAGCCTCTCCAGATTATTCAGCCTGAAGGTCCAAGCTTCCGCGTAAGGGGTTACTTTGTCGAGTGGCAGAAGGTAGTTTTCCAGTATTAGCCTAACAGGTGGTATTTGCTTAAGCTTACTTCTAAGTTGTCTCAACGTTTTCTTTACAGTGGAACTTTCGTATTGGGTTCACTCCAAGGGAAGGTTTAGTAATACATTCGGTAGCATATGTTGATGGCAGTCGAGGACGAAGGCCTGTTGCACACAGGCTAAGTTTTGTGGAGATGGTTGTGCCTTATGGTGATCCGAATGAGCCACATTACAGGAAAAATGCTTTTGATGCAGGGGAGGATGGTCTTGGAAAAAACGCACATTCGCTTAAGAAGGTTTGAATTCAGTTTATCTGTTCTCATTATCTAATCGGATATCGGTTTGCGTGTAACAATTTGGTTTTATAGGGGTGCGACTGTCTGGGAACTATCAAGTACTTCGATGCCCATTTCACAAATTTCACTGGAGGGGTTGAAACAATTGATAACTGTGTATGCTTGCATGAAGAGGACCATGGGATCTTGTGGAAACATCAGGACTGGAGAACAGGATTGGCTGAAGTGCGAAGATCTAGGAGGCTAACTGTCTCTTTTTTATGTACTGTTGCTAACTATGAGTATGGGTTTTACTGGCACTTCTACCAGGTTAGTGGAAAACGTGGTTAATCATTCAAGAGTCACGCAGATGTTAGTCATCTTTGCATCTAATTTATATAGGGAAGGAAATGATATATCTCCGCATGAGAATAAACCTTGATTAGAACGGCAGCTCACAATTGCTTAAGCATTAACCCTCCGCCTGTGATTATTCAGTTGGGGACATTGATTTACAGTGCTAAAGTATCCATCAGAGTTTCCTTTGTTTGATGATTTGTTCTTTCATCTTTCTAGATAATTTGAAGACCAATATCATTAATGTCTTGAATGTCTGACTGTAGGATGGGAAAATCGAAGCTGAAGTAAAACTTACTGGTATCCTCAGTTTAGGAGCGCTGCAGCCAGGAGAAACTCGAAAGTACGGTACTACTATTGCTCCTGGGTTGTACGCACCAGTTCATCAACATTTCTTTATCGCTCGTATGGATATGTCTGTTGACTGTAAACCTGGTGAAGCTTTTAATCAGGTAACTTCACTTTGCTGCTTACTTACACATGCGGACCCTTTTTTCTCGGTTTCGAGGAATGACATTGGTAGCATATAGTCCTTGAAAAACCTGTGTTCAGGTGAATTTTACGACTTAGTCAACTGAATGTAATATTATCTATAGGTAGTTGAGGTAAATGCCAGAGTTGATGAGCCCGGTGAAAACAATATCCACAACAATGCGTTTTATGCGGAAGAGAAGTTACTTAGATCTGAAGCAGAGGCGATGCGTGACTGTGACCCTTTTAGTGCTCGCCATTGGATTGTAAGCCATATGTACCTTGCACGATCTCGTCCACAATTCTTAGTCTATCTCTCATCTGAAAGCATCAATATACACAAAGAATAAGTGTTTCTTCTTGTTTCTAAATCGTTGTAATATGTTTTCAGGTAAGGAACACGAGGACAGTAAACAGGACGGGACAGTTAACGGGATACAAACTTGTTCCGGGCTCAAACTGTTTGCCCTTAGCTCGACCCGAGGCCAAGTTTCTAAGAAGGGCAGCATTCCTGAAGCATAATCTTTGGGTTACCCGTTATGACCCTGAAGAGAAGTTTCCAGGAGGAGAGTTCCCAAACCAAAACCCACGTTCTGGTGAAGGTCTCGCCACATGGGTGAAACAGAACCGCTCCTTGGAAGAATCTGATGTCGTTCTTTGGTATCTATCCTTCTTCTCACCAAAACTGATTCATTTAAAAAAAAAAAAAACTACTAGTAGTTACCAAAATTGTGTGATTTCAATTTCACAGGTATGTGTTTGGGATCATACATGTTCCTAGACTTGAAGATTGGCCGGTTATGCCAGTTGAACATATAGGTTTCACACTAATGGTAAGTCAAAATCTTTATCTGGAACTTTCAATAAACTTAAGAAAAAGAAGGCAAAACATTGGTGAAAATGTTTTGGGTTTTTGACAGCCCCATGGATTTTTCAACTGCTCACCAGCCGTGGATGTTCCACCGAATCCAGCATGCGAACTGGAGACCAAGGACAGTGAGGTCAAAGAGGTCGTACCACCCAAGCCTGGTTTACTTTCAAAGCTTTGAACATGACAAGACGTTTTTATAAGTTGGAGACACTGCTGTTGCTCTATTCATTTTCGGATTGGAACCGTTGTTATTTGGTGTATGTTTGTTGCAAACTAAAGACATTATTTGTCATTGAAATGCTCTTTGCTTTTCTCAAACATTATCGTTTTTATCCCAAATTAGATAGTAATGTTCATTACTGATAAATAGTTATCCCGTAATCGAAGAACTGAACCGTACCAAAATGGAAAATCAAAACTGACTTGACATTCAGATATTCATTAATATGTGAACTGATTATATATTTCTGACAAGCCGGAACTGAAACGAAAATTGGATGGTATCCAATTTTTTTTTTTTTTAAATACCGTTATATACCTGAAATTATTGGTTGTATTTAGTTTTCAATAATAATATCTTAAGAATATTTGTAACCAGATTATCCTAAAACAGAAATATCCTTCTGACTTTTAATCAGAATTAAGTCAGATTATCCGAATTATCCGATATTTTATTCGCATAACTCGAATTATCAGATTTTTTCAAAAACAGAATTATCTATAAAATTTATCTAAATTAACTAAAATTATTTGGAAAACTGGAACTGACCACAAATTTAAGTAGTCCCAAATTTTTTTTGGATATTAGTCATTTTTTATTTTCTTTTCCGGACCAAACTGAAAACCAAAATAATAACACCAAAGCCGAACAGATTTTATATTTTGAGAACTAAAAAGTTGAATTAACCGAATTGAAATGCCGGTAATATAAATATATATATATATCTTAATTTTTTTCCTATACAAGTTATGTGAATAGATATTATTTTAATAAATATATATCCAAAACGAGTTTTATTTTTTTTAGTATATACGTATATCTTTTTTTGACAAAAGTATATATGTATATCTTGTTACAAAAAAAAAAAAGTAAAAGATTTACTTTTTTTTTTTGTTTTCCTTCCGAGCTAGGGTTTTAAGGATTTGTTTCCTTTTCTTTCTTTTTTTGCTTCCTATATAAACAGAGAATGTGAAAGTCTCAAGCATATAGTTTCTGAAAAGAACATCTTGTCTCGAAATAACAAAATCTACGAAAGCAATATGTGGAAGCAAAAGCCGAGCTTCAGGTTTGAGATAGATAACTTCTCCGAAAAGAAAGATATCATACTATCTAAGACATTCGTGGCTGACGGATGCGAATGGTAAAACCAGAACTTAAAGCTAGATTTGTTGAACCCTCTTTGTATCTCGATGATTGATTGATGTATACGTTTAATATTTGTTTCAAATTCTTGCAGGTATCTTTACGCTTTTCCCAAGGGACGTGTTCTTCAGTGGCGGACCCAGGAAATTTTTTTACCTGGGTCATAATTTATAATCTAAGCTCATAAACTAACAAAAGGTCCAAAATACAATAACATAAATTTTTATTAGGACTAAAAGGGTTGCAGAAAGGGGGATCGAACCAATATTGGGGGTGTCAGAGGTAAGTAAAAGTAACCAACTGAGCTGTTTCTAATACCAACTTACAGCTAAAAATCATTTTCTTATATTTAAGGGGTGTCAGTTGACCCCCCTTTATTACATGTGGGTCCACCTCTGGTGTTCTTGCTGATGATCACTTTTCTTTGTACCTGCACGTTGCAAATCATACCATGCTACCAACTGGGTGGAAAAGGAATGTTAGTTTTTACTTCACTCTGTTGAATCAATCCGACAAAGAGCTCTGCAGATCTAACAGTAATGAATTATATTCTTCCATGCTTGATTCCTTTATTTTCAACTATCATTAATGTTCTAAGAAATAAACACTAGCCAGTAATTACACTCTTTCTTGGGGATTAGCCTAGGCTCCTAACCAGCAGCGC
The DNA here is from genome assembly GCA_016432835.1 of Brassica nigra. Taxonomy (NCBI): domain Eukaryota; kingdom Viridiplantae; phylum Streptophyta; class Magnoliopsida; order Brassicales; family Brassicaceae; genus Brassica; species Brassica nigra. The sequence goes on from CM028245.1 coordinate 2,039,773, forward strand.
CTATATCAATTTGTTAAAAATCGTTTCGGTTAAGATAGATTGGCTAGGCACCCAGTAGATCGCTTTTTAGAACACTGTTTGTTAGTGATTTGAACGAATATGAACTAAGAGCACGCATATTGGTTTCAAATGCTACAAGATGTGTGGAATCAGTGTAGATTTCAAAGCAGCATTATAGGGAGAAACCAAGACTCTCTTGGATGTATGAATGTCTGCTGAGAAAGTAGGGAAGAATTGATAGTAAACCAGGAGAAATGTGTGGTATTTAACAACTTTAGAATTATATCTACACTCATGTTCAAGAAGCAGAAACTATATACATAATCATGCGGTTGATTAAGAAAAATTTGGTGTTACAAAAAAAAAAAAAAAAAATTAAGAAAATTTTGTTTTTATTTTTTATTTTTATTTTTCTAAACAGTTGCACGATGCCTAGTGCTTGATGTTAAGGGTACATCCTGGGGATTCCAAAAGCTATTTCCTCTTAGCAAGCTTCAAGAGAACGGTGTTTTGGAGAAAGACAGACTAATCATTGAGGTCTACATTAATTTGATTGAAGCTGATGATGGAGAAAGTAGAGATGTATCAGAGAAGCAGGAGACCGTGGATATCAACGGTTTTAAGGTTCTTGCTTCTCAGGTCAATCTAGTGAGGAAGATATTCTCCGAGCACCCAGACATTGCAGTAGGTTTGAAATCAAAGAACCAAGTGCTGAAGACAGCATACATGAATGTCCTCATTGGTCTCATCAATACACTAAAGAAACCTTCACATAACCACTCAGAGACTGAGCTAACCAAAGCTGACAGCGAGTTGAGTGAGCTGGAAGAAGTGGGTTTCAAGCTTGACTGGCTCAAATCAAAGCTTGAGGAGGTTAGCTTGGAGAGGAAGAAAGCAGATGTCTATGCTAATAAGGTCATACAGCTTGAGGAACGTGTGAAAAATCTTGAGCAGATGGAAAACAAGATGAAGAGAAAGATTGTTGAGTGTTTCTTGGAGAGGAAGAAAGCGAAAGATGATGGGTCTCGGGTCCAAACACTCGAGGAACGGGTCAACTACCTTGAGGTGGTGGACTCCAGCACGAGGATGGATAGTCTGACGCTGAAGTCGAAATCTGGGGGTGTTTTCTTGGAGAAGAAGAAGGTAGATGATGCTGATGGGTCTAGGTTCCAACAACTGGAGGAAAACGTCAAGAATCTTGAGGTGATTGTGTCTGATCTCAAAGTGAAACTGGTCGAGGGGAAGGAAAAAACCTCTTGTGATGGATTTTTGCTGGTAGACGACGATGAGGTAGCTTGATCTAGATATCAAGTTGTTAGTTCATTTGGAAGACTCTACTATGGTGCAATGAGTTCCTTTTTTTAGTGTTTTTCTTGCTTTCTGAAACCTAATAGTCTCGACTTTACAATAAAAAAGATATGGCACCTCTTGATGGTTTCATTGTCTTATGTATCTTCGTCACCTCTCCAAAGCGGCGGTCGCAAATGGTAAAAATTTACAATTTATGTCAAAATATTCCGTGGATATATATATATATATATATATATATATATCGTACAAATTTACAATTTATGTCAATATATTCCGTGGATATTTCAGAAATCAGAAATCTCCTATAAAATCATGATAAATAACAAATATTATATATATACATTTATGTGTATGTTTTAAATTCTTACGATATATTTTGTAGGTTTCGTTTGACCTAGGAAGTAGCTAGGAACGGTAAATATATTTTTTTCCATCCTATATAACATTGTTGTGCCTCACTTCAAAGCACTATAAACCCTAAAATCGAGAGAGCACTTTTTTAGGAGATGGAGAAGGAATCCGAGAAGGCTTTCAGTTGGGAGATAGACAACTTTTCCGAAAGGAACGGTGAGATACGGTCGGATCCTTTCACAAGCGGCGGCTGCGAATGGTAAAACGACAAGACTATATTAAAAGACCCTTTAGCTTTCTTACACGACTCGTCTAGATAGATGTCTTTTTTGATTTGAGAGCTGATAAAAAGAGGTTCTATATTATTTAGGCGTCTTTGTGTTCACCCAAAGGGAAAGTTGGTGGATGATCACTTGTCCCTCTTCCTGCACGCTGTGAATCCTGTATCATTGCTACCTGGATGGAGAAGACGAGCTAGTTATTGCTTGGTTTTGTTGAATCATTCTGGCAAAGAGCTACATAGAACAGTAGGTAATGATATGATCATTTCTCCCGTTATGTTTCTGAACCTTTGGTGTGATTATACATGATATGACTGGATTTGAGACTCCAGGGGCCTGAAACATTTTTTAAAAAAAGTTATAAATTTTTTTAAAAATTTAGGTGCTTTTATCTATGTAAAATCCTTCCAAAAGTTCTGGTGGCCGAGGCCAGTATTTCATCCGGCTGTCCCTAAATCCGGCTCTGTATGATTGAAAGAAAAGTTCAAATATGTTATTTTTCTTTCTGTATTTACAGAAGAATGCAGATTGTTCTGCGCTGAGGTCGAAGGCCGGGGTAGTCACAGAATGTTGCCTCTTACCAAGCTTCAGGAAGAAGGGTTTCTAGAGTACAACAAACTAACCATTGAAGTATACATTAAAGTAGTTAAAATTGTCAATGAAGGAAATTTAACTGGGAATGAGATGGTAGATTTTCGTGGTTTCCATGTTCTTAATAGACAGGTAAGTCAATGAGCTTCATTCTGGTGTACCCACAGTCTGGACATGATTACATGTTTTTATCATTGGCAGGCTGTTTCGGTTAGCAATATTTTCGCACAGCATCCAGACGTTGCAGTAGATATCAGATCAAGTATCAGAGAGGTGAAGACGGCATACATGAATATTCTCCTCGGCCTCATCGAAACACTAGACAAGGCTCCTCGGAGCTTGTCTGAGACTGAGCTAACAAACGCTGAAAGCGACCTGAGCGAGCTAACAGAGGCTGGCTTTAAGCTGGATTGGTTGAAACCAAAGCTTGAGGAGGTTTCCTTGAAGAGGAAGGAAGCTGCTTCTTCTCCTAGAGTTTCTCCGTTTGGGTGCATAGATTTTTTGGTAAAGAGGTTCTTTTTGTCTTGCTTCTCAGAACATTAACTGCGTTTTTCTAGTGAAAGTTTGAGGAATGTTTTGAATTCATTGTTTTAGTTCTTAATCTTACCATCACTTTCTTTCAAACAAGTTTGAATCCATGGTTTTTTCCCTTTCATTCTTTGTCGTGTTGTCATCACCTACTCCTTTGTTTGATTGTGTCCCAAGATAGGGATCCCACGAATAACCCATTTTATTACTAGCATAAGTGTTACTTATCTCTATTCTCCATCCTACGGTCCAAAACTCCATGGATTCTTTTATAAGGAAATTCTTTCTCTCTTGCTTCTCAATCTCAAAACATTAACTTGGTTTTTTATACTCTATGTTTCAGGAGGTTTCAATTTACAAAAAAAAAAAAAAAGGTTTATGTGTTGTGACCTCAAGAACGTGTAATTAACATCACATAAAGCATATACTGTATGAGGGAAATTCTCTGGTTCACTTCTCATCACTTTCGCTCCAAGCAAGGTCAATTCATGGTTTTTTCTTTCTATTTGTTTATCTTAATACTCTCTCTGTTTCTAAAAGATCCATATTTTAGAAAAAAACTTTTGTTTCAAAAAGATACATTTTTTATATTTTCAATATATTAATTAATGAAAAATTATACATTTCCAAAAATATAATTTTATTTACTAAAATCTTATTGGTTCAAAGTTATGGAGAATTGTTAATTAAGAAAAACAATGCATTATTAATAAGTGTGAAAAATCTAAAACATGGATCTTTTAGAAACAGAGGAAGTATTTTCTAAAACATTATATAGCCAATGCATCTTCTCCCTCTAGAAGCTCATAATCTGGTTGTCCTTTTTTTTATTCCTTTAGAAATCATGTATGAGTGAATGTGATACAGATTTAACATTTGGTAAGGTGACTTGTACCACAAGGTCCACAAGTCTTCCATTATGAAAGAGAGGCACAACAAAAGTGGTGATCAGAATCCAAATTGTATTCCTGGATAGCTGAACGTGAATCTTGATATTTCTGATTATACTAGCTATAACTATAACTATGCGAATAATAATTATATTTATCTAATAAACCTTGGTTTAAAATCCAGTGAAAGGGACAACCTAAGATCTATGATTGATCTTAAATCAAAACCTGGAAAACAATAAAGGAGAAATCATAAAGATACACTAAAAACTATTAAAACTCAACTAAAGATCGTAATATAATTAGCTCTCCGCTTTCAACCTGATCTCAGCTTTGAGATTACACATCATCAGCTCAAGATTCTTCAGCTGTTTACCAAGTTCCAGAGCCTGAGCTTCATAGCCAGAAAGTTTCTTCCTCTCCACGGAAACCTTCTCAAGCTTTTCCCTCAACCATTCCAGCTTAAAACCAGCTTGTGTCAGATCAAGCAAACCCTTGGAAACGTTACTTAGCTCAGTTTCCGTGATCTTCTCAAGAGGATTGTTATAAAGAGTCTCGTAGATTCTGAGGAGAATGTTAATGTAGGCTGTCTTAAGCTGTGGATCTTGTGGATAAATATACAATGCTGTTTCCGGATAAGTTTCGAAAATAATATCTGCTGACTTGACTTGAGAATCAAGAACTTGGAATCCATTGACACACACGGTCTTGTGCGTCTTTTCAGGTAACACATGTGTATCTAGTAGACCTACAATATCGTATGCATCAACGTAAACTTCAATTTTAAGTTTATCGTTCACAAGAAACCTTTCCTCTTGAAGTTTGGTCAGACGTAAGGCCTTTTTGAAACCCCGATTTGGCTTTCTCTCGTTGAAGGTGTGAGAAGTTGCTGTCCACAGAGACAAAAAAAAAAAACAATAACCATCATATTCATATCCACCATATATGTATGTAATTTACTATATATATGTGTGTACGTAATTTCTGGAGAAAACCGGTTAATTTGATATTTTCTCATGATAATTGTGATTTATGAAATTAAAAGATAGGGTTTTCTTATCACCTAGACGTTTGGACCTGGCGACATTGGATTGGTTCACGATAACAAACCGAAACTTGGCATTTCTCCACCATCCTTGAGACAGTGAAAGAGAATTCGCAACATCTAGATACATAGACATGTGTGTATCAACACCGTTTCCCTTGGGATATACGGTAACATACCTAGAAAAAATCAAACAAAACTATACATGGTCAGAACCTTAAAACGTAAATATTAGAATATAAATCTACATTAATTCTAGTTTAATTTTACCAGTTGCAGGAGTAGCTTCTGAACAGGTTCGACCGTATTGGAGCATTCCTTTGGGAGAAGTTGTTTATCTCCATAGTATAACTTGGTGTTTTCGTCCACATGTCTTCAAATCGCTTGTTGATTTTAAGGGTTTTGGTTTATTGATTCATGCGTAAGCCAATCTTCTTTAATATATAGAGGAGGGGGAAACTATATTGCTAATTTTAATGGAATTCGATAACTTTAAAATAACAAAATTGTATTTTCTTACGTATCTTTTTGTTAAAATATTTAAATTTATCATTATTTATACAAATAATTATGAAAGATTTGATGATTACAAAAAAAAGAGATAACAATAAAAGATATTTGGAGTTAATCCAAATATATTATCTTTGCTATTGTGCTTTATAGAATATATACTACTACTTACCTGAGGCTTAAGAACAACGTGGTGTTAAATATAAACACAAAAAATAAGTAGAAACATATATATATATATATATATATATATATATACATATACGTGTGTGTGAGTGTTTCTGAAAGTATCAAACCCTAAATTAAGAGAGAGTTTCTGAAAGTCATGGGGAACTACAATGGTAAGATGACTTACTCTTTCGAGATAGATAACTTCTCCAAAAGGACTACTGTATTTTCGACTCCTATATTCTCAACCGGATCCTGCAACTGGTAAAAAACAAGAATTAAACTATAGCTTTAGATACATTCTACACATGTTTTTTTGTAACTTAAAACAGGCTCCGAGGCCTACACATGTTACTGGCTAATTTAAACTAACTTTCGTGTTATTCTTTCTAGGTATGTTTACGTATGTCCCAAGGGAGATAAAATTAGTAAAAATGTGTCTCTGTGGCTAAATGTTCCAGATCCTCTCCTACGGCCTTTGTATTGGTCGAGAGGGACGTCGTTTCGGTTCGTCATTGTCAACCCATCAAACGTTAACAGTTCCCGAACCCTCAGTAATTAGTCTTTTTAAAGCCCTCCTTTTAATTTCACTAACATGAAAATATATTTTTTTTTTCTATAAAACTTTTAAATTCAATATGATTTTTTTTTTTTAATTTTGTTCATGTCTCCATATATCCACAGTATCTGCTGGCCACATCTTTAACAAGGGACTGCCAAGCTGTGGTTTTAGAACGGACTTGAGTCTTTCCAAACTTCAAGAGAAAAAATTTCTTGTGAACGACAAACTCAAAATTGAAGTCTACATAGGTACTATCTATGTTTATGGTGGAGGACTAGATCCACATGTGTTGCCCAAAACGAAGAACAAGATCGTGTGTGTCAATGGCTTCCAAGTTCTTGATTCTCAAGTAAAGTCAGCAAAGTGGATTTTTGAGACTTACCCGGAAACAGCATTGTATATTCAACCACAAGATCCACAGCTTAAGACAGCATACATGAACATTCTCCTCAGAATCTACGAGAAACTATATAACAGTCCTCTTGAGAAAGTCACGGAAAGTGAGCTATCTAACGTTTCCAAGGGTTTGCTTGATCTGACACAAGCTGGTTTTAAGCTGGAATGGTTGCGGGAGAAGCTTGAGAAGGTTTCCGTGGAGAGGAAGAAACTATCTGGTTATGAAGCTCAGGCTAAAGAACTTGAGAAACAGTTGAAGAGTCTTCAGCTGATGATGTGTAATCTCAAAGCTGAGATCAAGTTGAAAGCCGAGAGTTAATTAAATTATGATATTTGGTTAGGTCTTTCTAGTTTTCATTATATCTTATGATTTATTCTTTATTGTTTTTCCCAGGCTTTGATTTAGATCAACTATAGCTATTTCATATATTTTGATGTCTAGAAATCAATACAAGATTCGGTTTTAGATTGTCCTTGTTAACTATTTCTCAAAAGAAAAGAGATTCAAACCTTAAGTTCATTTTCGATCATTAAAGCACCACGGAAAGCAATTCTTGTTAAGGGTTTAGGAATAAAATTAGCAGAAGATGAAGCAAATATGTGAACCAAGATTTAAAGAATATCTAGCAGATGGTTATACGAAGTTGTGTAACTTTTTTGTAACTGTCTGTCAAAAAGTTATAGGAAGATCGATCTTGTGAGTTGTGACAACTTTTATTACACTAACATTATATCTGGTTTGATAGATCTTGGGAGTCTGGTACTACATGTTTTGTAACGCCCCGACCGCCCACGGCTAATGGGCCACCCACGCCCGCTCTCTCGGCCCGTGGGCCCCATCCCATCCGACGGTCGGTCGTTAATAATTTTGAAAGGCTCGAAATCATTGTTTACTGACCCTGCAATCACCACCCGACCTTTCCCGTGCTTTGGCCTCACTCGCACGCTATCGCGAATCACTTCCCGGTAGGTCACCCATCCTTCCACTACTCCAGCTCAAGCACGCTTAACTCTGGAGTTCTTTCAGGATGTGCTCCGGAAAAGGTAAGTCGACTTTGATGACATAGGTAGCCAAATCAATTCTCTTAAGCCTTTCCACATATCACAACTCGGGATGTTACATGTTTGTTGACTGAGAAGTCTGGATGACGGTGGATCTCACTGAACCCGACTTGCTCGACGTAGAGGTTAGTTAACGTCATGCTCCTACGATCTTCTTAGGCCCTTTTTCTCTTTTTTTTTTTTTTAAAATAAACTTTATCGGGCTATCCGATCGACTTCATGCAAAACACATTTAGTAATATTGAAAAGACTAGCTATCACTGTGTATTACCGGAGTTTGAATATCTTCAAATTAATATTAGGGAATAACTATATTTTTTGTTACTAGATTACCATGGAAATCATTTGAGCCGAAATCTAAATCCAAAACTAATCAAGCATCATCAATTAGTTTCTAACAGACATTAAACTCAGTACAAACAGGTTTACGCCGTACCTTAAGAAATGACCATCAAACTATCACAACTTAGTTGTCACACCTCTCTTTTCTTCGAATCTGCACTTGAAGCCTTTTCTGCTTCGTAGTTTTGAAGATAAGGTGTTGTCTTTGATTAGTTTTACTTTTATACATGGAAATATACTATTAGACTTAATGTTGTATTATGCCGAACAAACTGATATGAATCATTCCCACAATAACTTTTATATAATTATTAGGTGTATTTTCAGGACTTAAATTTTTAAATTTAAATTATATTTAAAAATAAAATTTGATTATTATTTTAGATTTTGTTATTTTCGTACCAGTATTATAATGTAAATTTTGGTTTAACTGAATATAAAATTAAGATAAAAAAATTATTTACTTTGAATGGTATTTAAAATATATGTTATATATTTAAAATTATAATCGTAGATAGATTTTATCTATTTTTGGATAAAATAGATTTAATCAACTTTTATAAAATCAATAAAATTAATATAGAAATTCTAAATTATCAAAAATTAAAATAAATAGTATTTCTAAAATCTGTAAATATATAAAAGAAACTAATAATATTACGATTATTTTATAAAAAAATTGTAAAAAAAAATTGAAAACCTTTTTAGTAATAAAATTATATAATTAAAATAGATAAAATAAAATTCAAAATAGATAAAATTAGAAATTCATAAATTATTATTTTATTTCTATTATTATATTACTTAATATCATGTTGAATAGATTTACTATAATGATAATGTATAATTTATTACCATATTCTAAAAAGTTTACCAAAAAATATAAATTAGCATTAAATGTAATTGTCCTTGTCATTGTCATGTTTAAGCATAAACCATGTCTTCATTCATAGTATGTCATGTCACATTTGTTTAGTAAAATTGATTGTAGAGAATACATGTGTCAAAATCACTTTGTAAATAATGTCTAGGGGATCATGTCTTAAGCAAAAAAAAAAATATTGCCTTTAATACAATAATTTCATATTGGTAGTTTCAATTTTGGCTTTGTCTCACGTGTTTATACTCTATCCTTTTGCAATGTTCAAATTAAAGTTTCACTTTTTCGCTAAAACTAATAATATAGCATGTAGATTCACTTAAAATTTGATTTTGATTTTCAAGGGGATTCATTTACTAGATTTCGAAGAGTGTTTCTTAGAGGGACTTACTGAATCAAGGATTTGAAAGAATTCAAGATCTGAATAAATCTAAGAAAATCTAAGATTTGAGTAAATCTTTTAAAAAAATTTACGAGTTTTATGGATTTTTGAACAAATTTCAGAATTTTTGAAAAAAAAATTCAAAAATTTGTTTAGTTTTTTTCATTTCAAATAGTTTGTTCTTTTAAAAAATGCAAAGTAATTTTATTTTATTTTTTAAAAAATACCATCATCGGAAGTGACATTTCAATCATTGCTTTTTTACTATAAAATATCATTCAAATCCCACAAAATCGCATTTGATAGATTTTATTGACAAAATCCATATTTTCTAATAAATTGAAATTTTGGAGAACTATACAAAATAACTAATTTAATAAACTTGGATTTCATCTAGAATTTGTAAGTGTTAGATACAATAAGAAGGGATTTAGAAAAAAAAAATCTTCTCAAATATTTGATCCAATAAGACCCCCATTAGTATAATATGTAAATCCCAATAGCTTAAGCATGCATAAGTAAGAAAATATGTTATTTTTAGTAGAGTTTGCTTAGACAAAAAAGAAAGGAACTAATAGCAGCTTTGGCTCATTTTTATTTAGCATTCGGCTAGGCAATTAGACAAATTCTATGTACATGTACCTTTTTGAACAACCTATGTACATGTACCTTTAAATTAACATGAAACAAGTATTGGAACACCTATGATGTTGTTGTCGTCCAAAAAAACACATATGATGTTTTGTATACTTGTGATAAAATAAAATATGTGTTCCAATAGCTTTTTCATAGGACAACTATTGTTTGCCTTAAAACTAACTTAATTGATTGAATTACGTTAACAAAACCATTTCCTTATATTGAGGTTTAGACTTTGAATTTTTGCATCTCATTCAAACTAAAGTACACAAACCCAACTATTTTCATATAAGAAAGCAATTTTAAACTAAACCCTTTAATTATAATATATTTTGTTGATTTGAGACGCATTTATTTGAGAGGAAATAGTTATTTCACATTTATAAACCAACAACATCACTTTCACTGTTCTATCTATCTTGTCTATCAATTACAAACTCAAATTTCAACTATTAACTTGTATATTTTATAATTATGATATGTAGATATTGGTTGTGCATTATATATATCGAGTGCATGCATTATAATATACATATCCAACATTTAGCTCGGGTGCTTATATCATTTTAAGATCTGTTGATGAAAAAAATATATATCATTTTAAGGTTTTTAATAAACGATATGTTTTATTTCATTTTTTGGCATGAGGTAAATCTCTTTAAGCTTATTTTTGATTAATTGTAAATCATCTAACTTGTTCATAAATATTTTTATAAAAATTATAGGATATTCAAACCTCAAAAAAAAATTAAGGAAAACTGTTTAAATACGTTTTCACCAAAACACTCAGACCATTTAATTTACAATCATACCAACAGATTATTTGATACTCATAGACAAATCAAATATAGGGAGGAGAAGCAAGTGTACCTAACATCACTGAGAACCCATCGACATTATATAGGCCTAGATGCGTACTTGCACGTAAAACACCAAACGAATCCACCAATAAGAACATAAGATTTTGTTATTATATGTTGAGTATAATTTTCTATCACAATCTTATTTATGTTTATTATAATCTTAATATTTCCACATATGCTGATATACATGGTCCAATACTTCAGAAATATAGTTTTCTATTATAATTTATAATATATTGTCTACACTTGTGTGTAGCTTTAATTATAGAGTATAAAACAAAAATCAGCCAAATTCTATGTACGTGTAACGTGTGACGGGCCACATTGTCGGGGTTGACCGTTGTCATGCTAGAACATGTCAGCATCATTTTCAGTATCTTATGATTTTTTCTTAACTAATATTCAAATAACATACATGTAAATCTTAATTAAATACAGATGAAAGATGACTTAATAAGACGGTTTTTGTTCTTCTCCATATCTATTCAACATATTCATTTAATTTACGTACAAAAATAAATAAACAAATAAAAGAGTCAAGTCCTTTCGTTACACCAAGATGCCTATCTAACGTTGCATACCGATCACTAGAGCTAGAATAAACGTGAATCTGAAAATATGTGTACAGCTCAATTGGAGAGTGACACAAAACATTTTTCTATTTTTAGTTAAAAATCTTTAGGATCGCATATCAACCAATCTATTACAATATGTTTCAAATTAATATTTTCTCGTATTATATGGATCGACAACCCTGACCCACCAATATAAAAGTTGAATCTATTTCACATTCAATACACTTTTCCGCTGTCTCCACTGTATTTGTTGGCTCATTCCGCAAAACATATATGTTTCTTTGCTCATTGGTTATAATTTGCACAAACAAAATACTGTATTTGCATTGGTTAATGACGTTAACCAGTCTTAATTAGTCGGGTTGCTTGATAATGAATTGCATTTGTAGGGAAAACAATTATTTCCTTAGATGTTCAGTGGTATTTAAATTTTCATTTCGGTTTTAATTTTTTCCTTTAGAAATGTACCGAATTACTACTGAACTCTTTAGTTTAATTCGGTAAAATATCAGGTATATTATACTTTTGTTTAGCAAACCATATATGTTAGGTTTTTATTGCCCCATCCATTAAATGTACTAGAGAAAACATTATGTCAAAAGTATTGTTTTGTATAGTATATACAGAATACATAAGACATAGCTAGATTAGCTATAAGTTCAAGATTATGTTTAAAGAAAATGTATAGGAGTTTTAAAACAAAGGCAAGATGATTGATCAAGAAAATTAATATAATATGACTCATACTATATTAGTGGTTGGTTTAAGTATAGCTTCTTCCTTTTGTACTTAGTTAAGCTTTTCTTGCATATCAGTTCAATTTTATTGGAACTTCAAATTTTATAATCTATGCATCATAATTGAAATTTATCATTTTATCATTGTAGTTTTTCTACTTTCCCCAATCCTAATAGATTATAAATTTTATTAAAATAGTTATAATGAACAAGACAGGTGTAGGCCACTAAATAGACAATGTGATATCATATGATATTATTATATGAAACCCACCCACTTTTATCTTCGTCTTTATAAAACTTCCCCAAGCTAATGCTCATCCATTCTTAAAGCCACTCGGGGTCAATCATAATCATCATTCATCAAAAGACCATGACTGGCTCTGGCTCTCCTTGTGGAGCTTGCAAGTTCTTAAGAAGGAAATGTATATATGGATGTGTGTTTGCCCCATATTTCTGCCATGATCAAGGAGCATCTCATTTTGCAGCCATTCACCAAGTGTTTGGAGCCAGCAATGCTTCAAAATTGCTCTCTCAACTTCCCATGGAAGATCGGTGTGAAGCTGCCATTACAATCTATTATGAGGCTCAAGCTCGCCTCCAAGACCCCATCTATGGTTGCGTTTCTCATATATTTTCCCTTCAACAACAAGTAAATATAACTTCCTCAATAAACCCTATCTTTATGGATATAACAAAAATGTGAATGTCATATGGTTAGCATATATATAAATATTCTGGACTTGTTAACATTAGTGGTGTTTAATATTGTGTGTAGGTTGTGAATTTGCAATCCCAGCTAGAGATTCTAAAGCAACAAGCAACACAAAGCATGATGGCTACTGATACTCCATCCATAGAAAACCCTAGTTACTATCGTGACACTAAGTTTCAACAACTCCAACAATCTCTAGATCTCCATCGTCATCATAATAATCATCATCAAGACAGAAGTTTGGAGACAGAGTTCAACTCCGATCTTAAAAATATAATGACGTCTTACTCTGAATTAGATCAACACTTGAACACTTTTAATCAGTATCATAATGACGGCAATGATATTATATCCTCGAGTTTCGGGTACATCTCGTATTCGTGATGATTTTGGTGAAGATATGGTTGAAACACATCAAGAGCATATTAATTAATACATAGTTTTAATTTATATTAAGTTTATTAATTAATATGAATGAAATGTTTTTGATAGATTTAGTTTCTGTTTGATATTATACTCTATACATAGTCTTACAAATCTAATTTACATCGGAGTCAAGTCGTCAAATGTATTACTGGGGAAACAACAAAAGGCAAATCCCCAAGCAGTCGTTGGGAAAATCTGTTTTGGCATTGTAGACTGATCATTTGTTCATTTTCTATCCTTTGAACGAGAAAACTACGAATTAACAACAAAAAAAGTATTAAATAATCCTAATCTAATAGTACTATAATATTTTTTTTGGCTATACATAAGATTATTCCTTATTTTTATTGTCTTTGTAACCTCTCTTTTTGAACATAAGTATGTCAGGGATTTTTGTCATTGTGATTATTAACGATCAGTACTCTAGTTCAAATGGAGTTGAAAACACACTTAGATTGTTGACTTCCAGTTTCTTGTCCCTTTTTCCTTGTTAATTTCTGTTTGGAGGACTTTCATATGTTACAAACTGTGATTGTATAAATAGTAATGGCCATGACATATGCTGCTATTAACAAGGAGAAAAAGTGATCGTGACATCTATTCACTATGTAAATTTGTCAGACAATTCATAGTAATGCGAAAACATGTTTTGCTCATTAACAGAAAGCATTTTTATATTGTTTTCTCAATAACTGTTATATGCCACATTAGGGATTTGGTGCCAATGTTTAAACACGTAATAGTTTTGTGAAACACGAAGATAGATCAATAAAAAGTAGGGCCATTTAAAATGTACAGTGGGCTTACTTTACCAATTGTGGGCCTACAACACACAGATTAAAAAATAAGAAACTGCAGAAATTAATTCAGTAATCACGGCCTGAGGAAAGAATTGTGAGGCAGGCCACACGTGTGATATTTTCAACAGTCAAAGACTTTGAATGTACTTAAGCCACAGGGCCCACGTGCGTTAACTCTTGCCGTTTCAATCTATATCTAAAGAATATATAATTGACAAGATGACAACACTTCGTGTTTATTCCCTGTCAATTGACACGTCACTGAACTAAAATATACGCACTACAATGATGAAGTTACTTTGTTTAAAAATAAATAGTTGTTTTTATTACACAAAAATATAATAACATGCCCTCTGATAATTAAAATACCATTTCTTCTACTTCCAATTAACCTCGATGATGAGCTTTTTTCTTTTTCTCTCGACATTTTTAATGTATTTCCGGACTACATATTGGTTTGTATATATGAATTCTAAACATATAAGTGGTGTTGTGATATCATGCTTTGACCACCCTCTTTTGATCTGTTCTATAAAATATTAGCAAAAGTTAATAAATTTGGTCTTTGGTAATGGGCTCGAAGAGTTAGGATATCGTAAAATAAACAAACACATGCATAAACGGCTTGACTAAGAATAGGCATCGCCGTACGTATTGTTGTTCATAAATCATCTCATAATAAGTCACAACCGTCCGTAATTAATGACCTTTTGATAAGAAACTTGGTTTGGAAACAAGTTCCATGTATCCCACCTAGATCATATCATACTAAAATATCTTAAGATTGAGGATTGACGAGAATGCATTCTATAAGTATTACCTTTCGCAATGATCTATATACATTAAATGTTATCAACTCATGCAAAGTAACTGACTTTTGTGCATATACGAAAAAACTGTTAATGGTGAATACTCCCATTCCATAATATAGGATGTTTTGCTTCAATGCATAAGAATTAAAAAACTTACTTTTTATAAGACTATATCATTAATTAATGTAAACTAAATATAAATTAGCCAATGACAAATAATATAGTAAATTAAATACTTCTTATATTTTGAAACATCAAAATTTCTCTAAAATATCTTATATTATGGAACGGATGGAGTATGTATTAGGATGTTAGACTATCCAAATTTACAATCTTTAGCATACATGTCGAAGCAACCAACATGTTGATATGATGACTAAGTAATCAATAAACTAATAAATTGACACATTTTACCTCAAGATATGGGTAGCGTGCCAAATGTTAAGCAAAAGATACTCTCAAACTCAACTTTGTTAATAAATAATAACTGTCAGACTAATAAACCAGGATGTACTGGTCAGGTGCTTAATTTAACGTGTTTTTTCCTTCTATTGTTTACAATGCATTGATTAGGTTATCTCGAGATTACAAACCACAAAGTCTTTTCTCAAAAGACTAAAAGAGAACTTGTGACTTTAGATGTGGACAACAACCGAAGCTTCTTGGTGGAGAATTGGGTTAGAATTAGATGAGACTGATTAGAGTTGGCAAAGCAAAACTGATTAAAGATAACTAAATGAAATTAGTTTAGCAGATTGCATGCAATTTAGGGGACATTTTGTCTAATATGGCCACTACAATTTATATGGGGGACTGGTCCTATCATAATTAACTAGACGCTGCTTAGTTAATGTTAGGTAAACATGTTTGTTTTAATGTAATATTAATGCGTGGTCCATTTATATGAATTAATAAATTTATAAATGAAATGATTTTGATGATTTGCTTCTCTGACAGACAATCATAACATACATCCCTCCTATGTTTTCCAAATGTTTTTTTAGTAGAGATTTGTTGTATCATCAGTTTTATTTCTTCTTTATTTATTCATTCCTTAAGAAATTAATTATATTTTTATACAGAAAATAAAGTTGACTTTTGTCAATTATTTTATCGTTTAGACCATATGCCTTTTAGCCTTCATAGAGATGCTAAAAGCAATTGTTAGTTGACATTTAATTACAAGCACATACGCAGATCAATTCATAGAGATGTAAAAATATGTTTTTAGGTTTTAACTACCCACAATACGACACCCTCAACTTACATTCTTGTATATTCGAATACTTTGTGATTTATGTTGAACATTTATACTTTTTGTTGTTAAAGAAGGTGAACATTTATACGCTAGTTAAATCTGGTTATGTCCACGCAGAGTATTGACATATACATTCGTAACGAGAAAAAGAAAACTAATAATTTTTGGAAAATAAAATTTCTATAAATGTGTCATGTAAATATCAATTCCCTTGGATGGCGCACACGTCTACAGTTACTATGTTTGTAAGTTATGGATGGTAATTTAGAGAATCCTCGTTAAACAAACGCATGGTGACGAATCTCTGCCTACATAGAACAATAGAAGCATTTATATTACTGACCTAAAATTCCGTTCTATTATCTTATCTAAACTCGTATAACACTACATTCTTCTTTAACAAAAAAAAACACACTACATTCTTTGTGTAGTTTTCATGGAAGAACACAATGGCTTAGTGTTGAGTGGACAGTCCTCAATCAGTTGAATCTTTTGAACTTGATTTATTCTGGGGGCTAATCAAAAGCTTATGATAATCTACGACATGCAATCATCGTGTGTGTGTGAGTGAATTTCGCATTATCATATCAGTAGAAACATCAATATTGATCGACAAACGCAACCATTGAGCTATAATGATAGCATGTGTAAACATCCAATGTTTTGTTATCTTTTTGTTCCTTGTCATCAGAAGAAGAAAAAAACATATAATATTTCTTCGCCGTTTGTCTACATAAGTTAGCAACTCATCTTAATTCTTCATCATTCTAAGAGCCAAAGCCTGAAGCTCACCTAAATCACTATTACAATAGCTCATGACTGATCTTTTTTTGTTAGGGTATCCTTCGTGAAACCCTAAGCCACCGTGACCATATACACCATCTCCAGTTTGCTGAGTCTCTCGCACGTTAGCTGTAGTAGTGATCTCACTGCTCGTGTTGCTGAAAGTTTCTTCTAGCGAGCTCTGTGGTGAGACCGGATTGTTAGGGTTTACGTGACCGTGACCGAAGTAAGGCTGATGATGATGGTTATATGGTGCTGAGTATGCATTGCCCATAGGAGAGCCAGTAGTTTGTTGCCACGTAGTGTATTGGTGAGTACTTTCCGAGCTGTTTCTTAGATCTCCGGCGGCTGACATCTGGTGGCCGGCAATCTGTGCCTTCATTTGCATGACTTGTGCTTGCAAGTAAGCCACCTATGTATAAGCGAAGCAAACGCTAATTGTTAAAGAAGATTGATTCATCAATTCTATTCAAAATGTTGAAAACTCATATACACGAACTAGTAAAAGCTCTTCTTCATGAAGATATATGTAAATTTGAATGATATTTATAAATATACTCATGTAATGTACTAAATATTTATAATGGTTAATCTTCCAAGAATAATCAAAGAATCATAAGAGACATGCTTATCTATATAAACTTTTTATGAATATCACCAAAATTTCCGAAACTCTATTTTCTAAAATAAAAAAGAGAGTGTCATTAAATATGTATCTATCTAATATGAAAAGGAAAGAGTTAGTGTTATATACTAGATTTTGGCGAGTCATCAGTCAATGTCAAACGCAACAAAGAAGAACGTCATGGCATAAATTTCTTGAAAAACTGATTGCTGTAACGTTTTCCTATGAACTATATATATTATTGTAATCTCAGACGGTTATGAAACTTATTGTATCAAACAAAACAAAAACTAATGTGAAAACAAACGTTTTGATGGAAAAATTATTTGATACTTATCCTCAAGATTTTCTTGAAAATTTAGCTACATGCACTAATATCATACCAATTAATAACAACCATATAAAATCCTCAAAGTAACTGGTTTTGTTGTGATTGCTCAGTTGATATACACACCTGTTGTTGGAGAGCGAAGATGTGAGAGACACAGCCATACACAGGATCATGAAGACGAGCCTGAGCTTCATAGGCGATGGTGACAACAGCTTCACACCGATCATGGATGGGGACATTGAGCAAGAGCTTAGAGACGTTGCTAGCTCCAAACACCTTGTGAATAGCTGCGAATCTTGCTGCTCCTTGCTCCGATGAGAAGTAAGGTGCGAATATACAATCTGATGCACACTTCCGCCTCAGGAACTTGCACGCGCCGCACGGTGAACCTGTCCCTGTCGTTGTACCATTGCTGGAAGTTGCCATCGATGAAACAGACAAAAAGGTGATGATCTTATGTTATTTTCTACCAAACAAAAGAAGGATTCTCTTGTTCTTGTTCACTTTTTTGTCGTTTTATTTTGTAAGATTGTTTTTTAAGAGATGTTGAAAAGATTGGAAGAAGTGACGATTTTAGACTTGGGATCGTCGGAGATGTGCACGAGCGAACTAGGAAAGGGTGATGGAGGAAAAAGAAAAAGGAAATGCAATGATGATGGAGAAGTTCGGTGTCTTTGGGTGGATTTTATAAAAGGAACATTGTGATGAGAGAGATATCTCTTTTTATCGGACCTACTTATTTTATTTTCAGTGGAGTCCCTCGTATAATTTCTTACAATTAACATATAGTAAGCATATTGAAAAAATGATAGAAAGTTTTTATTGAAAAAACTTCCATGTATTTTTGAGAAATTCATTTTCCGCATGTCACTTGTTTAGTGGTTCAGTTTTCTTATAAAAATTGAATAGTTAGATATTATTATTTTCAACTTTTTGAAAAAGTTCATATTGTTTCTACCATTGGTGATGTTTTTAATGGTCATTTACAATTACATACTCTTTCCCATTTTAAAATGATCCATGTTTTTTTAAAAATGATCCATGTTTAAAGATATATTTTAGAAATATTTGTTTGATATCTTTAATGTGATTTATAGGTGCTTTAAATTATTAGTTCTAATTATTAAATTTTGACTGTATAAAAATTGCGACAAATTGTAAATCAAGAAAATAATGTATTTATAATCAAAATTTTATATATTTTATTATATTTTTGAGTATTCTAAAACATAAAAATGGAAGAAATATAATATAGTACTATTCTATTGGTTTTGTCTAATATTCTGTATCATCTTTGTATGTAAAATGCTTTTATTGTCCATCACTAGAGTTGGAACCATACGCATGTCTTTTGGAAATTGTAATATGTAGATGACAGTACAAACGTAATATATATAATTAGTCTTTCTGGCTTCACGCCAGTTACATTATTGAATATAATATATAAGCTAACTATCCAGATATGATTGTGTTCAGTATTCGTAGAAGAAGTGTGTGATAATAGTTAATTTGCAAATTGCGTGTGAGGACTCTCTTTCAAGTTTCAACTCAAGCAAACCTATACATGCTCCATAGTCTTAGAATCAAACTAACACACTAGGGAAACAAAGAAAATTAAATCACTCGAGCTATTAATTTAACCTTAGATAGTCCTTAAGAAAAAATGAGATGTGGTCTTTTCACATAGATAAAGTGTATTTAAATAGAATCGAACTAAAAATTAGAATTGTATGTAACTATATGAAATAATCGTTCATATTAGTTATTTATAACATGTGTAATATTTCTAAATTTAATTCATCCGCAATATATAAATAATATGTGTAATCATTCATAGCATTAGCTTCGAATCGCATTACTGAAACATCATATTTTGCTGGTAATTTTAACTAACCATTGTACCACCAAAAAAAAAAGTTTAACTAACCACACTTGAATATTACTTTTTAAAACTCCACACTAAAGACTTATCTATACGGGATGAACAATCCTAAAATATCGGTAAGACACTATTATTCTATAGATCGATCATGAAGTAAGATACAGTATGTAACTATTTATACATCCAAATCCAAATGTATATGAAGAATTGCCTTGTCTATGACAATTAGCATTTAGTGAGATTATATTTTTATAAATAAAAATAATGCAATTAATGTCCAAATTTTGTCAAGTGAGCCAAAGGGTGTGAACGGTAGACAATGGAGGGTCACATGTTGGATTCAAGGGAGACAATCAATAATGGAGATTGCAACTCAAGACTTCTATTTTATTAAAATTTAAATATCTAAAGTAAATTATTGGATTTTTATTTAATTAGTCCAACTTCTCTTTCTTTTCATTCGTGGATTTCTATGGAAAAATATCCATATTCTTAGTAATGAGGTAGTCTTAGGTCTCCTATCACTTTTTCATGTATTATTTTATACACGAATACGTTTGTTTTTTTTGGAGTTTCATCAAAGCAAACTCAATTAGTTATTTTTTTTATTGTTAATTATTGTGTTATATCTTTCTTTCTTTAAACTCAATTAGTGAAAGAAGAAGAAAAGTTATTTATAAGTTCTTCCGCCGAACGCCGGACATTGGAACTGCTGCTGTTTGTCGTGAAGTGGGGGGACCGGATAAATCGGCAAATGCCGGTGAAGGTGTACCGACAAATGTTAATGCCATGAATGTATTTGGAGGTCATTTTATGTAGTATAATAATTGTTACATACGTAATTATAGGCTATTTAATCTCCCTTTATGACAATACAAAACACTAAAGCTCTTAAATTTGATTGATTCTGCTGGATCTGCTTAGGTGGCTTAGGAATATTCGGTTACGTGAAGTGAGTGTGTAGCTGGTACAGACTAGTATTCAAATCACCTGAGGAGATTATCAGAAGTTTAATAATGTTTTTATATGCCAAAAGAATTTGATATAATGTACTTACGGATTTGGTACACGAGAGGGAGATCATGTGATTGCAATTCGGATAGTGTGTGCATGTGAGTTTCACTTAACACCCGTGTTCTTAAAATTACGTGGATGTGCTTATAGTTGGTAATTTTGTTTATTGTAAATATTTTTTTACTGGGGAATGTGTATTGACAAAACTTGAAGATATAAGAAAACTTATTCACTTAGGGAGGTTTCTCCATCACGCCTGACTTGAGCAAACAATGTATCTTTGTGTTCAATACTTGCATGCACTTCCCATCTGAGTTTCCCAGTTTTCCAAATAATAATTTTAAAATAAAATATTATTGTTAAAAACAGTATTCTATGTTTAACTATCAGGGCAATCTCGATAAGGATTATTAATGAATATATATGAGTATTTAAATTTAAAAAAAAAAATCTCGATAAGTAAATTATAGGAATAATTCAAATCAAGCATATCATATTATAAGCTCCCATGTTAATGTAATGTTATATCCTGCAATAAGATATTCCCCCTCAGCATAAACAAATAGTCGAGCGACTGATTGCGGACTGAAAAGAAAAATGGGCTGTTAAAAGCCCAAATGGGTTGAAAAGAGTGGCTATAGTTTAAAAAGAAATGCACCAGCCGGAAATCGAACCCGGGTCTGTACCGTGGCAGGGTACTATTCTACCACTAGACCACTGGTGCTTTGATGTTCCAAATACCAATGTACTGAAAGTGTCTTGTTTCACTCTAACTAGTACGTTCTCATTTTCGTTTTGTATTCTTTGGTCGAAGTATAAACAATTTCTCACATTCAATTCCAGTTTATTAGAGTATAGCTATGTATGTCACGCGGTTCGAGAGATCAATCACTTCAAAGAAAATAAAGAGAATCTTGGGTTGAAAAGACATAACTAGAAAAGCATGTGATTTTGTGATACAGACAGAAGTCAATGTGATTGGACAGTTAACAAATCATATAAGTTTTACAGTATCAGACAAATAATCTCTGGGTTTGGTCTAATCAATTCCTCAATATTACAAGAAGCAACAACCAAGGATTTCTGTAAGAACTTTGGGGGTAAATATGTAAGAAGAAAAATATTAGGGTGTAACTTAAGATGATTACCAGAAAAAATAGTGTATGAGGAAAAACTCTAACCTTTCACATCACTCAAACACAAAACAAACTCATTGTAATTATTATTCATAGAAAAGGGAAGAATCGAACGGGAAGGTAGAGAATAGAGAGGAAAGTGATAGATTCTAAAAATAGAAAGGTGATGATGCCATGATGGGGTTTGTATATTGAATTAAAATTGTTGGGGAAGATGGAAAATGTCAGATTTAATTTGTTCATGGGAAACCACAAACATCCCAAATGTATTGACCAAACATTCTATTTTCTTGTTTCCTTTTCACATCACTTGTTTTCTGATTTTGTAATCTTGTCTCCTACACTCTTTGCTCTTGATCTGCCTCTACTCTGTACATTCATAATTAGTATATGTATACATACATACATACATATAGTTGACATGGAATTGTATGCCGTAGCCAAAAAGCACTGATGTGTTAATCACAAGCCATGAAATGGAGTACCGTTCAACTTTACAGTTTTTACATATATAAAATTATATGTAACAATATTTAGAGGAAAAAAGTCCTATACACATGTATATTCTACATCCAAAACCCCACATAAGATGAAAGCCTTCCTAAAACTACATATCAACAACTCACACATGTGTATGCATATACATAAATGCGTATATGTGATGGAAAGGTACAATTTTGGTTGATTTAAAAGTAAAATTTGTTGGTCGATGTGAGTGGTTGAATATGACCATAATCATTTTAAACTTCAATTGTTAATAGCATATTCAGATATTAGCTAGTCCGGACCTGATTACAAACTCCATTCTTAGAGCAAAATCAAAGGCACAAGTATTCATGTATCTCATTTACATTTTCGCAAGTACATTCATTATTTTCTTTTTATATCATACAATTTAACACACAGACACATACCACAACATGCAGGAGAGTTACTACATATAAATATAATTATATATACAAAACGAAGCTTTATATGTGATGGTGAGTGTAAAAGATGAAAACATTAACTATTCATAAGTCAATTGATCATCATCAATCTTTATATGTTTCATAGTACCACTTTGTCGCATGCGTCTCTGTGTCTCATCAGACATCAACCCATCTCTATAATAATGCCATCTTTATCACTTTTTCCTTTCTTAATACCCACATACACATGCAAGCCACTTTATCTTATTTCTATCTAGCTCCTACTTTACGTAATTCTACTATGAATTTATGGATTATTATATATTGACTATATTTATACTACAATATTTCATATTTTACAAATTAGGTATTGGATGCTTGAAGTTAACAGATTTAACACCAATAATAAGGTTTTTTTTAAATAAAGACAAGTGTTGGTGTTTGTTTATTAATACTTTCTTATATTATGGAATAGAGGAAAAATAACAAAAAATATATTTTACAAAGATTGACTCTCATTAGGGAATGTAAAACACTTTTAGCAAACTATGGAGAATACGGAAATTTAAAAATAAATTCTTGAATCTGTTTTCAAAAACACTTTTTTGTAAATTGTACAAAATCCCTAGAAAGAAATTGGATCGGCTCATACCAACTTTTTTAATTCTTTAACTTCCATATACTTAAAATCCACGTAATACCATTAAATTTCATTAGCCTAAATAAATGCAATCACAATCACAATCACAATCTCGTGCTCACTGCTCAGCTATATATAACCTTACATATAATCCTTGTAATTAAATTATTTATTAAAGTTATCTAAAGGCAGCCAAGTCGAAGCTCCAAATCAAGAACTTGTTTTGGATTCCTCAAATCCATCCCAAGCTCCAACCTCGTGACTCCATGTTTCTTGTTCATCAGATCCCCACGACTGATCTCACATCTTGCAGCATGGCATGAATCTATGGCACTCTTCTTGAGCTCTCTGCTACGCACATTGCTCTTGTTCTTCTCTCTTTCCACCATCAAACCTCCATAGCTAGTAGTATTATCCAAAAGATCGAACCGGTCAGAAGAAAAAGACGTCGCTTTGGGTATCTGGTTGGTTAAGGAAGGCTCAAGATGAGCTGGCGTTGTTGAAGAAGAGGAGGAGCTAAAATTAGGGTTAGGGTTGCGAACAGGTACGTGTTGGTGAGGGTCAAAGAGCCAAGAAGGGATCTGTCTGAGTTTTGCTCTGTCTCTTCTGTGAACATTCATGTGGCCTCCAAGTGCTTGAGCAGATCTAAAATCTCTCCTGCAGAAGCTGCAAGTGTAGTTCTTGGGAGGCCATGGGATCAGCCCAGCTTCATAGCTATTGTAGAGATTCATGATGACTCTGTCGTTACCACTAGTGTCACCTTCTTTTTCTTTGGTTGAGTCTTTGCTGCTGAAACTTGCCAAATGTGTCCTCTTCATATTCTCTAACAGATGGTGATAGAAGCTGATGATGAATGACGATGATACTCCCCTGCCTGATATAAATAAAAGATGTTATAAAAGTGTATGATAATTACTTCAGAAGCAAGTAAGCATAAAAGTGTAGGAAGATGAAAACCGTAGATAGATAGAGACTTTGAGTTTTGAGCTTGCTGGTGAGTTAAGGAAGATGAAGATATATGGAGGAGTACTTACTGTGTTATATAGAGAAGGTGGTTTTTTATCATTACTTGAGGTAGTGTACGGACGATCATTTATTAGGGTTTTATATAGTCTGTTACATGTTTGGTCAGATATATTGGAGAATAATGAGTATAGCTAGGCTATGTTAGATTAGATTTGATGAGTGGAAAAAAATAATAAAGAAAGAAAGAAAGAGACAAAGAGGTAGATTCATGATTAAGAAACAGAGAGAGAGAGAGGAATTGAATGGAGGCTAGTTTACTCATGATGCTCATGCCTGCAACGTGTCTGCTTATTACTATAATTGGAAGTTACTTGAGACCAATGTTATTGTAGTATGGGGACTCTGTGTTGCATTAATAGTTTGTGTCAATACCTTGCAGGGAGATCACTTATTGACACTTCATTTTCATCATATTCCTCCAAATTTCTCTTCATCACTTTTGCACATACACACAAATATAGATAAATATGTACCGAGCTATATGTTAAATGCATCAACAACAACACATTCCCACTTCTGGTATTGAGAGATGGGTATGAATATGATCATATTATCATAGATTGCAGTGGCAGAAAGCCTAAAGTAATCAACGTATTAGTAGTTGATTTTGACATTGAGTGAAATTGTATACAATAAAGGAAATAAACAAGGTCTGTGTTTGCATTAACGACATAGACAACGACGTTTTGATGGCCTTAATATTTATTGCACCTTATGCCTATAATTTAACAAACTTACGTTTGGAAATGAACTAATTAACGAACCTATCTACTATGCTAATGTCACAAAATTAGCAGCCCATCAAGATAAATCATATATAGACCCTCTTTGTTCTGTCTCCAACCAGACCAGATCATAACATATACTATACAATTTTTACAGTTTTCAAAACATGACTTTTTTAGATCAGTAAACAAATCTTATTCGGAACAAAAAAAATCGAGTTCTCGACGGAAAATTCTATTCTAACAAGAAACTGTCAAATCTTATAAGCATCAACATTATTTAGTAAACATAATGAATTCTGATCAAACCAAAATTTTAATATTTAAGTGATATAGTAATTTAAAATCTGACACATATCAAAAGAGTTTTTTTTTCGAAACATTAACATAATATTTCAAATAAAAAACTTTCACACTTTCGATCCTTTTTTTTCTTTTTTGTTTTGGATGAGAGTTTTCATTAGAGCATAATTAACTCAGGGTTCTTAGAATAAAGTTTTTAGTTAAAAGTTAAGAAATAATTTCTTATATTTCTCTAATAAATCCACGCTAAGAACCCCAGATTAATCATGGTCTGAAGAGACTAGCCATGTACTTCTCTTCCTTTGGCGCGATAATTTTGAATTTCCATATATCTAGCGGATCATTAATGGGCTAACACATATAGCAGGCCTTTAATGGGCTTGATATAATAGAAATCGCATCGTCGAAAACCAAAAACATTGAAAGAAAGACGACGACGACGACTCGTGATGATGATGACTCCTTCCTTGCTCTTCTTCTTCGCTCTATAATCTCCCTTCCTCTTCTTCTTCTTTCGTCTCGATAACTCCTCTTCCTCCATCGGACCCGTATCAACCCCAATCGAAACAGTGAGTTTCTTCAAATCGGTTTCCATTTTTTTTTTTTTGTGTGTGTTTAGTTTTTTTTTTTAATCCGATTTTGAAGAAATTGAGTATCAGTTTAGGATTTAGATCGATGATTTGATTTTGTATCAGGCAGAGAGAGAAGAGGGAAAAGAGAGAATGTCAAACTATCAGAAGATCACATGTGTATCGTCTTCCCATCAGAATCTGGTGGAGAAGCTCATCCAACTCCAGGAGAGGTTCTCCCATCTCCAGGCTGCTAGGAAAGAAGGGAGGCTCGGTGATCATGCGTTCTTGGAAGCTCAGATCTCTCAGAATCTCCGTGAGTGGCAAGCTGAGCTCACTGCCCCTTCTCCTGAATCTTCTCTTCTGGTAAACCTTGCAACACTCTCTCTGGTGGTTACTTATGTCTAAAGTCTTGGACTTTAAGTGGATTGTAGCTTCTTTGAATGATAAAGATTCGTTTTTTTTTTATGTTTACATTGATTTTGTGGTGATTTTGATGTTTGATAACGTGTGCAGGGTGGAAGTATGAGTCATGTCTCTGAGGAGATAGCTCGTCTGTTGAAACTTAACGACGAAGAGGATGATGCGACTAGTTCGTTAAAGGAACACGCTGCGCCGAAGCCTGACGGTTTTGATCAAAGTTTGTGCCCTCCAGAACACTTGGAATGGGCAGATGAGCCTTTTTGTCAGAGTCCTTTCAACGTCAATTTCTCCAGTGGTTTTGAGGTGAGGTAGCTACTATTGATAGTGATTATGATAGTCTCTGTTACTAGGATCTGTTCAAATCGTCTTGTACAGTGTTATTTGTAACACCATTGATTCTATATTGTATTTATCTTCGTTCATTCTTTGTCTTAGTTTTAATTTAGGATCTGTCCAAATTGTCTTGTAACACCATTGATTCTTATATCTGATCTTCGTTCATTCTTGTCTTAGTTTAAATTTTTTGGTTATTTATTACAGTTCATCTTTTCTGTTTCAGGATGCTGTTAATAACACCCAACCACATGACCAGCAACTTCATTTTGCGTTTCAAGAGTTTGATCCAAGCATAAACACCGCTCCTGATTTCCATGGCCAGAAACTCAGCAACTTGGATATAACTTCTCAGTTAGACTACCATCTCTCAGAAGTGCGCCAGGAGTTCAACAGCAGCCCTTCCGTTAAGCTTGATGTTTCTGACGCGTCTGAAAACTATACTGAATTTACTACTCCACAGAGTGTCCGTGTGCCTCCTCCTCCTTCTGCCTTTTTGGGACCAAAGTGTGCACTGTGGGATTGCACAAGGCCTGCTCACGGATCTGACTGGTACCTGGATTACTGCAGTGACTACCATGGGAATCTAGCTCTGAACGAAGATTCCCCTGGCACAGCACCTGTTTTAAGACCAGGAGGCATTAGTTTGAAAGATAATCTCTTGATTGATGCTCTTCGTGCAAAGACTCTTGGTAAGAATGTTGGCATTCCAGTGTGTGAAGGAGCTGTCAACACAAAATGCCCATGGAACGCAGCAGGTAAGACCATATGCGAGTTTATGAGTTAAACTACTTTTTTCTTTTTTCGCCTGACCCTTTTGTTAACTGTGTTTATACATGCAGAGCTATTTCATCTTGAGCTTGTTGAGGGAGAAACGATTAGAGAATGGCTCTTCTTCGACAAACCGAGAAGAGCATACGATAGTGGAAACCGAAAGCAAAGATCACTCCCAGATTACAGCGGAAGAGGCTGGCATGAATCAAGAAAACAGCTGATGAAAGAGCAACAAGGCCAGAAGAGATCTTACTATATGGATCCACAACCTCCAGGTCTATTCGAGTGGCATCTCTTTGAATACCAGATCAACGAATCCGATGCATGTGCCTTATACAAACTAGAGCTCAAACTAACAAGTGGAAAGAAGAGTCCCAAGGGAAAAGTTGCAAAGGACCCTCTTGCTGATCTGCAGAAGAAGATGGAGAAGATGGGACAGTTGACACCTGAGGTTGCTTCAGACAAACCCTCTCCTCCCACCAAAGGGCGTACAAAGGCTACCAGAGGAGTTAAGTTAGCAACTCCTGCAACAGTAGCTCCGTCTGATGTCTCAAACAATCATACAAAGGAGCCATCATCACATCAGTGATGGTTTTCAGTCTCTGCTTTTATCTGACTACTAGTTAACCTCTTTGTTGGTTAGTGTTAATAGGGAGAAGAGTCTGATCTTTTCTCCCTTTTTACTAGAGAATCTGAGATGGTTTGTAAATTCTTTTAGCTTCGTTTTGTTTACTCTAAAACCATTATGATTTTGTCCCCAAAAAAAGTTTGCAACTCTCGTGTCATGTTTCTGTATTCCAAAATGCTTCTGAAGCTGTCATGTTTTTAGACAGAAACATTACATCCATTATCTAAACTCAGATGAACTCAAGTTGCAAAGAGATGATCTCACAAGCAGTTCATTGTGAAGCCATGATATTTAGCTCTCTACTGTCTTCCCACTATGAAGAGTTAACTAGAAAGCTATCAACGTTACTTAGTATTGTGTCAATATTTATCTTTTGACCAACATAAAAAATATTGTTCACATTACACACAAGTTTTGTAGTACAAAAATAAAGGAGGGTAGTATATAATCTTATGTATGATTTATATGTATTTTCTATGTAGACTCAATGTCTCTCAAGTTCCACTACATGTTCTTGGCCAACACAAAAGTGATTAATCCTGTTGGAAGATCTTTCTCTTGTCAAGATTCTCCTAAACGAGTCTAATCGTGAAACCGACGAAGAGTTCAACCTGACTTCCTCCAACGACGGCGGCGCAGTCGGTGGTGAGGCACCGTCGCCGACTGGTCCTTCTCTTGGCTCAGGCTCAAGTCTCGGCCTCGGCTGAACTTCGGTCCGACAAACAGGACAAGTAGAGCAAGTGGTGAGCCACGTGTCCACACAGTCAACATGGAAAACATGTCTACAGTTAGGCAACTCTCTCGCCGTGTCTTGCTCTTCAAACACGCTAAGACACACCGCACATTCAGTAGTGGAAGCAGCGTCACTTACGGCTCCAACGGTGAAAGTCGGGAGAGAAGCGATGGCTGCTGAGTCGATGCCACGTTTTGGCGTTTGAAAAGGGTGACGTAGTACGACGGGGAGGCCACGGAAGCTAGCTTCTCTACGGCGATGGAGAACGAATCTTGCGTAGAGATGAAGAGTGAAGATGATGAAGATAACTGCTGATGAAGAGATGACAGCTGCGAGCATGATCTTGCTGGTGGGATCGTAACGAGAAGGGTTTGGCCAGAACGAGTGGTGGTCGAGACCGTTGGGCCATGTATGATCTCGGTCGTTGGAGTTCATTGTGAAGATTGTTTTCTTCTTCTTTGGTAGATGGAGAAGGGAAGTGAACAAAAGTTCTTAATAACTTCTGATATATTATATAAGAAATAAAGTACTTTTCAAATTTTCATATTGCAATGTCTTGTTCCTAGGTTCATACTTTAGTTAATTCAGAAAAGTATATATAATCAGAAAAGTAGAAAATTTACCAATGTTGACTGAACTTGGATTGTGGAAGCACTAAAGCATATAGGCTTTTCAAGAACCAAAAAAGTGTATATACTTAGATCTATTATTCAACTTTTTGATGCTATTAGTCTCCAACTTTTTCAATTTTATGTTTGATTAAAGAATAATATTTAGGAACCACTAATCACATATGACATCTTTGATTTTCATGCATTACAAATTAGTACATTTAGTTAATTAGAGAATGCATTCACTATACTTTTTTTTCTTAGGAATGATAAGACAAGTTTCTATCCTGGTCAACAGAAAATAAAAATTCAGTTAAATCTCAATATATGACTAGAAGTAATGTAAAATGTCCATGGTCAAGAAAATAAGAAAATTAAAGTTAAAAACGTGTGAGGACTGAGGAGGTAATTCTGTGAGAAGGGAACCATATAGTCTGACTTGATGATGAGTCTTCGATGTAGACACACACTTTGAAAATATATTACAACTTCAACACCCTTTTTCTTCTTCTTTTTCACACGTTAATCAACAATCGCTTTGTACTATAATGTGTATTTCCTACAGTAGCATAAAAAGATTTACATATTACAAAATATTTTAGTAAGACAATAAAAATTATAAAGGAACAAGAGTACTATTGTACATGAATCAAAGATTAATTATCGTGGTATGTGTTCATTGCCTTTCTATGTCCAATACACGATCTTGGTCAACGCTGGAATGATCGTTCCTCCTGAACGTTGACCCGCCAGTTTTGTTATCCGATGAAGAAGCCGCCGCGAAATTTAACGGCGATGCACCATCTCCAACCGGCCCTTCTCTTGGCTCAGGCACAAGCCTTTGACTCGGCTCGACTTCAGTCCGACAAATGGG
Organism: Brassica nigra; assembly: GCA_016432835.1. NCBI lineage: Eukaryota > Viridiplantae > Streptophyta > Magnoliopsida > Brassicales > Brassicaceae > Brassica > Brassica nigra. The sequence continues at coordinate 2,070,218 of CM028245.1, forward strand.
ACAAGTGGAGCACGAGGTAAGCCATGTGTCAATGCATGTCACGTGGAAAACATGCTTGCAGTTCGGTAACATCCTCGCCGTATCTTTCTCTTCCAACAAGCTTAGACACACCGCACATTCCGTTGCCGAGACAGCATCACCGTTGACTACGAATGTAGGGAGAGAAGCAATGACAAGTTTGTCAAGGCCACGTATGGATGGTTGAGACACGACGGAGAAGGGAAGGCCTTGGAAGGCGGGTCTACGGCGGCTGAGAATGAATCTAGCGTATAGATGATACACAAAGACGATGAGGATAATGGTAGTGAAAGAAACGATGGTGGAGAGTAAGATCTTGCTGCTGCCATCGTAAGAAGTCGAGTTTTGCCAGAAGGAACGGTCGAAATGATCATCATCCCTGTTGTTAGAGCTCATGTTAATAACAAGTAATGAGGAGATTGAAGAGTTCTTAGTTGTGTAATTATGTAAAACTTTCTGATAATTATCTGACTTTTTTTATTTTATTCTACAAAGCATTAGAATATGTTTGGTGGGTGGGGAAAAAATATGATACTTATACATCACTGATCCAGGGGACATTGCTGACTTTACTCGGATTTGTTTTTTAACTTAAAAATTCTAACCAAGTTTATGAAATTTAGTTTAGGATTGCAATGGATACGTAACATGTCGACATAATATGAGATTTTAATTCAAAATAATTCTTTTTTTTCCAAAAGTATGACGAGTACATGTAAAATTGAGCACAGTCAAGAAATTTTTAAAAGGTTATAACGTGAGGTCTGAAGGGAGGCTGCGTATGGGAACCATATGTTTTGACTTTGACGAAAGTAGACAAACATTTTAATGTATTACAAATTGCAAATAAAGATATATTAAATTCAACTCTTATCTTTGTTTTCTTCTCATACGTTAACAGCTTATGTATTCCTTGGAGGAAAAGGTTACTATATTTTATCTTCAAAACATATAACTTTTCCTGTATAAGATATTTGTACAGTGCAAATAGATGTTTCCATATAATTACGTGAATGTTTAGCATTGAAGACACACTGACAGGAGAGTACGCCTGTTGCTGTTTGACTTTTCTAAGGAAATGCTGTGTAAATAGTCAACAAAAGAAGCCAAGACTTACATAATCATTCAAGCAAGTCATAGAACTTGTAAGGGATCAACTACGTCATCTCAGTTCTCAGATGGGTTGGTGGAGAAAGAAGAACACAGAAGAAGCTGACGGGAAGGAGAGACTTGTCCAAGAGAACGGCGAGGTGGTGCTAGAAAAGCTCATCGAATATTGCAATGGAAAATCCAATCCAATCAAAACCTTTTCTGCTTCTCAGATCCTAAGAGCCACCGACAACTTCAGCTCCAGTAACTCTCTTATTCGCCACGCTAGTGGTAGCTACCAATGTTACAGAGGTATGCTTAAAGACCGCCCAGTGCTTGTCAAGAAATGGGTGAGAAAGTATAGTCCCTGCAGCGGCAAGACTTGTCGGGACATAGCCATATCATCAATGGTTAGTGGTCACAAGAATTTCCTAAAGCTGTTAGGTTGCTGTCTCGAGTTTCCTAATCCAGTTCTAGTCTATGAATACGCAGAGAGTATAATGTGTAGAGAAAATTCAAAGTATCTGTTTGATGTGAGCTTACCATGGAACATGAGACTGAAGATTGCAAAGGAGGTCGCAGACGCTTTAACATACCTTCACACTGCATTCTCAAAGAGTATCATCCACAAAGATATGATACCAAGTAACATCTTCTTGGATGGGGAAGGGACGGCTAAGCTTAGTGGGTTCAACAACTCTGTTTTGATTCCGGAAGGAGAAAAGTTTGTTGAAGATATGGTTGTAGAAGGAACTTTTGGGTACCTTGATCACAACTATATGGCTACGGGGATGGTGACAGAGAACACTGATGTCTACGGGTTTGGAGCATTCATGCTTAACTCTTTTGACGGCATTGCAACCGAGTGTTGTTGTCAAACTGTACAAGGATTCTCCTGTAGAGTTGGTTGAAGATGGTGGATTTGTTGGGATTGTTGATCCAAAGGTGTTAGAGAGCTGCAAGGAAGAAGAGACATGGCAGTTTAAGACTTTCTTTATACTCTCACTGCGATGCATTGGCTGTGTAGGAGAAGTTCCAAAGATGATTGAAGTTGCCAAAGAACTTAAAAGGATGCTTGTTTAAAGCATACAACAATGTCATCTTTTTCTCTAATATAATCCCAAACGGTTCTTGAAAAAATTATATAAAGCCATTACAATGAGTCCCTTCTTCATAAAGAGTCTCCATGTAACAACATAAACAGCTATAGATTCATAGTAGCTAACACACACTGCTTACAGTTTTACTTGGTTCCAACTAAGCCCACACTTGCCGAAGAAGGTTGTATCTTGCATTTGAGGTCGCGGAATCATTAAACTCACTCGTTTTGTCGACAATAGATGTAAGAGGAGAGTCCAGTTCCTCAAGCTCCTCATCACTAGTGTACCCTTTCCTCTGTATCATAGACACATTCCTTGACAACTTTCCTGCAGCCTCTGCAACTTTCTCTGCTACGTCCATGGTCGATGGAGGCTTGTAAGTAACAGAGGAAGCTGCATAAGGGAAGCTTGCTTCTTCTGATCCATTGCTCTGCATATACAGCAACAAACAATTAAGATGTTTCACTTCCACATTCTGGAATATGAGAAAGAGAATTGTACTACCTCGGCATCATTGAGTTCTTCTAGGACAGCTCCTGGTACATCATCTGGACAGAACTCATCAGGAGTGAAGTTGCAGAGTATTCTCTTGATGAGTGAAAGAGTGATCGATGGACATATCTCTTCTCTAATGGAACTTTCCATAAGCATGTCTTTAGGGAGCATAAGAAGATCACTAAGTTCATTTAACAGCACAAAGGCTTGACTACTATCACTGCCTTCACTTTCTCCATGATCATCATCTGAGTTCATACCGAACATTTCAGTGAGGGATCTAGACCAGTTACCAATCTGCAATGGAATGGGATTAAGTCAAGCATTATTCAACTCTCTAATGGACATGAAAGAAACTTAAGTCTGTTTCATTTTAGTTACCGCGTTTTTGAGCTGTGCTCCTGAACCAAAGCTCAAGTCTCCAGCAGGAATAGGCAGAACTCTGGAGTCAAGAATAGGATCAGAGACAGGATCCGTTGGAATCTGATGTTCTGACTCTCGCAGAATAGCATTGAACATGGCTACATCAAATCTACCAACACACTTCTCCATGACCATTCTAGCCAAAACAGGTAAGCAGCCACATTCGTGCCCTGCCCCTCTCATAGGACAAAGCCGTTGCAGAGCATCTCCAAAAGCATTCTTCCATAGGCTAACAGAAACGGTTCCTTGCTTCTCATTCGATTTAGAAGCTGATGAGTTGTTCTCAGGGGATTGCATATGAGGAGTAAAGACCTTAAAGATAGTAGAACAACAACAACAAAAGTGAGATGTTGTTACATACACAAACTTAGAAGAAGCTCATTCTCTGTGTGTTTATACCTGCCACCAAACAGACTCAACGATTCTAGAGAAGACCCAGAGCTCAACTTTCTCTAGAGCACCAGTGAATGTTTCAGTTTCTTGCCAATCCTCAAGAAGCTCTTGCAAACCATTCTTCCATCTCAGGTTCGTTTTCTTCCCTGAATCACCATTCTCACTCCCATTAGCTTCAGAGCTCTCCGTTACGCGAGACTTACCAAACGCTTTCGAAATGATCTCCCTCAGAGTTATGATGTTTGATAACCAAAACGTCAACCTAAAGAGTTAAGAGAGAAACCAAAGAATCAAGATCCTGAAATTTTTTCACAAACTAATTCATAAGTCTTTTGTTTTATACCTTGAAACATCATTCCCACAAGATCTAGCAACCAAAACAAGACCAGAAACAGAGTTTCTAGCGATGGTAGCACGCTTTCCTCTAGTGAAATGCTTACAGGCATGGATGTAGATTCTAGAGATACGCCTAGCAGGCGTATGGAGCTTGTGTGCAGAGCTACAATGGTCAGGGACAACAGAGTAAAGAGAAACCTCGAGTGCAGCGACTTCTCTAAGCTCCTCTTCAAGTCTCTCGATCCTCGTCTCGAGATGCTCAACCTTCTCTTTCAAAGATCCATCCTCAAACTGTTCACCACTACTCTCTGTTACATCAGCGGACTCGTTCTCGCTTCCAGCACTAAGAGCACCATTAGAAGCATCTTCCCAGACATCTGCATTGTTACCTTTAACTTCTTGTTCATCATCATCAGCATCATCTTTCTCTTTTCTTACAGTTACATCATCCAAGTAACGAACATCTACTGTCTCGTAAGCTTCGGAAGGATCTGATTGAGTTGTTGAATCACTAGCTACTGTTGAGAGGTTATTAGACTCTACGTCCTTGTGTTTCTCTTGTTCTAACAACTTTTTCTGGCTATTCGTCTTCTGCAGCTTCTGATCTTTCCTTCCACTCTTGGTGGATCGCTTAGACTGGACATTGTTTATTGTTCTTGCCTTCATCATCAAGCTCTTCCAATACAGACAACGCAACAGTTATTTTCAAGTTCAGAATGAGAAAACAATCCAAGAAGATCTGTGTATCCCTACAGAGAAGAAAAATATGTGATAAGCAGCCTCAAAAAGATGAGCTAAAGGATAAAAACACAGCTGGATATGTTCAGGTTACTGAAAACGACAGCTCATAATGGAGGAAGAAAAGGACATGGTCAGACTTGCTATGTTTTTGTCATTAATCTAGAGTAGAGGTCCCAGCAACTTGTTCGTAGTTGTTGTGATAGAACATGGCTGGATTCACTATATCTAAGTGGTTTACTAGAATAATCAGATTTAACAAGGAATGATTAAAAGTAATCAGATTAATTGAAATCCAGAGTATCCAACAAAACATATTAGTAAACAGAGAACGAAACAGAGCATGAAACAACCATGAGGACTAAGATAAGTCAAAGATTACCTACAAGAAACAGAACAGCAAAGGGAGAGAAAGACTTTGGGAGTTGTCTTCCTTGGTTACTTTAATCTACTGAGAGAGAAGTGTACTCTGAGATTAGCTGTCTTTATCTGTTATCCACAATAAAGAAACTCTCTTCTCTCTCTCTCTGACTATGGGAGATCCGAGTGAGTGGGGGAAGTTGTGGTGCATTTAACAAAGAAGAAAAACATTGATCCTGTACGGAAGGGACAGTGACTGTGGTCGTCAAACTATGGAAGGTTATGTCGGTGGCTAGACTGTTCACCGGAAATAGCCGGTCACATAACCCGAGAGAAAGTAGCTTCTCTTTTTAAAATGAGTGTGCCCTTTTCTCTTTCGTCCAAACACATCTCACTGACTCCACCGACATCAAATAGTGTTCTTGAATTGGAATTTGTGAAAGAAACCGTGTCTCTGACGTACAGAGGAAAATGGATAAGAGGACAAAGGTTCTTCACATGGTTTTACACTGGACTCTTCTTTGGGTCTCCAGTAAAAAAAACATGTGATCATGTCTTGTTTCATTGATGTAACAAAGCCTAAAATGTGTGTCAGTGTTGATCACACTCTCGAGAGACTCAATCACACTCTCGGGGGACACATACACAGAGAGAAGGAATGACTACAATATCCCTCATGTGATGCTATTTAAAGACAGGGCAAACAGAAAACAACAACAGTCACAGCATTGAACCACACTTAAGGAAACTAATCACGAGTAATACAACTTGAAATGGCAGTATTCAATAGAAGGCTCATGGACCAGAGAACCTACGAGTAAATACTACTTGAAATGGCATTACTTGTAAGCTACCTTGATTGATACACAATTTATCAGTTCTCCCAACATGCAAATAACTATCTCAAAAGCTCAAAAGCAACGTTCTCGAGCTATTCTAAATTCAGTATCTGCTTCTTTTTTCTTTGTCACAGAAATTCAGTATCTGCTAAAATGCTCACAGTTAAATATCCACACATCCTAATACGATACTATTACCCATTACTGAATTGTTCAAACATCCAGCACTGATTCAGTGAGCAGATGTCATGAGAACTCTACTCCAGCCATTATCAAACTATTCAAGCATCCAACACTGATGCAATTAGCAAATAAAAGCCTAACAAATACCAAAACTGAAAGAAAGAAAAAAAAAAGAAATCTTGTGAGCGTCTATCAGTGGCTGATGCCCTGACCTCTTTAAAACATACCAAACTCAATGTGAACGGCGCACAAAACTATAATCATATACCATATAAAAAATCTAAGCTACCGAGCCTTCTTGAAGTATCTCATGTCTACTCAACAGAGAACCATTCCTTCACCTAGTGATAGCTATACTACCAGCCTCTGACAACAACAACAACAAATGACAAATTGAATCAACAAAGGGCCATTTCTTCACCTAGTTACAGCTATACTACCAGCCTCTGACTACAACAACAAATGACACGTAGAAATATGGATGTAAACCAGCTATGAACTACATCGATAAGGACTGGATAACAAAGTCCAATACTGAAACAAGTAATACCCGAATCGAATCATTAGAAAAAGCAATCAAATTTCAGATGTTGATCAACAACTAGCAAATCAAAAGCGACCAAGTTTGAGACTTGTAATGTAAACTGCCTCATAAACAGTTTTTTAAAAAAACACTTATTTCATCAAAAACATCATTATATCAACAAAAACAAAAGATTCCGATTCAAAGTTCCAAGGAAGAGGTAATCTCCACCCAATCCATAGATCCAGCGTTCATACTCAATCGGAATCATCTCCTCCAGCAGACGACGCGAGCCTCTCCATCTCGAGTCGCTCTAGAGCCTTCTGATGAGCCCAGGTCTCGATCGAGAGATCAGGCTTCGCGTTGAGCCCCACGCCGAGGATGACGATCGTGAGGAAGCTCGTGACGTAGCAAGGGAGCTCCCAGTCCTCCCATTTCCGCGATTGCCCCGGCGGCGGAGGAGTGCGGTTCATGAAGAAGCCCTTGGGACGCTCCTCGTGTCCCGGAGTCGCCCATCGGCTCGCTCCGGCGGATGTGGATCCGGATCTGGAGAAGATCCGGTTACGCAGGGTCTTCGCTGCGACGGTTAAGGACTGCGTCGACGGCATCATCGCTGTGGTGTGGCTCCGATCTTCTGATGATGTAAGCCGAAGTTTATCAGTATCAGCTATATACCAAACCAAGACTCGGTTTATCAGTATCATCGGTTTAATTGGAAAAATTAGGCAGTTCGGTTTATTTTCTGTTCTAACGGATTACAAACCAGATTGAAAATCTTTTCTATGTTCGGTATATGAGAGATTGAGAGGTTATTCAGTCATCCAGTTTTCAATTTTCATTTTGGTTACGGTTTGATTTTAAAAATCGGTTCTCAGTACGGTTGTAATTTAGGTTGATTTTAAAAATTAATAAAATGAAAATAATATTAATAAAATGTCTTCCATATACTTTATATATAGTAGAAACTCAATAAATCAATAGTCCTACTAAAATTCTTAACTTAATAATGTATATATAAATCAGTAATGTATATATATATTTATAAGGAAAAACAAAAAAATTCAATCTCTATTTTTCGTTAACACTTTGATATATTTTTGGTAATGTTTATTAAAACTAGATATAAAACAAAACCGTACTCTTGATCAAGAGAAGATGTAAATATAACAATTTTTTTATATCTAGTTTTATAATGATACGTATAGGTATAGTTACTATTGTCCATTGATCAAAGTCTATCTTTATATATTAACCACTCCACAATCATTTTTTTTGTCGTACTCTATTGTCCATTGAGTATAATGAAATCACGTACTCTATTGCTAGAAAACCACAAAAACATAGTTTTTGGTTTTTGTTAAGAAATAGGTACTTATTTCAAAATCTGGTTTCACTACTTTTTAGGGAATCAATTTTACAAAAATCTTGATTGGTATAAAAGTAGATTTTCGAAAATCAAAAACCAGAAACTAGTTTAAAAACTAGAAACAATCAACCTCTTAGTTTAACCAAAACGAATTGGTCATACTAGTCGGTTAAGTATTATGAGCTGATACCCATATACGACGTCGTATTCCATATAATTCTCTGAACTAACCCACTTGAGCAATAAGAATCTAACAAATAAAGACAGAGATTTGGACTTCATATACAATTCATTTCAAATCGGTAAAAACTATCAACTTTCTGTTAAAGATACCTTCTCCTCCTAGTAATCAACCCAGTTCTCTTATACTAAACATTATTTTTAATAGAACAAGATTTTGAAAGGAGTGGGACATGGTTCTAATTATGATGAATTAGCTTAGACACCAAATTAAAACATTAATGGTAATCTTTGGAACAAAACTGACCTTAACAATTGACACAATATTATGGATGTGTAGGCAAGAAGGCGAAAAGTGTCAATCACATGATTCACTCAATCACAATAATAACTCCATCATATATTCTCCTAATGATCATGTATTGTTTGATTATAGCTCTACTATATACAACTATGTAATAACTCTCATTATATTACAATACAATTCATACATTTCTCATAAGATATTAAAAACATACAAATCTATCTTTGAAAGAACAATGGCATGTTCTTCATTGACAAGAATGGCATGTTCTTCATTGACAAGAAGCAAATAAGATCAAGAGAAGACTTTTAAACCTCTGCAATCAAAGAAACCATTTGAATCTTGGTACTAAGGATGCACTATTCTGAAGTATACTGATATGATCGAGCCAATAATCTTTTATCTCGTTTTGTATTTTGATTTCTTTTGCTATTTATTTTCTTTTGTTTTTCCATATTTTTATCATATTTTGTTAATATTTTATTTTAAAATTTATTATATTAGTTTATCACTTATAATTCTATATATACATTGATTATTTAATTTGACATATATAAAGGACTGCCTCAACGGAATCGCTGTGTTGGTCTGATCACGATTGTAAGCGGAAGAGACGAAATGGGAATCCACGGATTTGTTAGTAGTTATATACCAATTTTGGTTTAATTGGGAATTTGTCCAGTTCAGTTTATTTCTTGATTTCAATTTTGGTTTATTTTCAGGTCTAATAGATTTAAAAACTAAATGGATAAAATCTTTTTCTATGCTCTGTAAATGTGAGGTTATTCAGTCGTCCCTACTCAATTTTCATTTTGGTTACGGTTTGGTTTTAAAATCGGTTCTGTCAGTACGGTTCTAATTTAGTTTAACAGTAACATAATCAGTCTGTTAAAGATTATGGGCTCATACTCTATATGACGTCTATTGCCATATAATCCAAGTGACACATCAGTGAAACAAAAGAATCTAATAAGGTCATGGGAAAGATCCAAAAATATGTCTCTACTTCTTCATCGAGCTTCTGCTCTTCTTCTTCCCAAGTTTTTCCTCACGTCAATATTATAGAAGTACCCTATGTCTTTTGTGGTTACCTTGTCAGCGTAAAGGTCTTGCATGATGGCTGCAACAACTTCCTCATGTTACTTTTTTAATAAAACCAACAATTTAATTTTCTGTATGAAGAAATCAAACGCTTCAAACTGGAAATTGGAGAGTTAGATTATTTTTAAGAAATAAGAAAACTTCGAAAGTAAAGAACAAAAGAAAAACAAATCTGGGTTTTGTTATTCAATCTAATAGGCCCATTAGATACTTGAATTGCTACCATCACGGCCTATGAATGGAAATTATAAATAAATAAAGTAAAACGGCAAAGAAATATCAAAATCAGTAGCTTCCCCGCCAAGGTGACGAAGGGAGAAACAGCTTGGAGTTCCAGGGGCGGATCTAGCATATATCGTAGTATGGGGCACAATCTACTAAATAGCAAAACTAGTAGTTGTTCAACCAAAGATGTATGAGACAATGAAGACTAAACCATCTGAATTTCTAAGTTCTTTCAATAAAACTAATGAAAATTAAAATTTCTGTATGTGGCACTTGCCCCACCTAGTTGTAACCTAGGTCCGCCCCTGTGGAGTTCTTCTACTGATTTGAATCCAAGGCTCTCTCAATCCAGATCACGAGGCTCTCTCAATCCCGATCATCTCGAAGGTACAATATTTAGTACTTTTCGAGTATTTGAATCCGTTAATTGTTGAGATTCCTCTCTCGTTTCTACACGCTTGGATTAGTCGAAAGTGATTGTGTATATATCTCTGATAGATTCGAGGGATATATTCGAGATGTATTCTGTTGATTTTGATTTTATGAGTTTTGATCTATAATCGCTTATGTGATTTGCTTCTTCTGTCAGATGTTTTATTTTGCAAGTTTCGAATCTTTCGGTGTTGAGAGTTGGAGCTACTCGAATCCTCAGTATGTGTGTATATCTCAGATTTTCGATTGTGTTTATGCTTTTATTCATATCTAGAATCGATATTGTAGTTTTTTGATTTTGTGAATGTGATACACATGTTTTACCCTTCAGTGTTGAGATTACTCTCTCCTTTGTAACCGCTTTGTACACGCATGTTTTACCAATTAAATAACAGGTAACTTGTCTTCTTCTTTTTTTCTTCCTTTTGGTTAGTTATCTGTTTCTTTTTGTGTTTATTGTTGAGTGTGTTTGCATACAGTGATCTGTTGAATGACAAATGTCTTCTTGGAACAAAGTAGACAACAAGATGTAACACATCTTTTACTCTTAAAACATAAAGAAAACTGGGGCTTATTGTGTTGCGAGTTTGCAGTGAAGGATCTCGGTCCTTGGTTCGACAGAGAACCCACCTGAGATACTTTTCCGATGAGGTTGTTGTGGCTCAAGTCCAAGCTAACATGAACAAGTAACCGACCAAAGGACAGTAGAATCTCGCCGGTGAATCGGTTATACGAGAGATTTAGAGTATGGTGATGCAACGAGACGTTGCACTTTTATGGTTGCATTGTAGCAACGTGGAGTCAACTGGTCATCTCATGATCACAAATTTTGAATTTCTTTAGCGCATGTGTTATATAGTTTGAAACTGTAAAAATATTATATGTATATAGTATTGCGATTTGCCTTTTTTTTTTTGGTTTCTTATGGTTCTTAATTAAATTGCATAAAATGTTAGTGTTTTAATTGAACTTGTTACATGTTTAAAGTTTTGTCTGCGTTGATGATAACTAGGATCGTTGGAATCATAGGATAAAATGACATGGAAAAGGCTAAAAGATTATTTTGAATTTTAGATTGCGAATCTTTAAAGAAAATGGTACAAAGCAACATATAATAATAATAATGAACTAGGGTAAGACGCCTTGCACGCACAGAATAGATATTGTATATACAAATATTTTATGTACTAGTATTATTTAATCGCATCTTTTATATATTATAGAAATATATATAATAACCAAATTTTTATGAAAAGACGGAATTTTATAATAACCAAATTTTAACATAGTAGATATATAGTATAATTTAATATGATTATTTATTAAACAATTTTTTTAATTCATATGATTTTATGATCATTTGTATTTTTATAATAAATTTTCTAATTATTGATAACAGATTTTAATATAGTACATTAATAGTTTTAGTAATTTATAATAATTTCTACAAATTTGATGAAAATTTTAAAATTAAAATATTAAATTCTCGATACTTATTTAAGGAAAATTTTGAAATTTAAATATTTATGTATTTAATTTTATATGGTATATATATTTAAATTTAAATAATATTAAAATAGATATATATATATATAGTTGCTTTACAAAATTCAAAATATAACATATACAGAGAAATTTAATTTTTTATTTTATGTTTAATGTGAGTATTTAAGTTATTTTAATAATTTAAAATAAACAAAAATGATAGAAAATATATAAATGTGCAAATGCATGTTTCCCTGGTGACTTTTGTCGGTTGGTTATAAAATTGATCCGACACATTCAATTATTGTCTACAGTCTCTTCCTTCCTTTAATTTGAATAAAATTTAAATATGACAACAAAGTGCACTTCAAACTCTTATAAACACCCTTTGTGATAAGATAATCAGTATGGCTAGATCAGTTTCAATTTTTATCTAGCATGTAAAATAAATATAGGTTCATTAGGACTGTACAATTGTTTCATGGCTCAAGATGTCCTACATGTGTTAAGATCCTAAGCATTTTAAGATAACTAATGTACAATTGTTTAAATCTTCTCTCTCAAAAAGAAAAAAAAAAAAAGAGAACTAATGCGAAAACAAAAGGGATTAGCTTAGAAAAAACAATTTATGCAGCTTCATGATTGCTTATTATACTAGTGTCCATTGATAATTTGATATAGACGTATTATGCGTCCTTTTCTAACTGTATATATTAATCTCTTAAGTATAAATTCAAATCAATACAGATACACAAACATTTCCATGTAGCCACCCAACTTAAGATTCCTTTATATGTTGCTTTGTATCTTTGAAGATTCACAATCTAAAATTCAAAATATTGTACTAAAAGTAGTAAATATGTTAGGCTTTTACTTGTCTTTTTATCGTATAAATCCAACGATCCTAGTTATGATCCTAGTTATCATCAACGCGGACAAAACTTTGAACATGTAGCATGATCCCACTTGCATTATTCAATTGATAAACTAACAATTAAAGAATCATAAGAAACCAAAAAGGCAAATCCCAATACTAAATGATATATTTAAAACTATATAATATTATTATAAATTTGAAACTATAATCATGCGCTCAAGAAATTCAAAATCTGTGATCATGTCTACTTTACTCCACGTTGCTACAATGCAAGTATACAACCATAAAAGAATCTAACCTTCTTCTTCACTGTTGATCCTCTTTCTCTGCAACTTCTCGTTGCATCACTACACGAATCAAGAAAATGAACTTGTGTTGGATTCTACCACTTCTTGTTTCTTCAATCTCTCTCTGCATGAGCTTTTGCTCTTCTCTCAACTCCGACGGTTTGGCACTCCTCGCTCTCAAATCCGCCGTGGAAAACGACCCGACCAGAGTGATGAACCACTGGTCGGAATCCGACATAACTCCTTGCCATTGGTCCGGAATCGTCTGTACAAACGGCCGGGTCACATCCCTTGACCTCTTCGGAAAAAGTCTCTCCGGTTACATTCCATCGGAACTCGGTTTACTCGACTCGCTTAACCGGCTCGATCTATCTCACAACAATTTCTCCAAACCGATACCGGTTCGTCTCTTCGAACCAACCAACCTCCGGTACATCGATCTCTCTCACAACTCACTCTCCGGTCCAATCCCAGACCAAATCCGGTTCCTAAAATCACTAAACCATCTCGATTTATCATCTAACCGACTCAACGGTTCGCTTCCCGAGTCACTCGCCGAACTCGGAAGCCTCGCCGGAACTCTAAACCTCTCGTTTAACCGATTCACCGGCGAGATTCCACCGTCGTACGGACGTTTACCTGCTCATCTCAGCTTGGATCTCAGCCGCAACAACCTCACCGGAAAAGTACCTCAGGTGGGTTCTCTGTTGAACCAAGGACCGATCGCGTTCGCCGGAAACTCTCTTCTCTGCGGCTTCCCGTTGCAGACACCGTGTCAAGAGCTCGAGATCCCTAACCTCGTCGCCGTGAGACCCGAAGGAACTCAAGAACTCCAGAAACCGAACCCTAGCGTGATCGGCAAGGAAGAAGGACATGAGAAGCAGATCACCGGTTCTGTAACGGTCTCATTGATATCAGGAGTGTCCGTCGTCATCGGAGCTGTTTCTCTATCGGTATGGCTGATCCGGAGAAAACAGAGCTCCGCCGTGTACAAAACAGAGACGGTGGTAGTCGCAGAGTTCGACGAAGAAGGGCAAGACGGTAAATTTGTAGCCTTCGACGAAGGGTTCGAGCTTGACCTTGAGGATCTGCTGAGAGCTTCGGCTTACGTGATAGGCAAGGGGAGAAGCGGGATTGTGTACAGAGTTGTGGCGGCGGAACCGTCCTCCTCCTCCTCGGCCGTTGTCGCCGTTAGAAGGCTCAGTGACGGTAATGCCACGTGGCGGTTTAAGGAGTTCGTGAACGAAGTGGAGACAATCGGTAGGATCAACCACCCAAACATCGTGAGGCTGAGAGCTTATTACTATGCAGAGGACGAGAAGCTTCTCATCACTGATTTCATTAACAATGGAAGCTTGTACTCTGCTTTGCATGGTAAATCACTAATCTTGCTTATAATGTGTCAATATTTAATATTAAATCTGTTATTACAAACCGCTAATTATCATGTTTGTTTGAACATAAGTGTTGTAACTATGTTTTGGGAGTCAATGCTCTTGGTCTGAAAGTGCAGAGTTTCTTGTTCTGTGTATGACTGTGGTATAGTGACTAATGTTGGCTTCTTCTCCTTGTTGTTTTATTATTTAAAGCTTTCTTGGTTGACATGTGTTGGAACTTCTAACAGTAGATATAGAGGACAAGCATGTGGAATCTCTGTCTCTACCAGAAAAAAAAAACAGATTTGGTTCTCTATGGACTTCATGTAATAGATTAAGCAATGTAGTGTGTGGTCCTGTTTTCTTCACGGTAAAAAATTAGCCGTTAGGGTGAATTAATGGTAGTTTATACTTAAGAGAGTGTTTAGCGTGGCCTAAATGTGATTTTCAGTATTGTACGCTTGTATGCATGTGGTATGTTTGATTCTGTAATCATGTGTTAGAGTATGACACAAAGTTGACTCTGTATGTGTGTTTTTTTGTAGGTGGGCCTTCAAATACACGGCCTGCACTCTCTTGGGCTGAGAGGTTACACATAGCGCAAGGGACTGCTCGGGGTTTGATGTATATACATGAATACAGTTCAAGAAAGTATGTACACGGCAACCTAAAATCAAGCAAAATCCTGTTAGATGATGAGTTACTTCCTCATATCTCAGGCTTCGGTCTCACACGTCTGGTTCAGGGTTATCCCAAGCTACCAGATCATTCACTATCCACCAACGTGCAAAGCTTTGCGACAAGACTCTCAGCTCCCCAAGCTGCTTACCTTGCACCCGAAGCCAGAGTTTCTTCTGGTTACAAACCATCTCAAAAATGCGATGTTTATTCGTTTGGTGTGATTCTCTTGGAGTTGTTGACTGGTCGTTTACCTGATGGTTCCTCTGAAAACGAAGGAGAGGAACTCGTTAGTGTTGTGAGGAAGTGGCACAAGGAAGAGAGATCATTGGCTGAGATATTACACCCCAAGCTTTTGAAACAGGAGTTAGCTGATAAGCAAGCTATTGCAGCCATTCGTGTCGCTCTGAGCTGCACGAATATGGATCCAGAGATGCGTCCTAGGATGAGATCTGTGACTGATAGTTTAGGTCGAATCAAATCGGTCTAAACTTTCATTAGATGAGTCCGAAATGTATGCTAATCTCAGGCGACAAAGTGATGTTTTGTTGTTTCTATAGCGAGCTTAAATGAAGGGTTTAGGGTTTAGGGTTTAATTCTTGATCAAGTGTCTCTCTCTGTGTTATATAATCATATGTTACTTTTTTTTTGGTATAAATCATATGTTCCTTTTGTCTTAAGGAAGAGTGTTTGGTTGTGGCATGGGCTTCTTCTGTCTCGCATCTAGAATCTTATATCTTATAAGATAATGTGATAACAATCTGTTTCAAAATTCACTTTAAAAGTATATATAAAATATGAAATATGTTGACTACTTGCTTACCTTTGCATATAGATATATCCTCTCTTCCCAAACAAAACAAAGAATTGTATATATTATAAGCAAGTGGTCTTTATTTATTATATACATGTCTTTCAAATTGTTTGTTTTGATTGGTGGAAACTGAGATTCCATTTTGATTAGATGCATGATTAAAAAAACTCCATGCTTTTAGTGGATTTGTACTAATCTATACTGTTAATTTCTCTTTGTAACCAAAAAGGAAGTTGATAGAAAGAAGAAAAACTCAACTGCATGATTGAATCTTTCTTGCGCATGGAGGCCAGTTTAGACATGCACACATACATAGCCTTAGCGTTTACATATATAGCATATCTATTTCGAATATAATTTTTCTCAGGCCATCAAACATGATCACACCCCACCGTTGGTCCTTTGTTCAAATTCGAAACAAAAAGTATGTATTACTTTCTTTTAAAATATTAAAAGAGACGAAAGAAGAAAACGGCAAAGAGAGATCTTTCATGGGAAAACATATCTCGCCCAAGCACGATTGATAACTTCCAAATATAGCAGCCCACTCGAGGAAATGTAATAAACAAATGGAGAAACACTTGCTTAATATAGAAGTTCCTACTAAAAAATTAATATAGAGAGGCTCCCTTTTTTTTAACTTGTTGACATTATAAAAGCCGAAGCTGGACCACGATTCCCCACTTCTATCAATGTAATCTCTTTTTTTTTTTTTCTCAGAACATAAATACTTTAAATAAATTGACGGGAATCATATTATTTTAATACAAAACTGTAAGTTGATAAAATCTATACAACATAGAGAAAGCTAAATGGGGTCTCACGTGTTCTCGTCCACGGACGAGCTTTGCTTTTATAATTTTCTCCTTTTTGTTTCTTTTTATAAAATGATAAATTTGTAAAATATTATTTATATCAGAGACATTTCTTCTTGTTGTTATTATGATGAGTATTAATTTTCATAGTAAACTATGTGCGTTAAGAACTTCGTCTATTACCTATGCTTGAATAGTGATATATAGGTGCATGTGATTGTGCATACAAATTTGGCTTCTTGTTGATTAACTAAGAAACAGCTCGAAATTTAAAAATTGTATATAGCTACTCCAACTCATCGATCTATGTCTCTATCCAGTTAACCCTATGCTCATAAACGGTAGTCCCCATATAACAAGAATGAAATAAAAACTCCAAAGAGAATAAACACAGCCAAAACATTGCTATATACTGTATTTTAACAAGCATATAGTGTAAAAAGTCTGAAATGTAAAAGTTAAATAAAGATAAGATTTATAGATAAGAGGTGCGCCAAATTAACGACGGCGGTGGACGAGGTTTCACACTTAGTGACATCATTGTATCATGTTTGACCAATGAGATTTAGTCTTTTATTTTCCATCATTGAACTTCAAGGAGGTGTTACCGTATGTCACATTCAATGGCGTTCCTCCACCAATCCTCGTTAGACGCCACCAACTTGCGTTCCCAACGTATCAACGTCACGATCTTGTAGAAGAAGCTGCGTTAGATTCCGTGAACCCTTAATTGGATTCGAAAGGTTACTTTCATTTTGCTGGAAAAGTGGTTGCAGACTTGCAGTTTTTGACTCTTATTTATAACTTCCGACAATTATCTTTCCATTTAAAGGATGCTTTGTGTTTTAACCATATGAAGATGTAATTTCTGACTTTTCTTTTGTACTCTGATGGGACACAATAATGATAGACGATCGTGTAATATTCGAATGTAAAGATATATAATTTGTCAGCACAACTAGTTGACTACGTACCAAGTCTGTGATTATTGTCTCTTTTTGTTACAAATTACAATCGTATGATAGCGATTTAATTATCTGGAACATGCCAATTATTTTGTTTGTATGTTAATAATTTTGCATAAGGAGACGTATATACTAAAACGGTGGATGACAAAGAAAAAACAACAATCTATAAAAATGATATCAGACACTATTCTTTTTTGGGTAAAATATGGCACGGGTCCAGCAGTAAAAAATCGGGAATACTGATTAGGCAGGTAATTAACTTCACATGTAAGTATTCAATTTTAAACTCTACACTGTTTTCTACTAATACATTTTCATTTCTTATTTTAGAGTCCCAAAAGTATTCAAAAATGTAATTTTTATAAAGAAAATTAAAGGCATTTATTTCCGTGACCCAACCTCACAGGCGGCTCGAAACGACGTCTTCCTCTGCACTTTTGTTTTTTTTTATCTATTTTAATTTTCTTCATTAAATTTTTATGTTATGCTTTTGGATCCGCCGCTATCTTCAGCAATTAAAGTTAGACGCAGAAACTCAGAAGAAGAAAAAAAGACCATAAAAAAAAATATTCACCATCTCTCTCTCTATCTTCTCCGTTCTACTCCTTGCTTCACAATCTCTCTCTCTCTCTCTCTCTGTTTCTTCTTTTCCTTCTTCAGAACATACCTCCTTTACTTCATCCTCAAGCTCTTATCACAAGCTGAATTCAAAATTTCCCGGGAAAGTGACACAACAAGAACCATACGTTAAAGACTCTGTTTCCTCAAAACTCTGTTCTTCCTAAACGTTACGAAACAGAGCTCACGAGACAAGGTAAAGTTCGTAGCTTTCATGGATTCAAATACTCACAATCATCTCTACGACCCGAATCACATACCTTCTTCTTCCGGGTCGGGTCTTCTTCGTTTCCGTTCAGCTCCAAGCTCTGTTCTCGCCGCTTTCGTCGACGACGACGACAACAAGAGTGGACTCTGCGGCTCCTCCGACAGATTGCTTT
This sequence comes from Brassica nigra, assembly GCA_016432835.1. Taxonomy (NCBI): domain Eukaryota; kingdom Viridiplantae; phylum Streptophyta; class Magnoliopsida; order Brassicales; family Brassicaceae; genus Brassica; species Brassica nigra. The sequence goes on from CM028245.1 coordinate 2,088,621, forward strand.
CAAGATTCGCCAACTCTAGTGGCTCGAATGAATTAGAGGCTCTTCCTCCGCCGCCGCAGCAGCCTGAGCCGTCGGGAGGATTTCTCGGTTTGCCGCCGCATTATCCAAGACAGAGTAAAGGGATGTTGAACACGATTGGTTTGGATCAGTTTCTGAAGAGTCATCATCACACCAAACCTGTTGGATCTAATCTTCTCCGGCAAAGCAGCTCTCCGGCTGGGATGTTCACCGACCTAACCTCTCAGAACGGTACCGTTTTACTCTGTTTTTTTCTTTCTTTACTCTGTTTCTCTCATAAACAAAAGTAATGGATAATTTTCACTCTTTTTTTAGTATATTTAATAGAAAATTTGGAATTTTTATTATTACCGAAGCCGTAAGACAAGATCTTGTCGAAATCATCAACTTGGGTTAGGAGCATGTTGAAATCTTTATGAAAAAACAGAGTTAAGTTGTTTGATCTTCATTGCTCTGTTTTTGTTTTAACTTTGGTGAGTGAAAGAGTTTGAGAGAAAGCTGTTTCAGAAGCTTAACACATTTTTTTTCACACAAAAAACACACACATACACGATTACAAACTTATATGAGACATCCACTTTCTTGTCTAACTATTTCAACTGCTCCCACTAACACATTTTAGCTCTAGCTTAAGGCCATGCTTACACAGAAAGTACAACAACTACTTTGACACTCAACAACTTCTCTAAACCAAACTACAAGCCACTATAGTTACCTTGATTCTTCTCGTTTGGTTTGATTACAAAAATGACATTAATCAACACTCCCACTTGCCATTTTGTTAATCAAACCAAGTTGATCACGAAACTTTTCAAACATCTTTCCTCCTAGAGCTTTTGTGAATATGTCGCCATTTGTTCCCGCCTCTGCAGTATTGAAGTTGAATATCTCCATTCTTCTCATACTCCCTCACCACATGATATTTTATCTGAATATGCTTGGTTCTTCTATGTTGGACAGGATTTTTGCCAATGGCTATGGCTGACTGACCGCGAGTAGATAGGAACTCCCACTTGATCATTGAACATTAAGTCTTCAAGTAATCTCTTCAGCCATACTGATTGATTTGCTGCAGCACAGAGCCATGTACTCAGCCTCAGCTGTTGATTGAGCAATAGTATCCTGTTTGCTTGTTTGCCAAGAGAAAATTGCAGAACCAAGAGTGAAACAATAACCAGTAGTTGATTTTAGATCTTCTTTGCATCCTCCCCAATCACTGTCTGAGTATCCAATCAGTCTTGGTTCCTTAACTGCAGTAAAATGCAGACCCATATCACTTGTCCCTTTTATATATCTGAGAACTCTTTTTGCTTCCTTGAGATGTTTGCTTCTAGGTTCCTTCAAGTATCTTGACAAGTAAGATGCAGAGAACATGAGGTCTGGTCGAGTGGCCGTTAGATACAACAGGCCTCCCACTAGACTTCTATAGACCTTAGGATCAGTGAACTCCTCTCCATCTTCTTGACTCTTGCTGTGAGGTACCAGTGGTGTTTCCATGGTCTTGCATTCCTTCATGTTGAATTTTTCAAGCAGTCTTTTTGCATAACACTCTTGAGAGAGTGATATTCCCTCTTCATCTTGTACAACCTCCATGCCAAGAAAATAGTTTAGCAAACCCAAATCAGACATCTCAAACTCATTCTTCATTGCTGTCTTGAATTCTTCAATCATGTGATCATCATCACCAGTGACAATAAGATCATCAACATATATGCACACTATCAGAATCTTTCCATTGACCTTCTTAGTATACAGCGCATGATCGTTTTCACTCCTCCTGAAGTTTTCTTTCAAGAAAAACTCATCTATTCTGCTGTACCAAGCTCTAGGGGCCTGTTTAAGACCATAGAGAGCTTTATACAAGCGAAGAACATGATCTTCTTTCCCTTCTTCTTCAAATCCAAGTGGCTGCTCAGCATATATTTCTTCTTCTAGATGACCATTTAAGAAAGCTGATTTAACATCAAGTTGAAATAATTTCCACCTTTTGAGCTGCAACAGAAGAAGTAATCTGATGGTTTCATGTCTTGAAACAGAGCAAACGTCTCCAAGTAGTCAACACCATATTGTTGTGAAAATCCCTTGGCCACCAGCCTTGCTTTGTGTTTTATCACATCTCCTTTTGCATCCGTTTTAACTCAGTATATCCACTTCACTCCAACAACGTTTTTGTTCAGAGGTCTTTTGACGAGTTCCCAAGTTTGATTCTTTTCAATCATCAATATCTCTTCCTTCATTGCTTCTCTCCATTCTTTGTGTTTCACAGCTTCATCAAACAATGTGGGTTCTTCAAAGCTTGAGTAACAACCTTCACTTACTGCAGAATACTCAATGTCAGCATATGGAGCATTTAGTAGAAGATCATCCATTGCTCTAGTCTTTCTGTTTGGTGGACTTGAGCTTGGACTGTCTAGTACTCTGCTTAGTCGATTTGATCTTCCTTCGAGTTGATAGGTACTTGGTTTGATGAATAAGGCTGAGTGTTTCTTCTTTCTCCAGATTCATCATCACTTGGTTCTGGTTCATCAGTTCTTGTACCTTCTCTGCTGGCTTCTAATTCAGAAGATACACTGAGATGTTTGATAACTTCATTCTTCTCCCAATCCCATCTGCTTCTTTCTTGAAAGATAACATCTCTGGAAATGTCAACTTTGTCTTCTTCTAGCAAGTACACTCTGTATCCTTTTGTTTGAGAGCTGTAACCAACAAATATCGCCTTCTTTGACTTGTCATCCCATTTTCTTCTTTTCTTATCGGGATGTGTACATAACAGACACTTCGAACACTCTCATGTGGTTTACTGAAGGCTTTGTTCCATTCCAGGCTTCTAAAGGGGTTATATTTCTGAGAGCTCTTGTTGTAGTTCGATTTTGAATATATGCTGCGGTGTGGACAGCCGCCCAAAACTTCAAAGGCAAGTTCTTGAATTTTATCATTGCTCGCCATCTCTACCAAGCTTCTATTTCTTCTTTCTGAAACTCCATTTTGTTGTGGAGAATATGTTGCAGTCAATTGCCTTTCTATCCCATTCTCTTCCAAAAAGTTTGTAAACTCTCTAGATAGATACTGTTCCCGATCTGTTCTAAGCTTCTTGATTCTGCAACTAGCTTGATTTTCTACCAGATTTTGAACTTCTTGAAGGTTTGAAATACCTCTGACTTTGCTTTCGGAAGTAAACCCAAACCATTCTTGTAGCATCATCAATGAAAGTGAGAATGTACCTGCTGCCACTTAGAGATGCATTCTGCATTGGACATAACGTCACTATGGATTAGTTCAAGTCTTTCCTTTGCTCTTGTTTCTGATTCCTTTGAAAGGAGTCACGGCAGTGCTTGCTCAGAATGCAGCTCTCACACCCTTCTTGACTAGTCTTGAACTTTGGTAAGCCTCTCACCATCTCTTTTGTTTGCATGATCTTCAGGTTTGTAAAGCATGTATGCCCAAGTCTATTATGCCACAACTCAGCAATATCATCATTTGCAACCATTGCTGTCTCTTCATTGGTAGACCATTTGATGTGGAAGCTTTTGTTCACCATTGGAATTTCTCCTATCTTTCTTCCAGCTGGATCATGAATAATACACTTACTTCCTTTGAAGGTAACTTGATACCCATTAGTAATCATTTGAGGGATACTGAGTAGACTTTTTCCGAGTTTGGGAACAAGAAACACATCTCTTATGATTCTCTTGCCTTTCTTGGTCATCACCTTGATATCTCCTTTTCCTTTTGATATCATTACAGCTCCATTTCCAACTCGTATTGGAACATTTATGTTTGTGTTGATCCTGACGAAAATCTTCTCATTTGGTGTCATGTGATTTGTACACCCACTGTCAATAAGCCATCTCTCTTCTTCTATTGTTTCTTGTTCTTCCTGTCTTGCTGTAAACAAGTGATTCTCAACTTCTTCTTCATCGTGGTTGTCTTTGTGACACCACTTCTTCTCTTCTTCAATTTCTTTCTTGTTCTTCTTGGTTCCTTGAACCATTGCCTTGGCTTCTTTGTCCTCAGCTTTTCTTCTTGCTGCACCTTCTTGGCCTGCAGCTTTTGTTTCATTCAGAGTGGCTCCATGGATCTCAAGGTGCTCTGATACCATGTTGAAATCTTTATGAAAAAACAGAGTTAAGTTGTTTGATCTTCATTGCTCTGTTTTTGTTTTAACTTTGGTGAGTGAAAGAGTTTGAGAGAAAGCTGTTTCAGAAGCTTAACACATTTTTTTTCACACAAAAAACACACACATACACGATTACAAACTTATATGAGACATCCACTTTCTTGTCTAACTATTTCAACTGCTCCCACTAACACATTTTAGCTCTAGCTTAAGGCCATGCTTACACAGAAAGTACAACAACTACTTTGACACTCAACAACTTCTCTAAACCAAACTACAAGCCACTATAGTTACCTTGATTCTTCTCGTTTGGTTTGATTACAAAAATGACATTAATCAACAGAGCAGAAACCATATGTGACCCACCAAACTCCTTTAAATGGTTTCTGCTATATTAATTTATAGGTTATGGTTCAGTGAGGAGTTTGATGAATTACGAAGAAGACGAAGAGAGTCCATCTAGTTCCAATGAGTTAAGACGCCATAACTGTCTCTCTTCAAGGCCACCTTCTTCTCTGGGAATGATGCTCTCTCAGATACCTGAGATCGCCTCTGAAAGTAGTTTTCAGTATAGCCAATGGAATGACCCGGCCAGCTTCATGGACAACTTATCCTCTCTCAAAAGAGAAACAGAGGATGAAGGCAGATTGTTTCAGGTATACTCTCTTCTCTACCTGGTTTAATACTATCAAACCGGTTTATTTTGGTTCCTGGAAGTACTAGACCATTACAAAATGGAGACCCATTGATTGATGTTTACGATTTATATTATACAGAATGGAGAGTCTGGAAATCGAATGCAGCTATTGTCGCATCACTTGAGTCTACCTAACGCATCATCTACAACCTCTGACATGGTTTCAGTGGATAAGTATATGCAGCTACAAGACTCTGTTCCTTGTAAGATTAGAGCCAAACGTGGTTGCGCCACACATCCTCGCAGCATTGCCGAACGGGTAATTTCAACAATGCCTTGCTACATGAACACGTTTTGAAAACTAGAAAAGTATTAATACTTGAAAACAAAATTCTTGTCACTTGTCAGGTAAGAAGAACGAAGATAAGCGAACGAATGAGGAAACTACAGGAACTTGTTCCTAATATGGACAAGGTACACTTTACTTGTAATGGGTTTTGATCATAAACAAATCGTTTTCTCTTGCATTGAACCGGTTTTAAAGTTTTGGGTGTCTTTCTATTACAACAGCAAACGAACACTGCGGATATGTTGGATTTAGCTGTGGATTACATCAAAGATTTACAAAGACAGTATAAGGTAACCAACTAATCATTTTGAACAAAAAAAATCTGAAGGACCGGTATAAGTTGAATTGATTTTAATATTTTTCTGCTGGTTTACACAGATTTTAAATGAGAACAGAGCTAACTGCAAGTGTATGCACAAGGAGAAGAATTTGATATAGTTCGCAACAGTGTGTGTATATAGAACTAAAGAAAGCAAAGAGAGAAAGGATGAGAAAGAAACGATTTCAATGTTTGAATATTTTTTATCTGAAACATACCAAATTGTCTTATGTAAGCTCCTACAAAAATGTTTATGCTTTCAACAAATGCTAAGCAATAATATATGAATCCAGTCATTTCTGTTTTTTTTTCTCACATTTAAGTAAAGATCCAGAATCTTTTTTTTTTGAAACACAACCTTCTATTAAATCGAATGAAAAGGGTTTGGCTTCAACCTCCAACAGACCAAGATCCAGAATCTAGTAATCCAGATTCCTACTATAAAAACGAAGATCAAGTACAACAAAAAAAGAGTGCTTTGACCGATGATCCATCTTAGACATGTGGTATTTGGTTGAAAGGAACTTGCTTGCACCAATGAAAAGTTTTTGTGCATACCCAATATTAGTGAGTAATGTGAAATGTTTTCTTTGACAGCTTATTAATTCTCAAAAGGAGATCTTGTACGCTATGACATCTCAGAAGAAGATGATGGAAGCTTTAATGGACTTGCAAACTGAGATTGCAACGAAGGATGATCTAGAATCTCTTGAGAGAGACTTAGGGAGAAGACGTGAAGCTATTGGTGAATTTAGCTAGCATATCTCTAACTTGACCAATTCGTTAAAAAAAAAGTGGTTTGATGATCTCAATCTCCAGGTAGATCTAGAATCTACAGTGTAGAGAATTTGATTCTTTTTAATGTTCGGCACACATAAAAACACATTGTTAAAGCTTAAATTGTGTGTGAGATGGAGAGACCAGAACCATCTCCTATTAGGATCGAGTCATATCGACATGTTATGTGCTTGTTAGCCTCTATTGATTGTGATTTTCTAAGCAGAGATTGAAGATGCTTGGTTGAAACTGCACAAGATTTGCTATGGCTTCTCAAAACAAACGTTTGAAGGTTATTATCAGAAAGCAAAAGCTGTATGTGACCAAACATGACTTACAGATTTTGAAGGACAAAATTATCGAAAAAATCACACGAGCTGTTACAGTCATTGCAAGGAAGTTAGTGGATGCTATAGAGGAGACAAAAGCTTCTCAAGGTGATGTCTTTGGTCTTGAGCCAGATTGCATACCAGTTAGAACATGTAACTTTAATTCCTTTCAGCTTTGCCTTTTGTCTCTGTAAGATTTTTCTGTTGCTTGATTATGTTGCATTGTGATTATACTGTCTGAGTTTGATTTGCTTGTCTTCTGTAATTATACTGTCTGAAATGATATTATTCTCTTCCTTGTTGTTGTTTTTCCAAGTAACCGAGAAGGAGAAGCTAGCAGCTGCTGAGCTTGCTGAGAAGGAGAAGCTAGCAGCTGAGCAGAAGGAGAAGCAAGAAGCTGAATCACGTCTTCCGGTTTTGTCGCAGCAGGTTAGAGTTGGTCGTTTACAATGTAATATATCTTTTTGCATTGCCAATATTGGTTGAAGAATGAATGTGAAATATTTTTTTTTGTTACAGGTCATTACCTCTCAGAAAGAGATGAGGGATGCTTTTGCATTCCAGCAGAAGATGGTTGCAGCGATAATGAACTCTCAAACCAGGATAGCAACGAACGAGGATCTAGAGTCTCTTCAGGATGTCGTAGGAGGAAGACTTGAGTCTCTTGGCAAAGCCTTAGTAACTGATGTGGCAGATGAGATTCAGAAAGAGTTAGTCTCAGCTAGTAGACAATTATCCCAAAATGCGGAAAAGATTATAAGTTCAAAGGTGAAAGGAGCTTTGAAGAAACTTGATACCGCTTTCAAGGTATGTAACTCTTTTAATTTCAACTGTTTGTTTTCCGAAACTATTGAAATTTTATTCAAGATTATGTCTGCTTACAGGCGAGGGTTGAGACTGAGTGTGAGGCCAGAGTTTCTGATGCTGTTGCTAATGTTGCTACTGGCATTAAAGAAAGAATGGTATGATTGCATGATTATTTATGTATGATTCAAGGTCTGACTGATTATTTATGTAATGATTGCAGGCTATGCACATAGTAGAAGGAGAATACGAAGAGTGTTTCTCTATGGCTGTCCGGTCTGATAGGGATTCACTCGGATGGCTATTGACAAAGGTAAAAGTTTAGTTTTTGTTTTGAATTTCATATCTTTTATAGTTTTTGTTTTCAGGTACATTTATGTGTTGAGCTCTATCAGATGATTCTCCTCGGCCTAGCGGTTAAACCAATAACTCTCGAAACTTGAAAACACTCTTTCCCCCCGTGTTCAGTTCCCAACGGAACCTCCTTATCAATTTCATAGTACATTTTTTTTTTGAATAAAGGTTAGCAAGTAGCCGACATACAATCAAATAAGACACCACAAAACCGACACGCAACTTAAAAAACGACTATTAATGAAACGACACGCAATCCTTTAAAAGGAAGAAATGAATGCAAGTGTTGTTTTGTTTACAGGATTTAACGCAAAATGCATCAAGGCAGTTTATAGAAGATGTGCTGATGAGAGATGTTCAATAAAAGCTTCTCCACATAGTTCCAGATGAGTCATTTGGAGTATCATATGTGTATATATATATAATATCCATAAGTAAATAATTATATATTAATTGTATTTTCTAAGTATTGTATAATTTTCTATAAATAACTTAACACTCTGTCAATTAGGTATAATATCCACAGTTATCCTAGCATTTAGTCTGTTCTCAACGTGGTTAACCGTGCACTCATATGTCTGGTTTGAAGGTCAAGTTGGAGCTATTCAATTTGGGTATCAGCAGAGCATTGCAAAACTGGGAACCAGATGCCGACAGCAGTTCGAGCTGGTTAGCGTTTATAAAATTATGTGTATAATGTTCTTCTGCAGAGATACAGCATGTTGATGTTTCCATTTGATAGCCAGTATGCCTGTTAGATTGACTGACATTATTAGCGATCTTGTTGTCATCTTCCATATGTTTCAGCTGGTTTTTTTGACAAGAGATTCGAGAGTTGTGGAGAGGAAGAAACCTGGAAAAACTAAGGCAAGAAAGAGCTTCCGATGGGTGAAGCGTTACATGCGTACGATATCTTCTCTTCGTCTCTGTCTTCATTTTCATTGGTTCATCTACTTATACCGTGGTTGGAAGAATCACCGGAAAATAACTTGTTCTTTGGTCTGATTACTTTACCAACACATTCCTATACTACAACTTGTGTCTTTGAATTTTTGTCGTTTAAGTTTATTATTAAAAAAAATTGTAAGAATAGTTCAGTTTTAGAAAATAAATATCCTTTTTTATACATACCATAATAGGTTTTCATAATTATAGATTGAGTTTGTGGAGGTAATATAAAAGGACTTCCTTTATAAACTTGCATTATTATTCCAATGAAGAAAAGGACTGCCTTTTGGAGGTTTTAAATATTTCTGTATTTATAAAACACGTATAAAATTTAGTTATAAAAATTAAAAAGTATGTGGATTATTTATAACTCTAAAATCTTAAGTAGTTTAGTTTTAAGATCCTGATATAGTTCCATATAATGTATCAAAATGTTTATTTTAGCAAAAAAAATAATAATTTAAACATTTGGCAAAAGATGCGCAAAATTCTTCACATGTATCCTTGTTTAATGTTTAAGGGGCGGCGCGTAACTTCCCGGCAAGAAGATTTTCTTGTGATAGACCTCGCTGTTGTTACGTGAGAAGGAAGAGAGTAACCGAAGAGGAGCCGTTGAAACAGAGGAGTGACGTGGATATTGGAGGGAAACAGTTACAGCAGTTAGAGATGCTGAGTCAGCAGTGAAAGAAGAAGTCTATAAATAAAATATACAATTGTAATAGGGCTTTTGTGCAATTTGTGATATTAGAGATGCTGAGTCAGCATGTTCGTGAGTTACACCAACAATATCATCTGCAGGATGGCGATGAGCACGAGGTGCTCAGGTACTGATAATGACGCGGAGGAGATTAGGAAGCTGGTGAAGACATGTTTGGAGCTTGCGGGGAAGGTCAGCGTCGGAGATGTGTTGGGGCCATTAAAAGTGCTGGATCATGTGTGAAAAGCGTAGGTAACAAATTAGCATCCACTCGGTTTATTGCGATTAAATGAGAGGCACAAAGACCAAAACCTTATGCCTACAGTAAGATTAAACCGTGGCATTTATAAGATAAGACAACAGGACTCACCTCTGTCTCTTTCTATCAGCTGTTTCAGGGTAAGCCTACCGTTACTCAGTAAACCATCTAACAATTCCGCCGCACTGGTACTTATAGATTAACAGTAGAAGATTAACACGTCATGAAACGTAATTAACTAAGTCAAACACTGTTCAGAACGATGAAGAAGAAGGAATCAAACCTGAGACCCAAGCTCTTCGTTTACAACCTTAGAAAACGGTGAAGAATGTTGCTTAACAGTGCAATGTACTGTACAGTAACTTTGCTCTCTCAACCATGTACATGTCATAAAAAAAATTGTCATCATTTATTATTCCCCGCGTTTGCAGTTTGCTACTAAATGACAGAAGTTGAAGGATACATCGAATCATATGAACCAACTTTGAAATTCATCAAACAATCCTTGCAAGATCACATGACAAGACAAACTTAATATATATATATAACACCAGTTTAAGATTAAAAAAAAAAACGGTAGGAACTTGGGCTCTATGAAATGCTTTCATTTATATTCATCATCTTAACTCGTTTTACAACTTCATCAATGTTACTACACATAAAGCCTACTCAGAACTTGTCGTTATATCTAAACAGGAAACTTTGGATAAGATATGTCTTTTAAAAAGCATATGGCGCTCCACGGTTAGAGATCAAACCTTTTCAAAACAGCCAAGTAGTAAAAATTAGCCCTGGGCATTCGGGTCCTCGGGTCGGGTTCGGGCCGGATCGTATCGGGTTCGGGTTATTCGGGTCTTAGATATTAGGACCCAATCGGGTAATTTTAATTTATCGGTTCGGGGTCGGTTCGGGTCTTGTCGGGGTCGGGTCGGATCGGGTCAAGTTGTCTACGAACCGTAAAAAACCCGCAATTTTCGGTTCCTAAAGATTTCGGGTCGGTTTCTCGGTTTTTCGGGTCAATTTCGGGTAAAATATAAAGATTTCGGGTCGGGTATCAGATTACCCGATGTGTTTCCATTGTCTTTTAACATTATGTTTTGTTTTATGTATGTAAAACATAGAAAATATGCGTGGTCTGGTGGTTACGATAACATTGAGTGTCTTTCCTACTGCGGGTTCGACTCTCTTCGAACACAGCTTTGCTTTTTTTTTGAATGAGTGGCATTTATGTAATTAACTAATTGTCTTCTTCAAAATGCTGTAGGGTTTCACAGTTTCTGAAACAGATTTTTGCGGCCGTCATCGTTTTTTTTTGCATAATCTTTGAATCCTTTGGATTTTATACATAGATTTCACTTAAAACTTGTAATCTATCACATAGAAACCGATTTTTGAGTTCAGATTAACAAAAAAACTAAAAATTTGTACCACTCCGCCTAATCCTCCGCCTACCACCAAATCACGACGTTCACAAGCCGCCGACCGTTTAGGAGATTTGGGTAATTTGGGCTAGTATTTCGGGTCACGGAAAACCCGACCGGGTTCTCGGGTAGGAACCGATCGGGTCTCGGGTCTGCGGGTCTTGAACATTTATACCCGTTAGGGTAATTTGGTCGGGGCGGGTAGGGATCCGAACCGGGTTTTTCGGGTCGGATTCGGGTCGGGTCGTCGGGTACGGGTAAAATGCCCAGGGCTAGTAAAAATACTTTGAGAAACCCCAGAAATGCATTAGAATTTCAAATCCTGAAACATGATCAGAAGATAACAGCATGAAAAGAGAAAACATTGATCTAACAAAACATGATCATAATACTGAAAATTTAGGGTTACCGGGAATCATGAATCAATATAATGGGCCATGAAGACTTTTTTTAAAAAATTAATATAAACTAAATCTCAAGTCATACTCTTTCGGATAGAACACAAACACCTTCACATCAGTCAACAAACCATGACCAAAGTCATCGTATATTAGAAGCCAGAATCAGGGACAATATCTCAAAACAATGAACATCCCGTGGTTCCAAGGCTCCCTGACAAAGTATATAACTAAGTTCTCTATGTAACCTAGAGAAATCCACTTCCCAGTAAAATTAACATTCTCATTGACAAGAAGTATATTGCATAGTAGTAAAGGACCATAAACTAACGCACTATGTATAAGCTATAATCGACAACTTTTTTTCCCAACTAAATATAATCTAACAACAAAAGGAAGTTACGGTATCAAACAGTACTGTTGAGGCTGAAAAGCACGGCGGGAGCGTATCATAATTTGTCAGCCCGCAAGCATGGCCCGTCTCGAATTTGTGTCGAGTAAATCGAGTTGACGTGTCAAAAAGAGGATTCTGATTGGTTGATTTTATTAGACGACGTGGACACCCTAAACACTTACGATATTTGCCTTTTAGTATAGTAAGATAAGATAAGATATCTTACATTGTTTATTTTAATGGTTCAAACTGAAATAAGATAAAATTATTTTTAATAATATTGATCAAATTTATTTTAATATTTTAATTAATAATACACTAATATGATTGCTCATTACCTCTCGTACTTCGAAATGTTTTATCAATCTGAAGAATAACTCCAATTTATTTATTTTAATTAAATATTAAAATTATAAAACTTTATTATAATAAAATAAGTACATTATATCTAAACTTAATATATGTTTATCATCGTGAAAGAGAGACATCAACCACTGTGGAGGGCCACTGGCACCGCATCTCCATTGTATAATTTAAAAAGAGCTTAATTTAAAAAGAGCTTAAGTTGACATTTAATTTTATATTATTATGAAAGTTTACTTTAAGACTAAAAGTCACGACGGTCTTTTTGGCCCAACCCAAATTCAAAAATGTTTTTCTTACGTACTCGTTGTACTCTTTTTGCATTAAGTCTATTAAAAAATTTTCGTCTTCTTCGCCGTTTCTTCTGGAAACCCTAGGTCACAATCCGCACGCAGTCTTTCTCTCTAGGTTGAATCGATTTCTCTGCCATGGGTCCTAAGAAGAGTGAGCCAAAGCAGAAACAGAAGCAGCAGGTGGAGAAGCATAATCCTCCTCCTGTTTACGAGGAAGATTATATACCAATCAAAACATGTAATTTCATCCATTCCTTTCAGTCTCTATAAGATTTTTTTCTGTTGCTAATCATTATGTTGCATTGTTGTTGTTGTTTGTCAGTAACCGAGTATGGTCTAGACGGTGACACTGTGAAAGTATTGGACAAAGCTGAAATCTGGAACAGTCTGCTCTTGAGAAACGACAAGAAGCTTTTGGCTGGAACCAAAGGCTTACCAGAGTCTAAGTATGACCAAATCTGTGAAGCCATTGGCCGAATAATGGTAAGTTTTGTCTCACCTTAGTTAATGGTTGAATAATGACAAGAAGCTTTTGGACACGTTTCCTTTTGATTTTTCTTCCTCTCTGTCTGTCTTAATAAGACACGTTTTTGAACTGTGTTGCGTGTCTGAAGAATTGAATAGAGCTTTCTTGTTTTATTCAAATTAAATTTTTCTGAGTGTTACAACAATGTGTTTTTCTTTTCAGGATTCCCTAGAATCTAAAGTTCAAGAATTCACTGACACGACTGTGGCTGCTATGGAGGACATGTACCATCAAAAAGATGACTTCATGAAGTTAGTTATTCGGGCCACGCAGAAATGCCTTAGAGAATGTTACACATTCGAGGAGATGCACGAGACTTTGTATCGGGATTTTGGTCAGGAACGCGCAACAACCGAGAAGATTTACAGCCGCTTTTTTGTGGGTAAAAAGGAATCCAAATTTTACAAGCAGCTTTCATCAATACGTTCTGCACAGAGAAAATCAGAGCAGATACGGGAGAAGCATGCAGCTGCTGAGCTGGAGGCCAAGCAAACTCTTGGAAAGAAGGAGAAGCAAGAAGCTAAGGCTTCTGAGCGGAAACAGAAGATGCAGGTTGTCCATGTTAAAACTCACATTTTTGTCTTTTTTTCTTTGTCTCTGTCTTTTTTCTTCATCTCTGTCTCACCCTAGAACGTTATCTTCTCTGTCTTAAATAAGACACTTTGTTGAGCTGTGGTGTTGCATGTTCCTTACGCAGAAGGAGATGCAAGAGGCTGAGCAGAAGACTCATGAGGCTGAGCAGAAGGTGACGCAAGAGGCTGATTCTGAGCTAGCTTCTGAGCCGAAACAGAAGCAGCAGGTTGAGCAGGAGAAGGAGAGGCTAGCAGCTGCTGAGCTTAATGAGAAGCTAGCAGCTGCTGAGCTTGCTGAGAAGGAAACTCTTGGAAAGAAGGAGATTCAAGATGCTGAATCACGTCTTCCGCTTTTGTCACAGCAGGTTAGAGTTGGTCGTTTACAATTTAATAAATTTTTGCATTGCCAATATTGGTTGAAGAATGATTGTGAAATATTTTTTTGGGTTACAGGTCATTACCTCTCAGAAAGACATGAGGGATGCTTTTGCACTCCAGCAGAAGATCATTGCAGAGATAATGAACTCTCAAGCCGGGATGGCAACGAACGAGGATCTAGAGTCTCTTCAGGATGGCGTAGAAGGAAGACTTGAGTCTCTTGGCAAAGCGTTAGCAACTGATGTGGCAGATGAGATTCTCAAAGAGTTAACCTCAGCTAGCAGAGAATTATCCCAAAAAGCGGAAAAGCTTATAAGCTCAAAGGTGAAAGGAGCCTTGAAGAAACTTGATAACGCTTTCAAGGTAATTAATCTTTTAATTTCAACTGTATAACGCTTTCAAGGTAATTAATCTTTTAATTTCAACTGTTTGTTTTTTGAAACTATTGAAATTTTATTCAAGATTATGTCTGCTTACAGGCGAGGGTTGAGACTGAGTGTGAGGCCAGAGTTGCTGTTGCTGTTGCTAATGTTGCTACTGGCACTAAAGAAAGAATGGTATGATTGCATGATTATTTATGTATGATTCAAGGTCTGACTGATTATTTACGCAATGATTGCAGGCTATGCACATAGTAGAAGAAGAATACGAAGAGTGCTTCTCTATGGCTATCCGGTCTGATAAGGCTTCACTAGGATGGCTATTGACAAAGGTAAAAGATTAGTTTTTGTTTTCAAATTCATATCTTTTATAAACATCTCACACACATATCTTATAAAAATCTCACAGACTGATCCAGAAGGACTGCCAGGGTTACAGTTGAGCAAGCCAACGCTTCTGGGATTGTTGGCTCGTCTGGCGTTGTTGGTCAGATCTCTTGACGTGGGCTTGTACACCGGTGTCTACCGTAGTTGGTTCCTAGCTGTTGGTGACTTCGCCGTCCGTACAGACCTGGATATCCCGGATTGGCTGATGAAAGACCTACTTGTGGCTCAAGCAAATGCGCTGGAGGATGCATGAATCCTATTTCTGTTTCTGTTTCTGTTTATGGACAACTTTTTGAAACTGTTTGCCTTTTTTTGCAATGGTTCCTAGCGGTTGAACAAAGTTTATTTTGGGTCTTTGTGGAATTATCATCACATGTTTATTCGTCTAAAATTAAGTTTATGCAAACAGAGAGAAAACCTACAATAAGTGTTGAGTGCACAAGTAGGAGGATAGGGACCAGTTATTTTGATGTAGCAAAAATTATCAATACACTAAGAAGAAGAAGAAAAGAGAAGCATAGGGACCAATAGCGAGAGTCTAAAGCATTAAGGAAACCATAGTTTAGAAAGATCTCTCAAATTCAATATTTAATCAAAAACATCTCTTAGGCTCCAATGATCTCAGTAGGTTCCTCGGCAGCAGTCCAATATGCTTCGGGTATTAACTTTGGCACCACAAGACGAAGCTTTTCTTTGATCTTCATGATCTCCCTCAAACAAACAAAAGGATAAGAGGTCGTTAATAGATATGAGAAAGTAGAAACATAGAGAACAATGCACGACGGCCATGGCTGGCTGAGGAAATCTGAGTTTCTGTAATGGTTAAATATATTAATGTGTTGAGCTCTATCAGATGATTCTCCTTGGCCTATTGGCTAAACCAATAACCTTTCGCATTAGTGAACAATCCTAACAATAAATATCACAACTATAGTAGATGTAGGTTGGGGCTAATCCTTCATAACCTATCTGAACCCTAAATCCAACAGGTGGATCTATTCAGACATGAAGTTTGTCACAGAAATCATAGATGAATAGATGAAGAACATAAATATAAATAAAACCAAAACTAATGGAGTCCTCTCCTAACAAGAGCAATGGGTAGAAGAAAGAACAAAAGAGTAAAGCTTAGCCGTCAACAATGGCTTAGAAAACACATAAATAGGGTTTCTGGTCGTCCTAGGCATTCTGGTAGTTTGTGATAACTTCTGGGCTTCAGTCGGTCATAAATTAGGCTTGGCCCACATTCTGAGATCCATATCGATCGACACCAAGGTTATCGTATCGATCGACATACATTGATATCTTCTCGACAGCTTCCTCTCGCGAGGCAGACTGACCACTCTTCAGTAAAACGGGCATAACTTCTGATCTAACCGTTGGATTGACCCCAAACCGGTGGCATTGGAAAGCTAACTCAAATATATATCTTGTGTCAAAATATAAGCTCAATCGCACCATGGGAAGGTCTCCATACATAGCTAAACATCTAACGCGTCTGTGAAGCTCTGCACTTAAAAGGCTCCAAAAGACACCAAAATCACCATATTTCTCCAGAACGTACCTGAACCTGTAAATACTCTAAATAGACTCCAAAACATAATAATTATATCTTAAAACACTGATAAACCATGGGTAAAAGTGGGTAAAATCCATGGCTTATCATCTACGAACGCTACTATCCTGACGCTTGTCTCGAAAAAACCAGGTGCCACATATATTGCAGATTTCAGGCCTATGGTCCTGCTGTAACACAACCTACAAGACTATCTCTAGACTGTTGGTGCAACGACTGAAGTTGATACTCCCGGGGTTCATTCTTCCTAACCAGACCGCGTTCGTTCAAGGCAGGCTCCTAATAGAAAATACTCTCTTAGCCTCAGAGATTGTGCAGAGATATCATCGGAAGGGAGGGGAAAAATAGTTACTATAAAGGTCGATATTGCCAAAGCCTTTGATACAGTGAGGTGGGAGTTTCTATTTGCTTGCTTGAGAAGTTACAGCATCCCGGAGGATATGATTCGGTGGCTGGAGGCTTGTGTGAGCACGCCCTCTTTCTCCATCGCGTTCAATGGATGTACTTATGGATACTTTAAAGGAAAACGGGGACTGAGGCAGGGGGATCCTCTCTCCCCTTACCTCTTCGTTTTGGTTATGAATTGTCTATCCATGGCCCTAGACAGAGCGGCATCGTCTGGTTTGTTTCACTATCACCATCGTTGTGGAAAAACAAAACCCACCCATTTATCTTTTGCAGATGACCTCCTCATCTTCACAGATGGCTCCCTCAATTCTGTTCAAGCTATTCTTCATGTGCTACAGGACTTTGAGAAAAGATCAGGACTGGCGATCAGCATCCACAAAACCTCTTTCTTCGCGGCTGGGATGTCTGAAGCAGAAGTGCAAGATATCCATGAGCAAACGGGCCTCTCATCAGGTGTACTCCCTATAAGAAACTTGGGGGTCCCTCTGGACACAAAAAAGATATCACAGGCTCAATGTGCTCCACTCCTTCAGTCAATCAAATCAAAACTGCGATCATGGACTGTCAAAAAACTTACCTATGCAGGGAGATTGCAACTGGTGACCTCGATTATCAACGGCATCACCAACTTCTGGACAAGCTCTTTTATCATCCCTAAGAGTGTCATTCAAGATATTGACTCCTTGTGTGCTAAATTTCTTGGGAAAGGAGATATTACAGCTACGGCCTCTGCAAAAGTATCGTGGGAATCCTGCTGTCACTCAAAGGAAGAAGGTGGTCTTGGCTTAAGGAACTTGGAAGCCTGGAATAAGGCTTGTGCTTTAAAAATGGTCTGGCTCCTCTTCTTTGTTAAGGATTCGATCTGGTCCACTTGGTTTGCTGCGGAAATCTTAGAAGGAAACATAGAGATGTTTTGGGTGATCAACACAAGGCAAAAATTCTCTTGGTTAGTGAAAAATCTTCTTGATATGAGGGAAATCATCTACCCTTGGATCAGGAAGATTGTTCACAATGGAGAAACCACTTACTTCTTGTCATCACACTGGACGCCGTTTGGGAAACTCTCGCACTTTCTAGGTACTAGAGGTGCTATGCGACTCTCAATACGAGCAGACTCTACTCTTGCCGAACTTTGGGAGAATGGTGCCTGGAATCTACCCAATGCTCGCTCTGACCGGCAGCTTCAGGTCCTCTCTTTTATTTCCACTCTTACTATAAATGACTTTCATGATGAGCTAGAATGATGGCTTGGTGGCCAGAAGAAACTGAGATTTAATACGGGTGCGATCTACAATCTGCTTCGTCCGCATGTCTCAGCTGTTTCTTGGTACAGAGAGGTCTGGTTTTCAGGAGGTATACCAAAGCACATGTTTCTGGTATGGTTGATGGTTAGGAACAGATGCCCCACCCGGGACAGACTGCTAAATTGGGGTATCCAAACGGATCCTCGCTGTCTACTTTGCAACATGGCTGATGAATCGATTGCTCACTGCTTTTTTGAATGCAATTTTACCTGGGACATTTGGAGGACAATGGCAACCAAATGCAACTTCATCTCAGCAAGACAGTGGTCGGCTTTACTCCCTCAACTTAGCACTCACTCTACAAACAAGGTGCAAAAGACTCTCCTACTTCTCTGCTGGTAGGCCACACTCTATACCTTATGGACTGAGCGTAACAATAGACTGCACAACACTCGGTTCACCTCTCCAGATGGACTTGTTGCTCAGATCAAGCAAACGGTGAAAAACAGTATCTCTAGCCTCAGGACTGACAGGCCAAAGTTCTCCTCCTCTCGGTTTCAATTATGGTTCTCTACTTGATCATTCATCCTAGTATTAACTGATTCAAGTATGTATCTTTTAACATTTTGACCACTTGATCTACTGGATCCAAACTCTGTAAACATTTTATTTCTCTCGCTTTTAATAGAAAAATCTTTTTCAAAAAAAAAATAATAATAATAATTAGAAACAAAAAAAATAATAATTAAAGAGAAATCACTTTTTAAACGATCATCAAAGATATTGAAACATACATAAAAAAAAAAAGAAGACACACAACACTTCAGTCACAAGATTCAAGAGATAATTAGATTATTATTTTTAAAGCCAAAATGGTAGATGCCTCATGCCAAAGGTACAAACTTGATGAGAAAATACAGTATCTCACAATGCTTATTAATTCTCAGAAGGAGATCTTGGAAGCTTTAATAGGATGAACTGAAATCTCTTTGAAGAGCATAGAGAGAAATTTAAAGCTATTGGTGAACCATTATTCAAGAAACTTTTTAGTTGCATTATAAAAAACCATATTTTATTGCATTCTATATCATGTGGAGCCATAAAATCATATTTTTAGTTCCTAAGAAGTAAGAATTATAATCCTGTATGATTTTAAGATAACATAGGCTTGCGTAGCCTCACGTTAACTACATCATATAAAAAATAATTTAACAATAATTCATTATAATAAGCCATACTTGATATTAAATAAAAGATGTCACAGTTGTTGTTTGTTTTCTTTACAATGAGAATCTAATTAACAAGATTCGTCAATGAGCATAATAAATACAAAGCATACACTTCAAAAATTTAATCAATAAACCTGCCATGGATCTACAACTAAACACTAACCTTATCATCATCACATCTTTTGCTTTTGCTTTCATGCTTAATGCTTTCTTCAAATGGTTCTCCAAGGAGCAGAGTTCAACGGCTGCTAGAAAGCTACCACAGAGCCCTTCAGCTTTACCATTCATCGGTCACCTTCATTTGATAGGCAAAGTGTTACCTGTGTCATTCCAGACCCTAGCTCGCAAGCATGGCCCGCTCATGGATATACGTCTTGGTGCTTCTAAGTGTGTTGTGGTCTCAAGCTCTTCTGTGGCCAGAGAGATATTCAAGGACCAAGAGCTAAATTTCTCCTCCAGACCTGAGTTTGGTTCTGCTGAGTATTTCAAGTATAGAGGGTCCAGGTTTGTCCTTGCACAGTACGGTGATTACTGGAGGTTCATGAAGAAGCTCTGCATGACCAAGCTTCTTGCTGTTCCGCAGCTTGAGAAGTTCGCTGACATCCGTGAGGAGGAGAAACTGAAGCTGGTCGAGTATGTGGCTAAGTGTTGCAGAGAAGGGTTGCCTTGTGACTTGAGTAGCCTCTTCGTGAGTTACACCAACAATATCATCTGCAGGATGGCGATGAGCACGAGGTGTTCGGGTACTGATAATAAAGCGGAGGAGATTAGGAAGCTGGTCAAGACATGTTTGGAGCTTGCGGGGAAGGTCAGCGTAGGAGATGTGTTGGGGCCATTGAGAGTGCTGGATTTTTCAGGGAACGGAAAGAAACTAGTGGCTGTGATGGAGAAGTATGATCTGCTTGTAGAGAAGATCATGAAGGAACGTGAGGCAATGGTGATGAAGAAAGAAGGTATGAGAAAAGACATTTTGGATATATTGTTGGAAACATACAGAGATCCCACTGCTGAAATGAAGATAACGAGGAATGACATGAAGTCTTTCCTTTTGGTATGTTTCCTGTCACGTGCAACTAGGCCTAGGATTCTGAACCTAACCATACCCGCTGAACCGAACCAAAATTTTGGTTAGTTTGGTTCGGCAGATTTTCTATTTTTAAAAAATCTGTTTTTTGGCTCGGCTCAGCGAGGCAAATTCGCTTTTTCTTTTTCTTAAGAAAAAAACAAATAAATATATACCCAAACCGTACCAAGAACCAGAACCCAACTAACCGAACTAATCAATTCCGAACCAAAATAATCCAACTAACTAAATTTACCTGAATTTATCCAAAATGTTAACAAAATTAAACCGAAATCAAAAACTTCGGTAGAGATTTTCAAACCTTACTAACCGAATATCGAACCAAACTTTGTTTCGGGTGAATTCAGATTGATGTTGAATCGAATAAATAACTATCCCAACCGAACAAACCGAACTAACCGAAACCTACCTGCAACAATTAGAATCCAATTTTCAGTTCTGATAATTCTGATAAGGTTTTACCAAATCTTCTTTAGGATGTTTTCATGGCTGGAACAGATACATCAGCAGCAGCAATGCAGTGGGCAATGGGGGAACTAATAAACCATCCAAAAGCGTTCAACAAGTTAAGAGAAGAGATTGACACCGTTGTTGGAAGCAAAAGACTAGTCAAAGAATCAGACGTACCTAACCTCCCTTACCTCCGAGCTGTCCTAAGAGAAACTCTGAGGCTCCATCCTTCAGCTCCTCTGATCATAAGAGAATGCGCAGAAGACTGCCAGGTGAACGGGTGTCTTATCAAATCAAAAACACGTGTGCTAGTAAACGTCTATGCAATCATGCGAGATCCAGAGCTGTGGAAGGATGGAGACAGATTCATACCGGAGAGATTTCTAGAGACCTCTGAAGAGAAGATAGGTGAACATCAGATGGAGTTCAAGGGGCAGAATTTTCGTTACCTTCCGTTTGGGAGTGGGAGAAGAGGTTGTCCAGGAGCGTCTCTTGCTATGAATGTGATGCATGCAGGTGTGGGTTCGTTGGTGCAGCGATTTGACTGGAAGAGTGTTGATGGAAAGAAGGTTGATCTGAGTCAAGGTTCTGGTTTTGCTGCTGAGATGGCTCGACCACTTGTCTGCAATCCTGTGGATTGCTTCAACACTTTCTAAGTCCTTTTGTAAGGCTTCCCAAGAAGTATATCTTATATAATAAAAATCTCACTTTATGCTATGCATAAAAATCTCCACATACAGCCGGTTAATAAATACTTTAATTCTCTAACAAAGTTATTCCATCACTCTTATATATTCCGTACATACTTAAAGCAGTTGTTCGCAGGTGTTTTATTCAAGTAATTATGTACAAACAAAACTGTCTGCCTATTATGCTCATAAACACATCCTCTAATAATTGTGCCAGACATTACAAATGATTAGAACATGTTAACCCATTGAACAAAAAGTTTTCAAATAACAACAGAGGCTTGAAGATATTCTCAACACTTAGTTTGTACAAACAAAACGATTGAAGCTCCTGCGTGTTAAAATTTTCACAAGTATGTGGCTCTCTACCTTTGCTGCGCAGAAACTCCTCTAATCATTACAAATTGACAAAGAAGAAACCTCGATGTCAGGAAAACAGTGCCTTATGCTGGACTCAATGCTCGAGCTTTGAGAGGATCTTCCACCATCAGTCCCCAACTGTCCCAAGGTGAGCTATCTTGCTAAGAAAGCAACTTAGATCATAACTAATATTTTCATCCCTAACATATATCACAAGTCCACAACACATGTGTTGATGGAATTAAGACAGCCACGGTTAAACAAGCCAGTTACATCCCACAAACTCTCACGCAACTCAGTAACTATCCAACCAGAACCCTATAACTACGTGATAAATTATACACAACCCCTCTTACATAACCACAAACCTATACCGACAAGTTCCTTCCTAAACAATAAATACCAAATCATATACAAAGTTATATAAACATTCCTCCACATCACACCACATTAAACCTATTAGCTAACACCATCATCTATGCACGACAAACACAAATAAATGCACACATTGCTTCACTACGGAACAAAACAACCGAGCTCCACCATAATATACAATATTAGGTAAAAATAAAACAACAAAACACACAATGGTCAATACATAAAAATTAACCTACTTCAAAATAAACATTAAAACATTCAAATTTTCAAGTGTTCTATAAAATTAAAATAATTTTATTGTAAACTTATCCGCCCGTAGGGCGGGCAAACCCCTAGTATGTTATAAAAAAAAGAGAGAAATTACTTGGAATGACTCTATTTAGTCTAAAAATTACTAGAATGATTCATATTAAATTTTAATTACTAGACTAAAATGAGATACAAGCAAATTTACTAAATACCCCTCTCTAATTTGATTAACTACAAGGTGACGACAAAAAAAAAATTAGAAAGGAAAATAAAGAGTTTGTAGAGTCTCTCTCACGAGACATCGACGAAACTGAAGGTGGAGCCATCATCGACCGAGAATCGCCGTCGTCCCTATCCTGCTCCGACAAGATCTCCTCTGTCAAAGTCGTCGTCGATTTCGACATCTCCTCGCCAAGTGACCATCGTCCCTATCGTGTTACCCTAGGTCCTATTTGTCTTCCTTTTTATATTGACGAAATTGAAACTGTAAGTGCTAAATCTATCCAATTCCAAGTTGTTATTACACATTTCTAACATATATTGTTTGATTGAGCATTTAATTTCAAAAACCCTAAATCCTAATTCAACATTCCTTCCACTTTGAAATCTAGTATAGAGATAATGAACTTGTTTATATAAAGTCTAGAATTTTTTTAGTTGCTGCTCACGCAGCTACTGTGAAATCTAGCTCTTGTAAAGTCATCATCTTTAAAAACTGATATAAAGTGATCCTGGTGTTACACGTCCCCATAAAAAGTTGACTTAACTTTATAACTCGTGATGCTATCTTTGTTTAATACCTAGCTTGATGCATTTCATACATAACTTTGTTTTTCGTATGAATCACTGTTCGTCTGATTTTGGTTTTTTGACATTCTGCAGACAGTTCATATCTGGGGGAGTTCTGAGGATGGGAACTATGCATGTAGACATATATTAAAAGATCACTCTGCAGAGGTAAGGATGAAATTGAAGAACTTAGGCAACAGTCGCATACAATTTTACCTGTAGTACTGCATTTGTTCTGTTATAACATAAAAACAATGATGTCTTCTCAGGTGCGAGCTGTCACTGTCCGTGCAACGAATAAATACTTTGTGTCTGCATCGCTTGACAGTTCGTGGTGCTTCTATGATATGTCTTCCGGTTTATGTTTTGCCCAGGTTCGCAAGAAGATGGGTTTGTTCTTGTTGATGTTTCATCTTCAAGGTCTCATGGAGAAAGGCCTTCTACAATTTACATCTTCAAATGGGAAACATAAATAATCATGAACTGACGTGCAAAAGAATGTTATACTTGTATTAGGAATGTGGAAACTCGTTTAGATGATAATCTGTTCTTGTTTCATTTAGTTATGTCATCCATTTCTCAACATCTAACATTCATGTCATCGAGTTGTTTCGTTTTTGTTTCTTGACGAAAATCACATTTACATACTACAGAATATTTGACTGATTACAATGAAATTCATGTTACCGCTGAAAACTTTTACTTTTATCTATACTTGGGTGTCAAACTTTCTGTCGTCTTCTACTCTTTGTTTGTGTATTTTTAATTATTTACATATTGTTAACAGTTAGTTGTGTATCGTGTGTATCGTGTTATTACATAATCAACAAAGACAAAAGTGGTCACTAATATTATATAATGAACTGTCTGCGTTGCTTGACAGTTTGTGGTGCTAAGTATACTATTTTGAATTAATTTAGTAGGTTAAACTTATTTTTGCTTTGAGCATCTCTAAACAAATTCATTATCTCTATAGAAGTGATTAAACTACCCTGAAAGAGAATAACTTGATAAAGAGGGATGAAAGAGATGACGAAAGTCACAAAAAAATTCCTAATTCTGATATTAATCAACTTAAAAATAAATCAGTTTTGAAATTAATGTAAACCGGATCAAAATTGAACATTATATTAAGTTTAATTTACATAAACCTATATTTCCATCAATAAATCTGACACAACATAAATTACAAAGTCTACCATCACATAAACAAAAAGTCTACCAACAATTTTAAGTTGGATATATAACTCTGCCATAAGAAAATAAGTCTATACATAAAAAATTAAATCGACCACAAAAATCTACCATTCATAACAAATCTGCCACCTCATTCGGCAGACATATTCTTAAAAATCTTTTCTTTTCAAATCTGACAATTAACTCTGCCGTGGAAACAAATCTAACGTTTTTAAGAAAGTTTGTCACCACTTCAATGGTAGATTTCCTTTTCTGTACAGATTTTATAAACAGACTTATTACTCGATAGATTTATTTTTTTTACAAATAAATCTGCCGTAGATCAAATGTTAAGGATACTTTGGTAAAAAAAATTTTTGTTATAACTATGAATAAGGGCAATTTCGGCCAGAAAAATATTCTATTAATTTTAAAAAGATATGAGTCATCCTAGTAATATCACAATTAATTTGTGTCATTCTAATAAACTTCCCTAAAAAAAGCATGGATCTGTAATTCTGTATCATTTGAAGGTTCTTCCCAATAAAACTTGCTTTCCAAGATAGTCCCTTAAAAAGTTTTATCAGATAAGAAATAGATATCTGAGATGGAGGTCAAGTATACAAGACACATGAAACATTGATGGAGGGAGGTCAAGTATGTTAATGATGATGATAAAAAAACTCAGTAGGGTATAACCGTCACTGAGCCCAAATCCAAAGCACTTTAGTGCTTAAGATCCTAAAACAACCTACATAAAAGCCGAATGACCCATGTTTTATACTAAGGAGGCCCGTCCTAGCCATAAGGCACATAAAGCTTTAACTTTAGGCCACATTTGTATTTAATTTTTTTTGGGCCACAAAATGTTATTTGTATACATTAGATTAGTTATCATCTCTGGAACGTGCTAGGCACTAGTCAGGCGGCACGGTTGGACCTAGCGCCTAGAGAGAAAATCAGAGATTAAACGGAGATTATACGGGACAGAATTTTTAGATAAAATATGTTAATATTTAATTGTGTATAACATTAATACATTTTCATGTTTAGAACCTTATAAAACATAAAAATAGAATATATAAACTTAATATTGTATAATTTTCATCAAAATTATGATTATGTTATATTTAGTAAATTTTAGATTAGATAAATAGATAAAAATATTATTAAAAAAATAAAAAATAAAAAATAGATTAGACGGCCGCCTAGACGGTCATTTAAGCGAATTAAAATCGGACGACCGATTTTTTACAGCGATTTGACATTAGTTGGGGCGAAAGAGGGTCGCCTAGCCCCAAGATTTTAACTTATCATATATGGTTATTTGTATAGCTTCCTTACATGTGTTCAAAACTTCAAGTACTCGATTTGTGTAAAGATTTGAATCATATAGTCTTTTCCCTTTTTTGATACTTTTTAGTATCTCGTATAACTTATAACCATGGTTATTTCATTTTAGCTATCAATTATTGCCATCTAACTTATCTACTAATAATAGCAATCCCAATTAATTCCAAAGATTGTGTGTTTTTATAGGGTGCTCAATTCTTATTAAAAGTTGTGATTGTTCATTAAGGTATATTTTTACAAAAGGTTGTGTCTCTTCATAAATAAAAGTTGTGTTTGTTCATTAATGTGCTTTTTTATCAAAGGTTGTGTCTCTTAGTTGTTAAAGGTTGTGTTTTTTCATTAGGTGCCTTTTTATAAAAGATTGTGTTTTTTCCTTGTAAAATCTATAAATAGTTTATAGCTATGTATTTTTCAAAGTAATATTTTCACTAATCTAACTCATAAAAAATGGTGAAAAGAAAAAATTCTATGCAATTACTTGGTTACAAATTTTTAGAAGATATTTAAATGAAACGCGGTCAACAAAAAATAGTTGGAAGAGTTGTACGTGTTTGGATAGCCAAAAATCCTAAACGTAACAATGAAGGAATTAATCTCAATTTTCTTTTACTAGATGAAAAGGTTTGTGTTTTATACGTACAATTTCTGTTTCCTTGCGCTATATTGACTTGTCATGGACATGCATGAAGCGGCTATCTCTTGGTTTGATTATTCATATAGTTGGCTTATTTTAGAATTTTGTGTACGCTGACATTTTAAGAAAATGAGATGCTAAATATTATTCTACGACGTTAAAATAATCAAGTGTTACCTAAACAAATTAATTCATTTGCTAATAATAGTAATCCTGATTAATTCCAAAGTTTGTGTGTTATTATAGGGATCACAATTCTTATTAAAAGTTGTGTTTGTTCATTAAGATGTCTTTTTACAAAAGGTTGTGTCTTTTCCTTGATAAAAGTTGTGTTTGTTCAATATGGTGTCTTTTTATTAAATGTTGTGTCTCTTATTTGTTTAAGGTTGTGTCTTTTCTTTAATCCAAAATAATTCCAAAGATTTTGAATTCCACTTACGTTGAAATGATGTGTCTTTTCTAAAACTTTATATGTCGAAAGGTTGTGTATTTTCTAAATAACTACTTTTAAATTAAAAGGATGTGGCTGTTTAAATTGAAAAGATGTGACTATTCAAATAGATTTTCAAAATCTATATTAGTCTATCTCTACTCATTTTTCAAAGTAAAATTTTCACTAATCTACTAATAATAAAATGGTGAAAAAACGTTCTATGCAGTTACTTGGTTACAAATTTTTAGAAGATATTCAAATGAAGCGTTGTCAAAAAAATTTGTAGAAAATTTTTTACAGTGTTTAGATATCCAAAAATACTAAACGAAACAATGAAATCATTAGTCTCAATTTTCTTTTACTATATTATGTCTTTTTCGTTGGTAAATTTTGGTAACAAGAGTATTTTACTTTTGATTTTTTTTTTTTCACATGCGCATGCATATAAATGTGTGAA
Organism: Brassica nigra; assembly: GCA_016432835.1. Classification (NCBI taxonomy): domain Eukaryota; kingdom Viridiplantae; phylum Streptophyta; class Magnoliopsida; order Brassicales; family Brassicaceae; genus Brassica; species Brassica nigra. The sequence goes on from CM028245.1 coordinate 2,115,850, forward strand.
AATGTAAGTGGATTGACACCTGAATGAATGCATGCAGGTGGTTTACTCTTGAATTTTGTTTATCCAGATGCGCATGCATATTATGATCCTGAAGAATGAATATTTTGCATGCATGCGGTTTACGCTGAAACCTTTTGTGACGGTTACAAATTTGTGTTGTTGTGAAAAGTTACAGAAAACATTATGAAAAGTCACCATTATATTAGTGTCTCGGTAAAATAGTATTTTAAATATTTTAAGTACTATAAAGAGAACAAAAGGACGTGGATGTTTAATTTTCAACTCACGGCATTGGTAGTGTTTGTTGGTTTAGTGATCAAGAAGAAAATTTAAAACATGTAACCATTATCTGTGTGTTGAAAGGTCACACCGGTTCATGTGAAAGTGTGCATCCAGAACGTAACATACGTGAGCGCTTGTGTTATGGATCAAGCGTGGAATTTATGTTTGTTTTGCTATTGTATTTCTTTCAAATTTTGGGTAACTATTTTACCAAAAACAAAATCTGGGTTATTGAAATATTATTAGATTAATTCATAAAAATTGGTCACCACTTGAAATAGTGAAAAGTGGCAAATAAAATAATGGTCATATAATTAATTTTTAAATTACTGTGATTTATGAAAAGATTCAAATGATTAAGCAATAATTAATTATATGGTTAAGTGTTCCATATTGTTTTTGGAACACATTTAGTTATATATTATTTTATTAAACCTAATAATAAGAATTCCAATTAATGTTAAAAATTGAGTCTTTTCGTAAAAATAACAGAAATGTTAGTTTTAAGGTTACATTATTAAAAAAGGTATGTCTTTTCATTAAAATCTGAATTCTGTTAGTTCTAAGAGTTGTGTTTCTTCATTATAAAAAAAATTATTTCTTTTCATAGAAAAACTGAACTCTAAGAGTTATGTCTTTTTATTATAAAAATAAATTAGTTTAAAAAGTAATTAAAATATTCCAATAAGTGTCTTTCTACAATTATTTGATTTAAAGAGTCATTTCTTCTCATTATAAAAGATAACTAATTTTGTAACACATTTATTTCTTCAAAAGAAATTGTAAACTGTTTTTATAAAATATTATCTTATAAAAGAGGGAATATTTTTTTATAAACGAGTTCCCGTGCGGTATCGCACGGGTTCTTTACCTAGTTATAGATAAATATAATCATCTTTCTATTTCAAACACATATGTATTGCATTTTCTTATATATTTATGTGGTTCCTTTGTTACTTACCAGATAGTTTTAAATCTATTGCCATTTTTTTTTCATTTTAGCTATCAATTATTGTCTTTTTATAACAAAAATAGATATATTTAGGTTAATTTTACAGCAATAATTTTACAACTAGTTATTATATTTGTTTTGAGATAAAATAAATTAAATTTTCATACAATACATTCAGTGCCGGTCTAACATTTAACAATGCCCTAATCCAATTTTAAAACTATGCCTTTTAATATTTTGTATTGAAATTATAAAAAAAAAACTAATATAAAAGTAAATTAAAATTTGAATTAAAACAGTAACTCTAAAATATACTTTTTGCATTTTTTCATGTAAAAGCATTCATTAAATAAATATAGTCAAATCTTATAACAGTTTTGATCGATAATAAAATCAATTTAGGTAATCAAATAACTATTTATACTTTTCAAAAGCTTTTTATATGTGATGATCGATATTCTTATATTCAAAAATGCACACTTAACAATTTATATATATCAGATAACAATCATTTTTTAACAAACAAATATTATAGTAGGCTTTCTAATGTATTTTGACATTGATTCTTGTAGAGTATTAGTTCCATAAATAAAATACCATTAATTATATTGAATGAATATTATTTTAAAGAAATTTTCAGTATTTGAATTATGGTTTCAAATTATCATAAGTAAAATGTACAATAAGTATACTTTCAATTAAAATTCTTATCAATTTCTTTTTATCTATAAATATAATTAAAAATTGTATAAAAAATATGCCCCTTAAAATTGGATGCCCTAATCGGGTGGGGGGGCCCTGAATACATTTACCTATGTAAAACAAGATATATTCATATAAAAGAATAAGCAAGGATGAACGTAATTCAAAATTTATGAAAAAGATTTGAGGCCAAATTTTTTAGTAATTCAAAATTTATGAAGAGGCACGTATTATTAGGCACGAGCCAAGACTTTGTGCACCATCGATAACATAGGGACATGACTTGGACCCTTCTGTTCTCTTGATTCTTGCTATCTATGGAGGTTTTTAACAGTTTGTTGATTATGTAAGAACAATAGTTGAGCAAAACCATCTCTAACAATATATATGTAGAAAGATGCCAAGATACCTCTCTTTGAAGTTTAACTGAATATGCAGACTTCTCTTGAATTTGACTCTTTAAATCATGAAGCTCATGTTTCATGCCCATCAACTATAATATTATAAAACATTCAGTTTATAACATTTCAAATGTGACCCATCAAGATCATGAAGTTAGTTGTAACATTTGGATTATATTGTCAGAAAGATGAGTAGATGGACCTTGGTTGGTTGATGCATCAGTCTGATTCTTCTAGCCTCCTGAACTTCCTGAACTAACTTCTCCACATTCTGTTGAAATAGAACATAACTTTTGTTCAAACAATATGAGAAGGAAGATTAGTGTTAAACTTTATACATACAGGTCCTTGATCTTGAGAAGCCTTAGAACAAAGCTCATTTTCTTCAAATTTTCCACCAAGTCTCATTACAAGAGCTCCTGCACTCTCGATTTCAGCACAAGCAAAAGACCTTTCCTGGTTTACTAACTTCTTAGCATCTTCTGAAGCCTGAGAAACACAATGAATCATCATCCTTAATTTAACTTTTGAAAGAAGTATAACCAACAGAGGAAAGCTTCTCCTCTGCTTCTTGCGAGGTTGTTGTAGAAACAGAGGAAAGCTTCTCCTCTGCTTCTTTTGGGCACATGTATTTATTCTTCTGCAGTCACAGACATTAGCAAATTGAAATTTTAGACTGAAAAACTGAAACTTTAATAGATGGTATATACACTACCTGAACTGGCATGTCTTTATTCACCCATATGTCCTTCACGACATGTGAATTGTTGCTCTCCTTGTAACAAACTACAATCTCAAAAAAAATTCACAGGCCGTATCCTTCTTGTCCATAAAAAACCTGACCAACTGGTCTCAAGAGAACCACTGGTCGCATTGATGTTATCAACTCATATCTTTTTTCCAGCCTCATTAGAATCTCCACAAGAATGGTTTCCATCATTCTCTGTAGCCCATTAGTTGCCGGTTCTTGTATCATATAGAATAATTCACACACTGAAGCCCATTATCGATCTTTTTTTAATTTCCGGGACCTTTGCTCTGTATCTTCCAGCTCTTTACCGAGTTTCCAATGGTATGATCATTATCTATCACTTTGTTTCTCTCTTTGATGTAATCTCCTTTCATTTTATTTCTCGCAACTTCAATTCCCAGGCAGATTTGGTGGCAAAATATGTTCTCGGTGGGTCTGTATTGAACTCCGCCTTGGGAGTGTAATTCCCGTATTGAAATGAAAATGTTATGTTTGTCCAAAAAAAAAAAAGAAAACCCCAAGATCTAAAAACATGTAACGACCATCAAAAACAGCTTGAAAGCTACAAAGCAGAAACCAATAAAACAGTCATTCAACAACTGTAAATACTCAAAAGCTTAAGAATTTATTTACCTGCCCTCATCCTTTTAGAAGAGTAAATCTTGCATAAAGAGAAGGCAATACACCAGAGGTATATCTTCAAGGCTTCAAGCACCAGTCAGAAAACCAATCTACATGTCCAAGAGGAACATTTATATCAATTAGATTCACACAAAACACCCAGCCATCTCTCTGAAATTGATTAATCTCTTATATATACTATCCTTGCTTCTACAGAAACAAGTTAGCAGACACTTGCGTTTGTTATGAACACTTATCAGTTTCCCATTCTGATATGGACTTCACTCTTTCAGACGGTTTCAAAATAGATTCAGAACAATCATACTTACCAATGGACTTTTCTGAAAAAATGAGCCACGTCTGCAGATAAGTTTAGGGAGCCTTTCAAGGAGTCGTGTGTGCTGAAACAAACCATAAGACAAGCCATTAGTTTTATGCTAGAATTTGGTACTAAGAAGACCTGCTTGATATACGACGGGTTTTACATTCAGCCACGAGAAAGCAGTATTAGGAAACAGATTTAGAATTAAGCACATCTGTACACATAGCAACTAACTCACTGCCAATCAATGGATCGTACCTTCTCGCACTTGAGAGTACCAATGACTCCATCAAGAAGGTCAGGTTCTGGTACTGAGGAACTGTTTTTTCCAGTCATGTTAATATAGCTTCTCCATTGCACTAGCCACATGGAAGGCAACAAGAAATATCGGCTTTGTGGCGTTAATGCTATACCCTTTCCCGTGGTTAACTTCTCGTGGGTTTGGCGCTGCTTGTCCTTTATTGTTCTGTCGCATTGAATCAGACCGAACCGAACGTAAGAAAACAAAGAGTAACACCCCAAAAGGGTTGTTAACCTAAGTGCATCCTCGACGTCAGCAACCGCAGAAAGTGCCGATGTGCAATGAGAACATTGGCTGGCGTCCAGAGGGAAACGAGGACAGCCCAAAATATCTTCTGCTGTCACTTTTAAAGAATCTTCAACAAGGAATAACCATAGATTTTCTGGAACTAGAATCCTTTTGGCCCCCGGTGCTTGCTCAGGCATCAGAGCCCCATGACTGCACGTGATTGTATTTGTGGGGCCTGCATCTGCTTCGCTGGGAGCATCAAGTTTTTTCCTTCTTACCCATTGCTGCAACCTGGAAACAATTTTAAAAAATTCACATTTTATCCAAAAACAAAGAGGAGCTAGATTTTTCTGTAACATGTTAGTGCGACGTGCGAGTCCCGATGGCACTATCATAAGAAGCAAGTTGCTTCAAGCAACTAACGGTGGTAACTATCAGCATATGCATCAAGGTATCGAACACGCACATACCATGCTTTAGAGACGTAAAACTTCCCGTCCTGACACTTCCCCGAAATAACATCGCTTGCTATGCTTTTCATGAATGTTCTTCGATCCCTATAACTGTCAGAAGAGACAACCATGCGAGCACCATCCATAATGCATTCCCTACAGTAGTCCCCTTTCCCTGACTTTCGTCCACAATTGAACTAACAGAGAGAATATGATCACATCAGAAAGAAGATCGAAACAAGAGCGTGGAAAACCCACAAAGAACTATATGGCACATGGTAGTAGAACGGAAAGTTTCTGTTCACAGGAATTGTAGAAGCCTGAAAGCGGATTGATACAAACGATATGAAAATTGAAACGAGTTAAGGAAATAAACGGAAGAAGAGACGAAATAAACATGGAGGCGAGATTTGATCTCTTTCCTTAACTCTTAATATTCGCTCCGTAGTGAGACGGGACTGTACGAATATAGAGTCCCAGGATACAACCATGGCGAGACGATTCACGCTTCACTCGTGAACGCCCTAACGAACTATAAACTCTACGAAACACTCTCGTAAAAGACTTACGCTGAGAGATTTTTGTTGGTTTGTTTGCGGTGAAAAACTTAAGAAAATGAGAGAGGAAGAGACGGATTATTTAAAGAAAAGTCGTGGAGCGGTTTTTCGAAATCGAAACGAAAATATCTCGGAGATCTCGGAAGTTATGCGTTGAGAAACTTTCTCCGCAAGATCTCTCTACTTTGACTCGTTCTAATCCATTTCGAACAAGTAAACTTCGTGTCGTTTTTGAACGAACAACGTGTTGTTTACATACGAACGTCATGCTGTTTTTTAAGAATTAAATGGGCAAAACGTTGGGCTTAATTGGTCCCAAAAAGAATCTTATTGGGCCAGAGGCCCTCCACCAAGACCCAAGACCCAAGACCCAAGACCCAAGACCCAAGCCCAAGCCCCCGCCCACGCCGAGCCGAGCCGAGCCGGACGGACGGACGGACGCGCGCGCGCGTGTGTGCGCTCTCCTCTCTCTGAGCTGTTTAGAAGCTCATACTACATGAGCATATATATATTGCTCAATCTCATCTCCCGCTTCCGATGTGGGACAACGAAAGTCACCGTTCAATCATTTAAGCAAGTAAGGCCGAGGCCCATTTGTATTCACTTATTTGTCTAATAATAATTAGACCCAACATATAGAAATTACGAACTCATCGGACAATAATAGTGGCTGCTGACGCAAAAATTACAGACAAGAAAACTTTGTCTGGAAGAAAAGAGAGACACACAAAGTACCTTTGACTCCAACTTGGTCCATGCAAGTTCCGATATGCGCTTCATGCAAGAAATTTCTGAGGCAAGGACTTTCACGTGGGAACACAGTGAAGGGGTGTTGTCCGCAGGTCTACCTCGTACAAAAAGAACAAATATAATCAACATGATCTAATTTTCTAAATAGGAAATCAAATACAAACTTTTGAGGGAAAAACATCAGCAAGAAAGTTTGTTATGAGGTATAAAAATAGCCATCATATCTGATCAATCATATACTTTTGTTGCAGATATAAATGCATCGTATGTTGAAAGCAGTGCAGTTAGCACGGGTACATAGATTTGAAGGCATGTATGAGGAGATTCACTTACGGCGGCGAGATGGTATCAGCCCATAGACGAAGCCAATCTGTGGAGATCCAAAAATATTGTTCCTCAAATGACTGAACAGCAGCTTCTGAAAGTATTGTCCGTACTTCTTGCCTCCTTTAGTTCAAACTATTCAGTTCTCTTTCCTTTTCTAAATCAAGTTCCTTGCAAATCGCAAGGAATGTCGCGTTCAGGTTACTGACCCATTTATCGAGATGTGGCGGAAGATAACTACCCTCATGCTGTTGAACACTATCAACATCTCCACTAGTTATGTCAATAGGAATCTCTCTTTGTCCTTTCCGACTCTATTTTACTGAACCATATCCTCATTTAGTGGTATGTTAGTTGATTGTGTGAGGTATAACGGTGACAAGAGTCGTCATAAAAAAAAAAGATAACCAAACGAAGGCATATCCTCATTATGGCCGATATACTACCAAAGTCCAAACAGAGGCATATCTTAAGTATGGTCTAAAGGGTAAAAATGAAATCTGAATACTGATAACTAACTTAACTTATTCGGATTCATAGTTGCGTTCAATACTATACAAATGATTCAACATCATACGGTCACTTCTATACATTTTTTTCTTTTCTTTTCTTAACGGGTGCAAGCAACTTCGTAGACAATCTAGACGAAATATATTTGTTTCAAATATGAGAAAACCGTAGCTGAAAGATGTCAATTTCATTAGACTCACGGGTTTTTATGTTGGAGTTTTTAATAAGTAACACAAGAATGGGTGATTGATTGTTTCTTTGTGACCTGTGACTTGTGAGTGTAGAGTACAAACAACAATCTTGTCTCTTTCAACTAAACTTCATACCATCTTTTATTAGCTCCTTACTACTTACGGCAAGTAAAAACAATAAAGTGTAAAAAATAATTTTATGATCTCAAGTGCAATCGATTCCACATAAACTTTGCAGATAATGGGGGTCATGCAAGAGAGCATCTCGATTAATACATATAAGAATGAGAATGTGTCAGGCCATGTTAGGTCAAAAGAGAAGCTTACAAAATACACAAATAAAAAGTTATCCTTAATGTATTGCTTAATATGAGTTATTATTAATAATTGTTTTATTTGTTTTAGCAAAGTAGGTTATCTCGTGAACTTTGAGTGTGTCCCCACGTTTAACTCCACTGATCCACTTCTGCCGACCCACTTCTCACGTCTCCATGCTTTCTAACGGTCATGGGTGCTTATCTTCCTTCCTTTTTCAGTTTTTAATACTGTTTTCTTTTGCAGTAAAAAAAAGACATACATTTATATAATCTCTAATCTAATATTTTTTTCAGAACTGTAGCCAAAAGCCACAACTAGTCAGCATTCATATACAAGGTTTATTCTGTGGTACAAAACAAGGGTGACAAAATAATATTACAAATCGTAAAAGTCCAAACGAAGGAGATGTATTTCTTATTTAATAATGGGATCATGTTTATATCTACACGAACGTGGAAAATTGTAAGAGGCCGAAAGTGTTTAATAGTGTAACAAAAGGTCCAAAAAAGAAAAGAAAAGACTATTATAGCAAGAGATGGAGCCTCTACTGCTTCCTTCTCCTGCGGTGGCTGAGAGTTTATCCTCCAAGATCTGGAGTAAGTTATGGTACTGAGAGAAACCCAAGTGTGACTGAAACAAAGAACATATCTTTTAGAGAGGAGACTGACACACGACCAAATGGGTTGGTTTGATTGTGAGTTTTACCTGTAACGTCATGCTATACGCTTTCCACAACCGTAGATCAGACCGGAATATATCATAAAGAACCTGCGTTAGTGTTTGTAACAAATAAATTAAAGAACCTGGTTATGTCAATGTAATGATATAATGTTGGAAACTATAAGATATCAAATCTCCGATCGTTGTAGAAGAGTGGCAAGAACAACTATCCATTCTTTTGAACTTGAACCGAACACATCTGAGCCAATAGAAACTCTGCATCTAACCGGTTCTGTAGCTCACTCATTTGCAGCTGAGGGATTAAATAGTAGACTTTTAGAGGTAAGATCAAGAAAACATTGATTCGAAAATCAAAAGAAACGAGAAATGGAGCTAATTCGTACCTTTTGACCAATGAGTTCAAGTCCTGCTGCGAAATTCTCCAGCTGAGCACAGCCGTATCTTTCTCTTTGAAGAAAGTCCTGAAGTTTCAGGATTGTTGTTTAGTAAATAATTTGTATTGCCGGTCAAGCTATAGACAGGTAAGAGATGTACGTACCACAATATCAAACTGGGTGCCTTTCACGAAGGCAACAAGCTTTGAAAGTTCTTTACCCGACATCAAGTACCTGGCATGACTCTCAAGTATGCTCTTGACTGACGCAACGTGAGGACTTTGCTCCTTGAACGACGAGCTGCTCCAGAGACATTTGTCAAATGAATCGATAAGAAGGCAGTTGTATTACAGTAGAAAATAAAATTAGAAACAGAGTTATAGTTTCTAATATAATGTTTTCAACATAATGGATTTTACAAATTACAATAGTATATAGTTGACCATATAATAAAAATCAGATTTGTTCTACAAAAAAAGCAAACCATGGCTTTACATTCTGATCGGAGAGGCGGACGACACATTTTTGTATATTTACTTAATCATTTGTATAGAGAGCCCCAAGTGAGCTCTTTATAAAGCCGATCATCTTGCTTTGGAACAAGGCATGTCAATGGTGCAATCTTCTCGGTCAACGGAGGACCTGCAATAGTATTTATACAAATAGGTATTATACAATAGTATTTATACAAATAGGTAAAAACATAATGGACAAGCAATATTCCATTTTAGTGTTGTTAGGAATAGAAAGGGGGTTAGGGTTAGGAAAGAAAATTTGATATGCATTCTATGTCTCGTTAGCTGATTTCAATAGCTTATTAATAAATCTTCGTTCTATCGATCTCTTGTAAGATTTTTGAACAATATTAATTAATAAAATCTTACACTTGCTAGAGTAATCAATTGTTTCTCAATTAATATATAGGAGATTAAAATCACATAAATCAAAACAATACTTCTTGCTTATTTACAATATTTTTATGGTAAATAAATCAAATAATAATTTTATTTATTTTATATGTTATATAATTAAATTTCAATGTTATTAACATAAATATATAGTATATTTGAATATAAAAATTTATTATCGAGACTTCCTACTCATATAGTTTTATTAACATTTGTATATTCTATGTAACAAAAATTTAAACCATTGATCTCAGAATTTTGATCGATATTTTTTGATGAAAATTTCAAAATTAAATATTAAGGTCTCAATACTTTTCAATGAAAATTCAAAATCAACATCTTTATTTATTTTTAAATGGTACATAGGTTGCACAAAAAAAATGGTACATATAAACGGTGATATATATATATATTATTAGTTTGAATGTCTATTATATAAAACTTCATATTAATACGGTTTTATGATCATGTTACATCCCTTGTTATAATAAAAACAATTAAGTCACTGATCACAAAATTTTCAAAATATTTATAGCTGTTTAAAAAATTCAAAATATAACATGTAAGAAAAAATCTGATTTTTATTATATGGTTAATATGATTATTTAATTTCTTTTAATAATATACAATTAAACAAAAATGAAAAATGATACACAAATTGTTATCAAATCTTTATTATCTATAATCATTAATTGTCATAAATATATGATCATATTAGATAATTCCGTAGCTTTTATTTAAGGAATGTATACCTGCTTTTAATATTTTGAGTTAATATAATGTTTCCTAGCAATTAAATTTTGGACCAACATTTTTTTCAATTGATTTTTAAACTGCCACATAAGATAAATTGATATATTAATTAAGTGACAACTCAACAAAATTCTTTTGTAATTATTACAACTTTTTAAATGTTCTCTATTAATATATAGGGATTACCAATTATTATAATTAATATATAAAATAAATGCTGTCAAAATATTATAGTAAATATAATTTATGAAGTAGTTAAAAGGTGATAAAATAAATGTAAAAGATAAAATAAAAAACGAAAACAAATAATTTTTGTATTTTACTTCTGTAATAAATGATATCAATTTATTTAGTATAGAATTGATTAAAAATAGAATGAAAATCTTTTTTAAAAATCACTTAAAAATAGGCAAATATTATTTTGTACTACTATTCATGTTTCCAAAAAATTCTTATTTGTAATGTTGTCTATGTTTTCAAACAATATTCATTTGTATTTCTGTTTTAATAATATAGATTATATTGAGTAATTTCATTTTGTGTGATTTTTCCGTTTATCATATCACTATATTGAGTATTATATAAGCAAATCTAAAATATATAAATAATTGGATTGATATATGAACACCCGCGCAGATGTGCTTTTTATGTATCTAATTTATTATTATCAAGTTTTCTGTTGTTTTTGAAATAATGTTGGTTTCTCACTTGCTCTAATCTATTTTGGATAATGAATTATTGAAATATGAAGACTAATTAATCTGAGTCAAGACATGTATACTTTTTTATACTATAGCAATTAGTTTATATAATTAATTATTGATTTTTTGTTTAATATTTGATATATTATCAAAAGAAATTTAAATTTTATAATTTAATATAAATATTTTACATATTTTGTTATTTATATTCATAATATTGAAAAACACTGGTCAATTTAAATAATATTTTTTAGCACAAGTTTAGGAAATTGTTTGTACACTAATTATTCACAATATTCGATATGGAGTTTTACTGAACTAATTTTCCAACTTACAGAATGTGTAGATTTTTGGTTAGATTGTATACATCCCTTATATATTAATCATGGAGCATTGTAACATTTTTTGTAGTCACGTGTCACCATGAGAATTATTTCCAGAATTATTAGAAGAATATGTTGGTCTATCCACATATATATTATAGTTTTTTTTATTAAACTAACTGACAAATAATTAATAGTGTACAAAATAATATTTTTTTCTTTCCTTAAATAAAAGTTACGAAGTTACCTAATATGATTAACATATATATTACAATTAATGATTATGAGTAAAAAAGATCTGATAACTATTTTTTATCCTCAATATTTTTTGTTCAATTTTATACTATTAAAAATGAATATTTTTTCTTATATCTTATATTTCAAATTTTATAAAACACATATAAATTACTGAAAAATGGTAAAAATCTCACATTAAAAATTTTGTGATCAATGGCAACGTTATTTTAGTTCAGCCAATTGTTTTTCTTTGCTGGGATCCTTGAACAATTTTTAATGATTAACTAAATAAACCATGTACATCATTGAAAGATTTTTGGTATAAAAATTGTAGAATATCCAAAATCAAAATGAACCATAATCACTTTTGTTTAATATTTTGTTACAGTAAAAAGTATAGGGTTGGAAAAAAATCTGAATCCAAATAACCGAACCAAATCCAATCCAAAAAAGTAGTTCAAAACTTTAACTAAATTGGTTAGATATTCGAACAAGTTCAAAATTTTGGTATCTAAACAGCCGGAATTAAACCTGATCCGAACTGAAATATTTTGGGTATCCGAATATATTCGAACCAGATTTATATACTTAAATATATTATATTTTTAAAAATAATATCTAAAATAATATACAAAATACATAAGATGTTTTAAATTATCCAAAATACTTAGAAATATATAAAAATAGTTAAAATTATATGTTTAAAATAGTTAAACGTTACTAAAAATACTGTAAATATTTATTGATTTTTATCTAATATTTAAGCTTAACCAATTTTTGTGTTAAGTTTAAGTATTTTGGCATACATTATTTAAATTTATATGTTATATATTATTATTTTTTGTAGATTTGGAGAAATTTATACTATATATGAATTTAATTTTATGTTTAAAATCAAATGGGTTATCTGAACCTAAACCCAAATCAAACATGCAAAAACTCAAACCAACTCGGTAAAGATCCGAACCGAATAAAACCTAATCGAATCAAATGACACCCAAATGCGATCCCAATCAAATGTACCAAAAATTTATTGATAACAGAATATGTATTGTTTATAATATTTAAATATAATATATTTTAAAAACTTAGCCATATGAATATCATCTAGTTAGTTTTTTATATATATAAAGTAAAATGATCCACAAGTCAAGGAAAATGAATGGTTTTGGTTACAAATTAGGTGATTTAGTAATCACCTATATTCACGTATTTTGTATAGTTTATTATTTTTTATTAACCGTTTATTTGTATAGTTTTTTTGGATTTTGAATATAATATTTATGTTTGTTTAGAAAGTACACAAAAATCAATTGGCGTAGTACAGGTCCAATCCCTAATTGGTGAGTGAAAAAAAAAAAAAAGCTATAGGTCTAAAGTTATTGTGGTTTAGATTAAAGAAAAGCTGTAGGTCAAAGTTATGTAGAATAATGAAATTAAATTGAACAATGGAAAGTGATGAATACTCGAATAAGTAGTATTGCCGTATTTTTAGGTAAAATCGAATTAGGAAAGTACATGTTTTAGTTAAAAATTGAATTAGGAAAAATGTATCTACTAATAATAGGAATCCCAATTAATGTTGAAAAATTGTGTTTCTTCATTTTAACATCGTGTCTTTTCCTTTTAATAGTTGTATTGGTTTAAAAACATTGTGAAAATGTAGAAGTATGTATCTTTTCATATTTGATAAGAGATAATTAGCATGTATAGACACAAAGGCAACCTTAATTTGTTATTTACCATTGATTAAATGTTATTAATTTCGTGACCATATTACCCCTACTCTATACAGCTCTTATGTTGGTCTAGCTTCTGGTACTTGTGTCAGTCAGTTCAAAAAATTTGAACTGTTTTCTTCTACCTCTCTCCTAAAATTTTCTCATCTATTTTCATTAATTTTTCATCTTTTTTTCTTCTTCCTTCTTTTCTTTCCTCTTCCTCCACTTACGAACTTTATTGTTTGTTTATTAACTTCAGTTTCTAATTATTATATCAATTTCTAGGAATCTACATTTAACTCACTTTGAATTTTCACTATCTGCTGATCAGGTATAGAATTGGAAAAATTGATGAAGTCTCTTCCAACGATTGGAAAGCTGTAAAAGAACGAAGCTGAAGACAGAGAAAATGTGAGCAAATTGATGATACTATTGTTAAATATAGATAGTATTTATGTTAGTTAACATTTTAATTGGTGCCCGAAAATATTTATGTTTAGTGGATCTTCATTTTTTAGCTTCATTCAAAATAAATATTTTGCTAGATGTTGGGTCCGATTGGTAATGGCTGTAGCTTCAAAATTATTGCTGTAGAAAAAAATCTGTAGATTTTTTGCTGTAGCTTTAGATTTTATTGCTGTAGAATTTTATGGAAAGCATTAAAAAATTGCTTTGAATATTTGGCTCTGCAGAGCACTTCTACAGCTGTAGGTTATTTCAAGAGCTGTGGTTTAAAAAAATAAATTAAAGCTTGATTGCTCTGATTTTAGTGCTTTAGAAATAAATTGGGCTGTGGAGAGCACCCACAGCAACTACCAATCACACCCGTTATTTTATGATTGTCGTCAATTGATAATATGTTGTTAAGTGTTACAAACTAAATGGAATTAGTAGATATATGGTTCGTTAGATGCTACATGGTTTGTTAGGTGTTACATTTTGTTTGCAACATGATCTATTAGCTGATACATTATTTGTTATCTGGTTCATGTTGTCGTAGTAGATACATTGTTTCTATATTATGCATGTTATTGATTCTTTTAAAATTTTATACATACTTATGATCTGCCAACAAATATGTAGTAGTATTTATTAGTTGATACATGGTTTGTTAGTTGATATATGATATGTTATCTGATAAATGTTTTTGTAATTCAATACATTTGTTTAATACAAAATAATGAATTTCACTATTATGTAGATTAAAATTTCATTTAACTAACTATGAAAATGAAAAAAATCCTACAAATGTATCAATGAATATTACTATTTAAAGATACTACATGTTTTGATATAACTAGCTATGAAACTTCATTTAACTAACTATGAAAATGAAAAATATTCAACAAATGTATCAATGTGTATTACTGTTTAAAGATACTACGTATTTTGATATATTGTTGCATTAAATCAAGTATCATCTAAGAGATCATACTAAAAATATATTAATTAACAATTCATCTATCAGATAATATATCAATTAACAAATCATGTATCAGTTAACAAATTATTTATCTACAACAAAGAAAAATATTTCATAAGTGCAGTTTCTAACGAACATGTTAACCACTAACAACCAATTTAACACTTAAATTAAAAATTAGCATGAATTGTATATTTCTGAAATGTTGAGTTTTTGCAATCAATTTCTACTGTTAATCAATTCATATAATTATAATATAATGATTTGTGAATACACTAAAATACATCTAGAATGTTTATTTAATTTTTAGGATGCACCAAATAATAAAATAATAAACAACATATGTGTGGAAGAGAATGATTTGCATTTTTATATTGAACAAAAAAATATGTGGAGGAGAATATCCCTTGCACAGCTACACAATATAGACCTGTTGTGTCAGTGTAATTCAGCACGCTTACCGGTTCTTACAGGTTGGATGAAGGGCAATATCATCTTATGATGCAACAAATGGTATGGCTTTCTTCACTTATATCACATCATTTGTAGTTCTCTAATATCACCATTAGATAGGTATATATAGCTAAATATCTCATTTGATAATCTATATATAATAGCAAACCCACATTGACGTCAACATTTTTTATAGGAAAATAAAAATCAAATCGTACAGTGGAGATTGTTGCTGTTATTCAATCTAATGGATGAAATGTTAGATTCATTTAGTCATCTGACGTCATCAATACTAATGAAAACAGCATCTTTTATGTTTCCTTTTTCTGAATCGTTGCTTCTCAAAAGACACAACTTTTCAGAATAAAAACCTTCAACAAATTTATATATTCTTTCTGTATCCATCACATAATCATCGTACTCATTTTCTTCGCTTTACCCAAACCGCCGGATTACTCCTGTTTTATTTGTTGTCTCTTTTTACACATCTACAGTTTTGATGGGCTTAGATCCATCGATGTTGGCGATGAAGGAATCTCGAATCGTCGTCTAATTTCTCTTTCACTATTACTCCGATGATGAGAGTAACACTGCTACGTCTCCTATGGTCCTCGGCTTTGTTACATGCCATCAGTGGTCTGAGTGTTCCCTTCCGGCACTGAAGGATCATATTTCACTTGAATCATTTGATACCGACGTTTTATCTCTGGCGCAGTTCCGACTAGGTTTCCGCCATACATCAGTAATTTTGATGGATGGTAATGTCGTGAATTTTCGTCAAGGGGGAAAACACAGTTTTCAACCAGGCATGTGGTGTACGTGTCTGATAATGATGTCAATTTTCTACGCCTACGACAGTGTTTCACGAGAGAAAACGTTTAAAAAAAGTGTTTCACTAGTCTGACGTTTAATGGTGGTGATGTGGTTTAAGGTGTGTACTTACTGTTTGTTTTTTATCTGTTTGATGAAAAGAACATAAGATGCAAGGAAAAGACAAAGGAAGCTTTGACTCCCTGGAAACGTGACCAAGTAAATCCGGCACCGATTGCTGATAAGATAAAATCCACAAGGAAAGACGAAGGAAGAATTGCTCGTATGGGAATATCACTACACAAAAGAAGCATCGTTGCTAGGCAGCATCTTTCACTATACTTTCTATCATACTGAGATCATTTCAAAGGTTATATTATGTTCAAATATGTTGACACAGACTAATGGTATCAATGTCTTCACAGAACCAGCATTAGAAGCAATGGGTATGAACTATGCAATTTGGCGATTAAGAAACAGTATACAAAGAAAGCATATCCATCGGATGGTAGTAGGATTGACTATGGACCTCAATAATTGAGCATAATAAACATAAGCTGTTCTTTTTTACATAGAAACGAAATTAACAAGTAGCTTGCGAAATTAACATTTTGATATGATGAAATTTTGTTTAACAGTTTAATACCCATCAAAAATATACGTAACAAGCAAGACAACTGATTTTGTTAAAATCCAGGAGTTGTAAATAAGATTCTTAAATTTTTTGAATATGCTGAATAACTCATATTGACGGTTTTAATATTTTGATAGATTGATACTCCTTTAAATTGTTTGTTATATAGAGAAGGAGACAATGATCATAAAAAAAATAAGCAAAAAAACATCTAATGAGATATGGTGATTATAATGCTTTAGTATAGTTTGCAGAAAGTACTGAAAAAGATTGATTGACTAAACGTCTGTTGTTTACAGTACTTTAAATTAACTCCTTATTTATATATAGCATTTTATTAAATATTTTAATTAATAAAATATTATATAACTAAATTTGTTCCTGAACTTTTATAGAACACTTTAAAAATATACTTATTATTTAATCATTTAAATAGTTTCATAATCATAACAGTTTGTTAGATAATTAAAAACTAATATCATATATATGACCACTCTTTTATTTGACATTTCTATAAAAGAAAATATGTAGAGTTACTTTCCATAATATTAATTGTGAATTTTCACCAGCAAACTGATAACCGTCGCCAAAGTTTTTCAGAAAATTGGTTCCATGCAAACCATTCGTTGGTGACTTTCATCACATGAACAATTATTAATTTTCATCTCGTCGAAAAGAAACAACAATAGGTCAGACAAAATTCTAGAATTGTTTTAACCAATTGTTCATGCAAATATCTTACGTAAAATAATGTTTGCTTCGTAATCGAATGATCCATTATCAATGTTTACCAATGATATATGTTGCATAGATACATGTCTTTCTTCGACGCATCCTCTTACATGTTTTTTTTCAGTTTTTGATCAATGCACTATTTTACACGTTTCATTTGAGTTTGAAAACTTGTTTAACATATTTTAAATTGGCTATTATTTTTCAAAAATACACTCGATCAAAATACATAGCATTTGGAATTAAAGTTTAGTAATTATTATTGTTTAGGGTTTACTATTTAAGGGGTGGAGTTGAGTTTAAAATTATTATTAAACATTTATAAATCATAGGAAAGTTTATTTATTTATAATTATAAATTAAGGTATTTATTATGAATATAAAATGTCATTTAAGAGTAAATTTGAAAAATGGTATCAAACTTTGAGGTAAATTGAAATTTCTCTTTGGAATTTAAAGATTACCAACAATTCATTTTTAATTTAGTCACTTTTATTACCAAAATTAAAATAAAATTGGAAACTTCTTAAGATTTATTTTTAAATTTTGAAGATCTTAAATTTTTGTTTGAAACATTAATATTATTAATTAAAATATACTTTGAGTACTAAAATGAGCATATTTTAAAACCAAGTGTATTAAAAAGAATAAAATAGTTTGTTTCGGTATTAAAATTGGTAGCAAAATGTTTAAGGAAATTTTTTTGGAGTATTTTAAAGGAATTTTCTATTTTTAAACGATGCATCATTTTTTACTTATCTTTTAAAATTCTGTACAACTAACCATTTCATTTTTCAAAAATATCTGAATAATTTTAGTTGAATCTAAGCCATCCTGTTGAGAAAGAGTGTTCTGGATGTAGTTAGCCTATTCAATATTCTATTTTTGGAAAGTTTATTTATTTATAATTAGAAATTTAAGGTATTTATTATGAAAATAAATTATCTTTCAAGGGTAAATTTGAAAATGGCTTCAAACTTGAGGTAAATTGAAATTTTCCTTTTAAATTTAAAGATTATCAACAACTTAGTTACTTTTAATTTTAATTTTGTTACTCTTATTACTAAAATTAAAATAAAATTGGAAAATTTTAAGATTTGTTTTAAAATTTTGAAGATCTTAAATTTTTGTTTGAGACTTTAATATTATTGATTAAAATTATAGTTTGAGTGCTAAAATGAGAATATTTTAGAAACCAAGTGTATTAAAAGAGTAAAATAATTAGTTTGGGTATTAAAATTGAAGAAAAATGTTTAAAGAAATTTTGTTAGAATATTTTTAAGGAATTTTTCATTTTTAAACGATGCACCCTTTTTATTTATCTTTTAAATTTATGAACGACGAACCATTTCCTTTTTAAAAAATTTCATGAACTAAAGAACATAAAATACTTTTGTTGATGTCATCAATAAATTTATACTTGGCAACTCTTCCTTAAACAGTTATTTATTTAAACAACACATCCCTTAACCAATATATACCTTTTCAATATCTATTTAGATAATGCATCCTTTAAAAACAGTTAAAAAGTTACGATCACATGGTGATATGTAAACTTTTTTCTCTCAGTGATATTCGTTTATTACGAAGTTACAAAATCCATTAAAATTATGGTGTTCATGCTGGAAGAATCTTACTAAAGACAAGAAAACCACCTTGAAATTTTTTCTGTCCATTACTTTTATTATTTTAATACTATTGTTATGAGTATATGAGATTATTCAGAAATAGAAGAATGTGCAAACAAAAAGTAACAGAACATGTGCCACCAATTTTCCAAACTGTCAAATTCGTTCTAACTGGTCGTGAGTGCAAACGAGTTATGAACAGATGCAAACAGGTCTAATCGAAGGGGTGTGAATGGATCCTGACTCGAAAGGCCCGAAAAATGTGTATGCTTATTCAGTGAATTTTAATATCAGTCACATTATGATGAAGGTAATTCAAACCATAAACCTTAATTATAATATCAGTCACATTATTATGAAGGTAACTCAATCTCTATTAATTTTAATTTCTATTCATATATAAAATTACTAGGGCACAACCGCGCTACGCGCGGGATTTGATGTATCGATTTTTATGAAATATATAATTTTATGTAAATTTTCTTATATATTCACTTGGTTGTAAGTGTGATTATGTTGAGAGAATGAGACTGAGTTTTCAAATACCAGAATTCTTTTTTTATGTCAAGGTATCTATTACAATGGAGAATAAGGTTTTAACTTTGAGGTAATCTTAGTCGAATATATTTTGTAGTTATTTAGAACAATGTCAGTAATTGCTACTATTAATACTTATTGTTTTTTTTTTTGATATTTATGTTATATTTAAGAATTTATTTTTGCTTTATATTATGTCAATAAGTTGCTAGAGATAAACTAAAATAAATGTAAAACACATCAAATAAACGGAGTAGTATGCTTTGATGATTATATATTTATACTTACATAAATTTTTAATCTGGCTATAAAATATTATGCACAAACAGAACTTATACAACCATATATTATTCTGTAGAAAAAATATTATAAATCAGCAAAAATACATATTAAACTAAAGAGGAAGGGTTGTTTCTTAACATTATTATTGAGAACACGCCGTTTCGTTTGTTTCTTAACATTATTATTGAGTGATGATTGGGTTGTTTGTAAACAGGTAAGAGGAAGGGTACCCGTGAAGCTAGGTTGCCTACTAAGGTGCTGTGGATGCGCAGGATGCGTGTTCTCAGGCGTCTCCTGAAGAAGTACAGAGAGTCGAAAAAGATTGACAAGCACATGTACCATGACATGTACATGAAGGTGAAGGGTAACGTCTTCAAGAACAAGCGTGTCTTGATGGAGAGCATCCACAAGTCCAAGGCTGAGAAAGCCAGAGAGAAGACTCTGTCTGATCAGTTTGAGGCCAAGAGGGCTAAGAACAAGGCTAGCCGTGAAAGGAAACATGCTAGGAGAGAAGAGCGTCTTGCTAAGGTATAAACTAAACTTCATCGGAGACATTTCTTTGAATTTCTTTATACTGTGTTCTCATACCTCTGGATCTGTGATGTTTTTGCTGTAGGGTCCTGGAGGAGATGCTGAGCCTGCAACTGCCCCACCAACTACCCCACCAGCTGCTGCTGCTACTACTACTGCTCAAACCGCAGAGTAAGGTGTCTCAACTTGTCTTTTAAAATTAAGCTTTTGTTTCAAATATGTTAAAACATGTATTAGTTTAGTTATGGGTCCTTGCTATTGTGTAGGGTACCGAAGAAGAAGTCTAAGAAGTGAAGAGGATATAGTCACCAAGCTATATACCAGTTCAGTTACTTGACTTGAAAAAGTTTTTTGAATGTTTTGTGAAGTTGGGTTTGTTGAAATACTCTTTTTACGCAGAAAAACATAATTTGTTATGCTTTCAGATTTTTAGCTTATCAGTTTACATTTTCGTTTCGAGCGTTGTGTTTTCTGTTTGTTTATTAATGCTTTTCGTTATTTGTTCACTTTATCTAATTCTCCCACACTTCAATAATTTTACAAACCGAAGCCTATTATCCTTAAAAAAAATAAGCAGGAATGTTGAACGTTTAATTTTGTTGGCTATAGTTAACGCAACTATTCAAAAAATTTCATAAACATAAAATATTATGTAATTTCATAAGATGCATGGAATGTTAAATTTCATTTTTGAGTAAGGAAATATAAATATGCATATTTTGTTGTAAGTTACTGATTCTTTTAAATCCACATACCACAATGAAGTCTAGTTTCAATTTATGCATAATCTCACTAACTAATTACATAGTCTAACTGATTATGTAAACAAATCAAAAAAAAAATTAATCATTTTAAATTCTTGTCACAAAAATTGAGTAATTTCATTTAAATATGTTTAATTACTATAATTTATTTGGCTTGCATCACCTGTTCTAATAATGCTCTGAAGCGTGGTGATGAGATAAAACTTGGGCAAGAAGATGACGTGGCCTTTCCCCATGAAGACTAGAGTTTTAGTTTCTATATGGCTTTAATTAGTTAGTGAGATTATGTTTATGTGTGTTTCTTGCCCACGTACATATGTAGTTAGTTTATTTATGTTGGTTTAAGCATGAGTTGGGAGTTAAGTGAGAATATGAGGTCAAAAATTGTGATAACTTATTTCGCAAGTCTTCATAAACAAAAGAACCGTGCGGTGACGATTCCGGAGACGGCAAAAACAGGATTTGAGCCTTAATAAAGCCCAAAATAAGATTTGGGCCTTAATAAAGACGACAAAAACATATGATAAAAAGCCCAAAATGGCCTTTGAGCCTTAATAAAGACGACAAAAACCAAAAAAAGATATTTTTCATCGGAATTGGTTTTCGATTTCCCGCCTCTGTTTCTTTCTCTCTCTCCCTCGATCATCATTCTTCGATTCTGAAGCAGCAGAGCACGCCGGAGCACTCTCCCTCGATCATCATTCTTCCGGTATGGATCCTGAAGCAGCAGAGCACGCCGGAGCAGCTCAATCTCCTCCAGGTAAGAGATCGATTCTTTGTTGCTTCTGACAATTCGATTATGATAACAGACTCTAAAATTTCTTAGCGTAAGATCTGAAATAATAGATTAAGAGAGTTGATAATAGATCTGATATCACCTTAGACTAGGTTGAAGGATGATATGATGATCTGATTGAAGATTATTTAGACTAGGTTGAAGGATGATATGATGATCTGATTGAAGATTATTTAGACTAGGTTGACGATGATATCTTAGACTCTGATAATATCATGGATTTTATTTTTTAATTAGCAGATATGGCAAATTTGTTGGAGCAAATTATTCTGAGAAACAACAACGTCACTAAGAAATTGCTGAAGCTTCGTAATGAGCAAAAGACTATATCACGAAGAAAGAGTTGAAGGAAGTGGAGGAGAGGCTTGTGGTCAAAATTAAAAAGTCTATCCAAGCTATTCAAAAGAGACTTCTCAAAGACATAGGAGAGACTGCTCAGCCTGATTTGTTTGGTGATGAAGAAGAGATTTCAAGCATCATTATTGAAGATATGAAAGGACTCCTTCTTTCATATCTTCAATGAATGGCAACACTTGTAAAAAACGTTGACAATATGAGTTTAGATAAGGGTGCATAACCATTTTGGAATGTAGAAACATAACTTTTTTTTTTCCTCTGAAAACCAATGGTTTGTATGATTCCCTTTGGTAGGAGGAGAGGGTTTGTCTGAAGACACCTCAGGTGTCTACTGTCCCATCTTCTTCTGCAGATCAGCAAGAGCAAGAGGGTCTTTGCAACTCTTCCCTTGGGACTCTTCTTTCCATTTGTTAGTTTGGGCTCTAGTCGATATAAGGCATATTCATCGGATTCGTTAATTTGGTACTCAAAGAGATGCCACTCGAAGAGACCAGGAGGTTGTGGATCCATATAGTAAGATCTCTTCTGCCCTTCTTGCTCTTTCATCAGCTGTTTTCTTGACTCATGCCACCCTCTTCCGCTGTAATCTGGGAGCGATCTTTGCTTCGGTTTCCACTATCATATGCTCTTCTCGGTTGGTAGAAGAATAGCCATTCTCTAATCGTTTCTCCCTCGACCAGCTCAAGATGAAACAGCCCTGCATGTATAAACACAGTTAACAAAAGGGTCAGGCTAAAAGAAGAAGTTCAACTCATAAACTCGCTTATGGTCTTTACCTTCTGCGTTCCATGGGCATTTTATGTGTTAACAGCTCCTTCACACACGGGGATGCCAACATTCTTACCAAGAGTCTTTCCACGAAGAGCATCAATCAAGAGATTATCTTTCAAACTAATGCCCCCTGGTATTAAAACAGGTGCTGCGCCAGGGGAATCTTCATTCAGAGCTAGATTCCCATGGTAGTCACTGCAGTAGTCCAGGTACCAGTCAGATCCGTGAGCAGGCCTTGTGCAGTCCCATAGTGCACACTTTGGTCCCAAAAAAGGCAGAAGGAGGAGGAGGCACACGGACACTTTGTGGAGTAGTAAAGTCAGCATAGCTTTCAGGCGCCAGAAACATCAAGCTCGACGGAAGGGGTGTTGTTGAACTCCTGGGGCACTTCTGAGAGATGGTAATCCAACTGAGAAGTTATATCCAAGTTGCTGAGTTTCTGGCCATGGAAACTCTTATGCAAAATGGAGTTGCTGCTCATGTGGTTGGGTGTTATTAACTGCTTCCTGACAGAAAAGATGAGCTGTAAGAGAAAATCTAACAAATTCATATCAAATAGAATCAATGGTGTGTTACAAATAACATTGTATAAGACAATTTGGACAGATTCTAGTAACAGAGACTATCATAATCACTATGAATAGTAGCTACCTCACCTCGAAACCACTGGAGAAATTAACGTTGACAGGACTTTGACAAAAAGGCTCAGTAGTCCATTCCAAGTGTTCTGAAGGACACAAACCGATCAAAACCGTAAGGCTTCGGTACAGTGTGTTTCTTTAACGAACTAGTTGCATCCTCCTCCTCGTCGTTTAGTTTCAAGAGACGAGCTATCTCCTCAGAGAAATGGCTCATACTTCCACCCTGCACACGTTACCAAAACATCAAAAGAACGAAT
The DNA here is from genome assembly GCA_016432835.1 of Brassica nigra. Lineage (NCBI taxonomy): Eukaryota > Viridiplantae > Streptophyta > Magnoliopsida > Brassicales > Brassicaceae > Brassica > Brassica nigra. The sequence goes on from CM028245.1 coordinate 2,139,826, forward strand.
CTATGATCCACTAAAGTCCAAGACTTTAACCAACCAGAGAGTGATGCAATTACCATTTTGGTGAATGGGAGTACGAACCAGAAGAGAAGATTCAGGAGAAGGAGCAGTGAGCTCAGCTTGCCACTCACGGAGGTTCTGAGAGATTTGAGCTTCCACGAACGCATGATCACCAATCCTCCCTTCTTTCCTGGCAGCCTGGAAGATGGGAGAATCTCTCCTGGAGTTGCATTAGCTTCTCCACCAGATTCTGATGGGACGAAGATACACATGTGATCTTCGGATAGTTTGACATTCTCTTTCCCTTCCTCTCTGCCTGATGGGACGAAGATACACATTGATTTCATGAAAACAACAACAAAGGCAGAAAATTTCAATCTACCCAAACTAAATCACATCATCTATCGCACTAGTTAGGCAATAAATCATTGATCTAACCCAAAACTGACACTCAATTTCTTCAAAATCGGACATAAAACCCTAAAATGGGGACTGATTTCTATACACACACAAAAATTTAAATCGATTTGAAGAAACTCACAATTTCGATTGGGATTGATACGACTACGATGGATGGTGAGGAAGAGGAGTTATCCAGAGACGAGAGAATAAGAGGAAGTGGAGATTATACGGCGAAGAAGAAGAAGAGCGAAGAAGAAGAATAATCGACGATGCGATTTCTATATAATCAAATCCATTAAAGGCCTTCTATATGTTAGCCCATTAATGATCCGCTACATATTTGGAAATTCAAAATTCTCGCGCCACAGGAAGAAGTTGTACTAGTGTCATTATTGATGACTAGTCAGTCTCTTAAAGTGTTAAAAAGACACTCTCATCCAATAGGAAAAAGAAAAAAAAACAAAATAGAAAATGATTTTATATACTCTTATAAATGATTTTATGAGGATTTCTAAACTCTTATAGATATATCTATAAACCCTCACAACTGATTGTAAACTCTTACAACTGATTTTATAAACTCGTATAAATTATTATATAACCCTTTATAAAACAATTATTACTACCTATTAATGATACATAATCTCTTCTAAATGGTTTTATAAACCATTATAAATATTTTTATTATTCTTATCAGTGATTCATAAATAATTATAAATGATTTACAAAAATTTATAAGAAATTATAAACACTTATAAATTTCTATATAAAGATTTACTTATAATTTTTTTAAGGATTTGTAAATTCTTCTAAATGTTTTATTAACTCTTATAAATTATGTTATGAAGATTATTAAACTCTTATAATATTTTATAAACCCTTATAAATATTTTTATAAATATTTTAAGTGTTTTATAAATTTTATAAACGACTTTATAAAAAATTATAAATAATGGTTCATAAAAGATTTTTATAAACTATTATAAATGGTTTATATACGTACAAAACAGTTTTGTATATTCATATGATTGGTTTTATAAATGATTAATAAGCTGTTATAAATGGTTTCTAAACTTTCTAAATACTTTTATGAACTTTATAAATGTTTTATAAACGTTTACAAAATAAATGTTTTATAAATAAACTTTCTGATCTCAAAAAAAAATAAAAAAAATAAATGTTTTATAAACCTTTATAAATTATCTACATACCTTTTATAAACCTTAAAAATTATCTTACAAACTTTATAAATTGTCTTATAAGCCTTTCTAAATGGTTATAAACTCTTATAAATGATTTAAAGACCTTCTAACTGATTTCTTTTATAAAAGTTTATAAACCGGAGCCAGCACGAGCTCAATGTCTTCATCTCTCTCCTTCCTCACCACAAACCCAGAGCCACAAGCTCTTCTCCTCTGTTACATCAAAATCTTCTTCTCTCACAATCAAACTATATATTGCACCCATCCTCGAGTTAGAGTTCATCCCCAGCCCAAGCTCCCCATCCCAGGCCACAATCATCACGTTATTTCTCTAAACTCAAGCCTCTCGTCATAATTACAAACCCGGACTTTCTCGTGGATAATCGCCACATCGTTATCACCTTCATCTAGGTTTTCGCATAAGCTCTGCTTCCTTGAGCCGAATAATTCTGTAAAAATGTAGTGTTCACTATCCAAATATCTTAATCTTAACGAGAACTATTCAAATAACAAGTCCAAATAAGTCTTATTTGCTTTTTGGATAACAGAAGGAAGCAATTCCTAAAATAACTTGAACTCTTGTTTAAAAACTTCTTTATAAAGACTTATAAATCGTCGAGTTGTAATTTTAGCAACTGTATGAATAATGTTGCAGAGAGAAACTCACACACATTTTAAGACTGAATTGAACAACATTTAAAGAGTTGACGAAGTCGGTTGTGAGAACATATTCATATATATTGTTTTATAAATGTTTTATAAACTCTTATAAATTATTAACATATCTTTATAAATCCTAGAAAATGATTTTATTAACTCTTATAACTTGTTTAATAACTCTTTCTAAATGGTTATAGACTCTTATAATTGATTTAAGATCTCCAATTAATTTTTAAACATGTATATACCTCTATAAATCTTATAAATTATTTATGTACCCCTTATAAATGATTTATAATCTTTTATAAATTTTGTAATAAACATTTATAAATAGTTTATATACTTTATAAATTGTTTTATAAGCCTTTATAGATGGTTTAAGGACTCTTACAAATAATTTGTAAGCCTTTATATAAGTTTTATAAAATTTATAATTTTTAAAATAAATTTTATAAATGATTTACAAACTCTTATTAATTATTTATATATCCTTATAAACATTTATAAACTCTTATAAATTGTTTTTATAAGTCTTTATAAATTTTTATAGACTCTTATAAATGATTTAAGAGACTTTCTAATTGATTCATAAACCTATAAACCTTATAACTTGTATACATACGCCTTATAAATTGTTTATAAACTTTTGTTACGTTTTTATAAACAGTTATAATTGGTTTATATACTTTATTAATTGTTTTATAAACTTTTATAAATGGATTAGAGTTCCTTTATTATAAGTAAAATATAAACCTTTATAAATAGCTTATAAACTTTACAAATTATTTTATAAACTTTTATAAATGATTTAAAAACTCTTATTTGCTCTTCATTTTTCCTTTGCTCTTCATTTTTATCTTATTTCATGTGTTATTGTTTATATCATATGTTACAAAAAGTAAATTCACAAATCTAGCTTTTCTTTATTTTATATCCTTGTTGAACTGTCAAAATCCATGTCATCAAGATTAGGAGGTGTTGGGTTCACGAAATATTTTATTTCCTTAGGTTATCCAAACACTGTATTAACCACAAGATGTAACAAAGAATAAACAATATTTTATAAGTCTCTACAAATCTCTAATTTATAAATATAAATCCCTATAAAACTATATTTATAATCTTTTCAAAAACACACATTATTGACAAAGACACCGACTGGATAATCACTTTTGGATTGTCTAGTGGTTCTGTTGCAGCTTCATAAATCTTCGGAGGCAGTCTCAAAGATGTGCAAAATTCATTGCTATCTAACTGCAAAACGAAATAAAAATATGATGTTAACTTTTAGTCATGGTCTAAAGATACCTCATCCAAGCATAATAATCATGTATTTCGGTAACAGTCTTACAAAGAATATAGGATAATAAAAGACAAGACTTCTCAAATTCACACATTTATATGTTTTTTATAGACATATGTGATCAACTCTTGTTTACAAACTTCTTTATAAAACTTTGTAAATCATTGAGTTGTACTCTCGACAATATCCTAAAACCCAGATTTATAAGAGGTTATAATTCTTTAAAATGCAATGTTCACTATCCGAAAATCTTTCTTCTGACCAGAACTATTCAAATGACAAGTCTAAATCAACCTTATTTGTTTTTTTGAATAACAGAGGAACGAAAAATCCTAAAATTACTTGAACCCAGATTTATAAAGATTTATTATTTTTTGAAAACTTAATGTTTACTACTGAAACTCTTTCCCTTAGATCAACATGTTCTAAACCAACCTTCGTTGATTTTTTTTTATATAACAGAATGAACAAATCCAAAATATTATTTGAATCAAACAAAAAAAATACACAAATTAGAAGCATACCAGTGTGAATCGTGGAGAGGAGCCAACATCTTTAAGGTTTTAATCGTGGATCTCAACGGAGACGACAATGGATCTCGACGGAGACGATGACGGATCTTGACGGAGATGACGATGGATCTCGGCGGAGACGATGATGGATCTCGACTAAGACGACGACGGCGAAGCTGGATGAAGACAGCGACGGCGAAGCTGGATAAAGACATCAACGGCGAGGCTAGATAAAGACATATTGCTCCTAAGTATACAACTTCTACATAATATTGCTGCTGCTTTGTCATCAAATGTATCAATCAAGTCCTAGATAGTGATCAGTTGTTGAAATATTCAAAACTTAAGTTCATCCTATATTTCTTTGATATTTCAAATTTTCCATTTTGTTTTTTTTTTGGATTGAATAGATATTTCCTTTTGTCAAAAGAAGGAAATAAAATATTAGAAGTATAACCGTTTTACATATATATGTTTATGCATGAAGAAAGATCTCAATTAGGCGCACTGTTTCGTTGTTATAATTTCTTTGCATCTATAATTTTGTTCCACTTATTTTATTTAAGGTAGCATCTTTTAAAACTTGTGTCTTTTTATATTAATTAATATTATTTCAAGACATTTGTGAACAGAATTAATTTACACGTTTACTTATCTTAATTCACAACAAATTTGAAAGCCAGTTTATGGGTCGATACACTTTTATACATGAAATTTCAAGTTCCCAACTCATATAGGTTACTTGCTGAATTTGACATTTTAACAAAAGACATATTTTAACAATTGTTTTCATTGTTACAGAGTGGAACATTTACTTTATTTTTAATTTCAGATTATAATTGTATATTTTTATTTAGATAACATAAATTTTTTTTCCTTTTATAACCCCTTTTTACTAGAAAAGTGGCATGCTAATTGAAATCTTTTCAATTCCATTTATTTTAATTATTTTCATTTACAAATCATAATTTTAGAGTACTCTCAAATTGAAATTTTGATTAATAAGTTTATTATTTTATGTCTAAATATTTGAAAGTAATGTAGAATTTCGAAAATAAAAAAAAAACTTAGAATTATTGGGAAATATTTATCTAAGTAATAACTGATTACAACTAATATGGAATTTGAGGAAATAAATATGAAGTAAAAGCTCAAACTTACATTCAATTTCCTGCTAAATATCTTCGGAAAAAAATCAAAAAATTTAGACAAAATGTAAGAATGATTCTAACAATTTAAATAAACTCTTGTTTATGAAAATTTGCAATCGTTGTGTAGTGCTGTAATTGTTAAAATAAACATTTGCAACTGTTTAAATATTCTATTCAATTTCGAGATGGTTAACCATTACATTATTTTGTGATCAACCAATACAAAATTTGGTGATCGAGTATAGTGATTCGATTTACCATTGTAAATTTTATTTTAACTATTGTAACCTATAAATTTCATATAAGAAACTGTGGGCATTAGCAAAATAGAACATCAAAAACATTAAAACATATGTAATAGGAATTCAATGTAATTGGAAAACATATAAATACTGAGATTTTTATCATATAAATTACGAGTTTTTAAGAAGAGGAGCTTTGTTCATTTCTCAAAATAATTGTGCAACCTAAAACTTGAGGGTTTTTTTTTTTTGTCAACAACAGACTAAACAGACTCCAACAGACTCTGTAAACCACGACGGTTGCTCCGCATTCATGTGAACAACAAAAGACGATTATTGTGTGGCACTCCGTGCTGGACTGTCCGCTTTCAAATTCTTTGTTCTTGGTACATGAATAATCTTCGAGCTAAGGAAGACTTCTTTCGGAGTCTTTATATCTTCCAAATAATTTGCAAAAGCAGGCCATTCTTTTGGTTCCGACACCATCTTCACCAATTGAGAACAATCTGTTGCAAATGTAACCCTTAACTTCCGCAAATTCCTCATAGATTCCATTGTCCAGATCAGAGCCTCCACCTCCGAGTGAAGAGGGGAAATACTAGCTCTAGCATTCCTTGCACCCATTAAACTATCAAATCTTGTAGAGTACTATACCAACCTTGTCCGGAGAAAACGTCCTTGTCCTTCCATGAACCATCTGTAAAGCACCAACGTCCTGGAATCACCGGTAAATTATCCACGCTGCTAGATTGCACCAGAGGCTGTGTATTCAATATTTATGCCTCCGCCCATAGTTACGATTCAGTTTCGGCCAACTGGAGGGTGTCCCTAGGATAAACATCCAAATTACTAAAAATCTTATTATTCCTTGCTTTCCAAATGTACCACAAAATCCAAGCAAATTGATAGTCCTCCATTTTTGGATTCACCCTCCAGAATAAATGATTCATATTTAGGAAAAGTGACTGGTAGGGAAAGATGGCTGGATTTGAGGGTATCTGCGAGGGGTCAATATTTTTTTTAAGATAAGTGTATTCAGGCATAATTCAGTTTTTATTACGTTCGTACTTAATAACATTCCCAACTACTGACTAAATAACATCTTCACCATATGTTGCCCAATTGTATTATGTAAAATAATCTAATTATTATGAGTATATTTTTACGGTTGAAGGAGAAATTCATACTCCTTACGTTTATTAAAAAGTTCACTTTAACATTTTTCCTGTTACATGTATATTTTCTTCATCTGCTATATTGTATTTGTATTATTTTATGTTTGTTCTTTTATTATTCTGGATATTTTGTTTGTAATTTTAAAATTAATAACAAAATAAATTGATTTTATAAATAAATCTCAAGTATTATTGACTAAATAGATGTAATTAATATAAACATAATTTTTTTAATATGTGTAAAAAATGTATAAGTGACATTTTTTTATGAAACAGAAGGAGTAGTTGGTTGTAGTAAATGACAAGAATCAACAGAAAAAGCATCTATTTCCAATTATACAATTAGTTAGGTAATTTTTTCTTTAAGTTATTTTTTTGTTACAAATTTATGGTTTCTTTCTAAACATCGGATTAGAAACAACCTACTTCATCTCACTTACTGGTTATGTAACTTTATATGTCTGAATCTTTTAGATATTGGTTTGTGTATTAATCTGGGTAACAAAAAAGTTGGCTATTCAAATCTGAACAAAACTGTGTCGAAATATTTAAAGATTTTTTTTTTCTATTTTTAAACGATACACATTTTCGCATATCTTTTAAATTACTGAAAGACCCACCATTTCACACTTTTTAATTTTTGATTATTGCAGACTTTTAGTCTAATCTAAACCATCCTCTTGAGAAAGAGTGTTCTGGAAACGAATAGATGAAGGAGAGAGAGAGATAGCATATGTATCTTAAAACATTTTTACAATTACATATTTTATAACATTTTAATATTGTAAATTTTTATCCTATTTGAGATTCTGTTTTCACCATGCACATATACTATATCTAACAATTTTTTGTATGATAAAATGACTTAGAAAATGTATGTAATATATGAAAAAAGTTAATTAAGTAAAATAATATTAGGTGAATACATTTGATTTATAAAAATAATTAAGTTTTAGTAAGGTATTTATATCCTGCGCGAACGCGCGAGATTGTTTCCTAGTCTTATTAATAGTAATATTGTAAATATATTTATAATTATGACAGTATATTCTGTTAATTACTCTATCCATAAGTGTTCTTTAATGTTTTGCATGATTAAGAAAACTATAAATTTTTCTGCGTTAAAAATAGAAATAAAAACTGAAAATTTTATTTAAATATGGGCACTGAAAATACCAAATGAAGCTTATAATAAAAAAAGTTTAAAGACTAAAATGCCACATAATATGATTACGTTAAAAGTTTCTAGTAAGTGTATGTAGTGTAACCATCTACTCTATTAAAATAGAGTTCTATTTGAAATTACCATGGCATATATTTTTTTGGACCTATTAGAGATGTTGTGACTAAATACAATACACACTTCGTATCTCTCTTATTAACAATGTATATCTACTCTATTAAAATAGAGTTCTATTTGAAATTACCATGGCATATATTTTTTTGGACCTATTAGAGATGTTGTGACTAAATACAATACACACTTCGTATCTCTCTTATTAACAATGTATATGATTTTCATTAAGGGTATAATTATCATCCTTTTTTTTTGAACACCTAATTATCATCCAATTCTTAGACGGCCCAACTGAATTAATGTCAATATACCTCATATTGACAATTCAGTCATTTAACCTAATTCATACACGATGTTTTTTTTTGGATTGATATGAATGATGACCAGGGAATGACGGGGAATAATGCATTCCTCAACATTCCTAAAAAAAATTCACCATTCACAAGGAATAAATTTTCCTTCTCATTCTCTCTCATTCCTTTTTTTGTAGAGAAATAAAGAACAACTATATTCCTTGTTAAATTTGAGGAGGAACAATCATTCCTTTTCATTCCTGCCATTTTATTCTTCTATGTTTCTTTCCTATTCATTCTTTTTGTTACCAGAATGGTCACCAGTCGGGCCTACACTTTTTTTCCAAGTCAGTTCTTCTGTGTTTATGCATCTCATCATCATCTATCAACAAATGGCTATTTGTTCCGTAGCGAGTAAAAAACCCTAGACAGCTTGAAGGAGGCGTCTTTGAGGTTTCTGGGTTTCCAAAGGATCCAGACCTTTACGCTTCCTGATCTTAACTAAGATTACAATACGTCGATAGCGTCGAGATTTTGCAGATGCATCACCAGAAGCTTCATCCACTAATTACAACAATTCCCTCGGGTAGCTGGATCAGGCTGTGAACAAGTTGCAGAATGCTATAAAGTTAAACGGTGGAGGCGTTTTCATTTTTGTTTCAAATTTTTTTATCCCGGCTCTGTTGTGTTCTGTTGGTTGTGAACAAGGAGATGCTTCCACTGTCGTCAAGTTGCAGAACACTATAAAGTTAAACGGTGGAGGTGTTTTGATTTTTTAAAAAAAAAATTTTGATCTCGGCTCTGTTTTGTTATGTTGGTTGGTTTGCGTTTGGTTGGATCTCAGAATAGGTAAATATAAAAGTTACAGTCTCTTGATTAATCAAATTGAGTTAAAGAAGTTTAGTTGTTAAGGTACTCGAGTTAGTAGAGAAATATGGTTGTCATGATTAGTTTAGTTGTGGTGAGTATAGTTTGATTTCAAGAAGGAATCTCTTTTAGAGTGAATTCAAAGTTTGATTAGTAATGAGATCTGGCTTAGGAGGTGCTTAAGGCTGCTGAGTCTTGAGCTCAGAACCAGATATATATGATTGATAGTTTAAGGAAAACCCAAAAAGAATGTAGCCAAAGTTTTGGGCTTTATATTTGTTCTTGATGTTTTCACAAGCAGCAACGGAGAATGAGTTTTTTTTTGTGTGCTGAAGAATGAAAGTCATTAACTCTTTATTACTAATTTACAAGTCATGTGACCACTCATTTTTGGAAGAACCTTCCTGCTGTCAACGTGAGTTTGTAGTCTCTTTATGTATCTTTCCAATTATTGTTCTGTGCTTAATAGTGTGTGTTTGTAACATATTACAGAAAGGTCATGGAGAACAACAAAGGAAGCTCTTGGTGGCGCCGTAGACACTAACTTTAGCTCTCTAGAAGATTTGGAGAAAATAATGAGTGTTGAAGGTACTGATCTTGCCCTTATACATTTTTGACCCGCGCTTATATTTTTTTAACCGAAAATCAAAAACTACAACCAAATCAGAACTAAAAAATACAATTTAGAAGCGAACCGAAAACCGAACACTTACCTAAACATATTTGTAAACAAATGAATATGTTAATAAATTTGTTAATAAAAAAATAATTCCGCGCTTTTAAGCGCGGGTTCTATCCTAGTTGTAATTATAATTACGTTAAAAGTTTCTTAGAAAATGTATTCACAGTATTAACATTAACAAAATGTATTCACGGTATTAACTTTTACATGTCACAATCGAAAAACCAAATCATTCCGATACAGAATTGTCATGTCTTTTAACGTTGAAATGTAATTTGAATTGAGACAGAGAATCAGTGGAAGAGTACATGGAGGAGATGAAGGGAATGGCGAGCAAGGTTCTGGAGATGGTAGAAGAAGAGCTAAGTCTAGAGCCAAAGGAAAAGCTGAGCAAACTGGTGAAGGTGAAAGAGAGTGATTCTTGTCTGAGGATGAACCATTACCCCGAGAAAGAAGAAACTCCGGACAAGGAATAGATTGGGTTCGGTGAGCACACTGATCCACAGTTAGTGTCAGTGCTCAGATCGAACGACACTGAAGGTTTACAAATCCGCCTGAAAGATGGGAGTTGGGTTTCTGTTCCACCTGATCGCTCTTCTTTCTTTGTTAGCGTCGGAGACATTCTTCAGGTATCCTTTCTGTTGTAATTTTTTCTTTGAAAAAAAAACTTTTTGTTTGTCTACTGCTAAATATTCTCTTTTTAATATTTATTTTATTGTCAAATTTTATAACTTAGAGAATTTCACATACTGAAAGTTATAAAAATATGAAATTTGTATCTAAGTTTATACATATACTAGTATTATCTCCCGTGCTAATGCACATGCTTTATTATATATATATGTATTTTGAAGGTTATCAGTTATGAACTTAGAGAAAATTATTTTTTAAATATATTTTACAACACTTCAATACAGACCCAATATATATAGAGCAATTGCACGGGATAGCTATATATGTAAAATATTGATTTTTCTTTTCCAAAACTTACAAAAATTATTAGATACCAAACTCAAGGAAAACATATCTCTTGCACAAAAATAAAATAAAGTATTAACATTATTTTGTATATAATTGAACTCAGTTTTTCTTATACTTTTTTAGGTCTTCTCCGTGTGGATTTATTTACATTTTCAGTTGTATATTTACTCTACAAAATTTGGTAACATTATAATAAGAAAAAAAACAAATGTGTATGTAACTCTAAAGTAAACAAAATTACTATCTCTGTACAAATATAAAAACATATACTAATGTTAATGTAAGAAAACCAACCCGAGATTATGTCGTGATCTAGAAAGTAAATATGAGAGTCCTTAGCATTTCTCCACCTAGTTGCAGGCCCCGTTTTTTGCCATCTAGTTATCACCACATTTTTCTTGATTTTTTTTCTTGTGGTGCTTTTCAAGTTTATTACGGAGGGGGTCTTGTAAATCTTTTAAGTGAGATTGGTATTTTCCTTTCTCGAACAAACAAATAGAGAATTAATTTAGTCAATTTCAAAAATTGTATTGACCTAATCTGACAATTACCTTTTTATCAAAATTCACAACAATGCATATAGATATATAGCTTTTGCCAATATCTAAAAGAGCAAGAGGAAATGAAAACATTCATAAGTAAGTTAGAAGAGAAAGAGGTTAATGAATTTATGAAAACATCAAAATGACTGTCTCGCTAACCTGGATTGTAAGATGTCATCAACATGTCTTGTTAGTGATTGAAATTTCATTACTCTCATAGAGAAAGAGAGACAGAGAGAGTCGATGGAGCGATAGCATGTCGAGAAGAATTCATAGCGTCATGAGTCAAATTTTACAGGAGAAAGGTTAGCGGTTTCAAAGATTGTGGGATCACGATGTAGTAGTGGGATTAGGAAAAATATTAGAAAATTTTGAATCAGTTATTTTAATAAATAAAACTGTTTTCGTTTAAAAGAAGTTCTCTACATTTACTTTTTTTATTTTTTTTTCTAATGTGTTAAAATTTTATTAGATATGTGACTTGTGCTTTAGTATATAAGGGATTTTAATTCATAAACTAATTATATTTATATGATTTTTTCTCAAATATAAAATTGTATTAAAATTTCTTATCAAGAAAAAAATCTACGGTAAAACAAATAGACATATGTTGATAGAGAAATTCCCCTAGATATCCGTTTTTAGTTTATTTTCATAAAAATTGCACCCAAGAAGTAAAATGACCAAAACTTTTTTAAAAGGGTAAAAATATACATCTATACCCGTTGGGTTGACTAATCTAGATTTAAGGTTTAAAGTAAATGGTAGATTTTGGGGATAGAGTTTCAAATTTCAAAATAAAATTAAAATTAAAATTTTCAAAATAAAAAGATGCTATTTTGGTCATTTTAGTCATTGAGTGCTATTTTTGTGACAAAAATTTAAAAAATACTATTTGAGAGAATTACCCAAAAATAAATAAAGTACATATACAATATAAAAAATAGAAAAGCTACATTAAATATCTATCTGAATTATAATCTTATATTTTTATTATATCCAAATTGTGCCATTATTTTCTATTTTCAGAAAAAAATAAATGGTTTAGCACCAAATCTCCTAGGTTAAACATACAAACTAGATTGTGAGCCGCGTTAAACGCGGATTATGTTTTTCTAATGTTTGATTTATAAACAGGTAATAGTTTATATTTGAAGAATAAAAGTGTCTTACATACATGTCTAAACACATGTGTAATAATAATAAGGTAATTAAATTTCTTCCAATCACGTGAAAATCCAGAAACCAAAACCCTAAAACCAGCAATTATTAAGAACCTCGACCGGAGAAGATAGAGAAGTTTGTTTTGCTCGTATAATAATAAGGTAACTAGATTTGATGGAGTATGTGGTAATGTCCCCAAAATTAATAGATTAGATAAGGAGCGTTACAAAAAAAAATAATAAGGAGCGTTAAGTTTAGTCACAACAATTTTAATAGGTCCAAAATAAAATATGCCATGGTAGAGTTCAAATAGAACTCTATTTTAATAGAGTAGATAACAACAAAATTTAAACATCACAAAAAATCTCAAATCAACATTACAATACAATAATTTTAACCTAAAATTATGTAAATTTTCTGTTACGCATACCATTAGTGTAGACCATAAACTGCATTTTGAATAAAAATACTGTATATGGTTTCTAAACCAGTAAGATGGAGAGATTAGTGAGAGAAAGTTATGGAAATATTACCATGCACATGACTGTTTTCGGTCCTTTCAGCTCATCACACAAATGAGCAAGAATCATTCTTTCCCAAGAACAAAAAGAAAAGAAAACATAATGAGTTACAACATTTTTGAATGATGGTAAGTAGTAGTATTGAACAATAAGTAAGAAACCAAGTCCATTTTCGAAATCGCTACCCACACACAAGCAACAGTAGGAAACAACCAAATCTATCATAAATAAATGCAACAGAAGGAGGAGTCAGGGGCACAACCAAATCTATCATAAACAAACACACAAGTCATAACCACATCCGCGATTAGTATTACTAGATTTTATTCCGAGATTCGGTTTGGCTAGCGAATCTTCCACCGGCGGCGTCACTTTCTCTTCCGTATGAAGGCAAAGCTTTCAGGATCGGGTACTCTTCCAAGTCTTGAGCAGCGAGGAGAGTAGCGTCTTTGTGAAGGAACAGAGTGAAGTGGCTGGTGAGGCTGAAACTTCCGGTGAGCCATTTTCCGGCGGGGACAAAGAGCTGAGCTCCGCCGTCGGATGAGTATTGGCTGAGATGATCTAGGGCGCTTTGGAAGGCCTTTGTGTTCAGTGTTTGCCGTCTCCGACGCCACCAAAGTCTGTTATGGAGGCACTGTGGGACTCTGATACCTTTCTTCCGAGAGCATGAGTTTGCAAGGATGGAGAGGGTTATGATTGTAAGTATGCATGAGAGTATGTTATTCATGAAAGAAAGAGAGTTAGAATTAAAAAAAAAAAGTTGAATAAATGGGTGCATGTGAACAGGCGAGGCTTATGTTCAGGAAACATAATGAATAATTGATTAATACCGAAAGCAAAATGGTGGGTTTGTTTAACAACTTTGTGTGTGTATGTTTTTGAGAGAGGAGATGCTTACTTGTGACTTGTGTGACCTTTGTAGGTGTGGAGAGACTAATTAAATGGTTTGTGAGGATAGACCGTGGAGTGAATGAGTATTTATAAGCGGAGAAATCATTGAGAAAGAAGAAAGAACGAGACCTTTTTTGTCTTGAGTGCTTGCTGATCTTAGAAGTTTTATCACTTAGTGGTATGTTAATTGATTGTGTGAGGTATAATGGTGACAAGAGTCGTCATAAAAAAAAAAAAGGATAACCAAACGAATGCATATCCTCATTATGGCCGATATACTACCAAAGTCCAGACAGAGGCATATCTTAAGTATGGTCTAGAGGATAAAAATGAAATCTGAATACTGATAACTAACTTAACGTATGACCTCTGATGATTATGGGTATTTAAGACCCCATAACTTATTAGTTACGTTATTCTGTGCCATGTTGTCATCACTCTAATTCGGATTCATAGTTGCGTTCAATACTATACAAATGATTCAACATCATACGGTCACTTCTATACATTTTTTTCTTTTCTTTTCTTAACGGGTGCAAGCAACTTCGTAGACAATCTAGACGAAATATATTTGTTTCAAATATGAGAAAACCGTAGCTGAAAGATGTCAATTTCATTAGACTCACGGGTTTTTATGTTGGAGTTTTTAATAAGTAACACAAGAATGGGTGATTGATTGTTTCTTTGTGACCTGTGACTTGTGAGTGTAGAGTACAAACAACAATCTTGTCTCTTTCAACTAAACTTCATACCATCTTTTATTAGCTCCTTACTACTTACGGCAAGTAAAAACAATAAAGTGTAAAAAATAATTTTATGATCTCAAGTGCAATCGATTCCACATAAACTTTGCAGATAATGGGGGTCATGCAAGAGAGCATCTCGATTAATACATATAAGAATGAGAATGTGTCAGGCCATGTTAGGTCAAAGAGAAGCTTACAAAATACACAAATAAAAAGTTATCCTTAATGTATTGCTTAATATGAGTTATTATTAATAATTGTTTTATTTGTTTTAGCAAAGTAGGTTATCTCGTGAACTTTGAGTGTGTCCCCACGTTTAACTCCACTGATCCACTTCTGCCGACCCACTTCTCACGTCTCCATGCTTTCTAACGGTCATGGGTGCTTATCTTCCTTCCTTTTCAGTTTTAATACTGTTTTCTTTTGCAGTAAAAAGACATACATTTATATAATCTCTAATCTAATATTTTTTTCAGAACTGTAGCCAAAAGCCACAACTAGTCAGCATTCATATACAAGGTTTATTCTGTGGTACAAAACAAGGGTGACAAAATAATATTACAAATCGTAAAAGTCCAAACGAAGGAGATGTATTTCTTATTTAATAATGGGATCATGTTTATATCTACACGAACGTGGAAAATTGTAAGAGGCCGAAAGTGTTTAATAGTGTAACAAAAGGTCCAAAAAAGAAAAGAAAAGACTATTATAGCAAGAGATGGAGCCTCTACTGCTTCCTTCTCCTGCGGTGGCTGAGAGTTTATCCTCCAAGATCTGGAGTAAGTTATGGTACTGAGAGAAACCCAAGTGTGACTGAAACAAAGAACATATCTTTTAGAGAGGAGACTGACACACGACCAAATGGGTTGGTTTGATTGTGAGTTTTACCTGTAACGTCATGCTATACGCTTTCCACAACCGTAGATCAGACCGGAATATATCATAAAGAACCTGCGTTAGTGTTTGTAACAAATAAATTAAAGAACCTGGTTATGTCAATGTAATGATATAATGTTGGAAACTATAAGATATCAAATCTCCGATCGTTGTAGAAGAGTGGCAAGAACAACTATCCATTCTTTTGAACTTGAACCGAACACATCTGAGCCAATAGAAACTCTGCATCTAACCGGTTCTGTAGCTCACTCATTTGCAGCTGAGGGATTAAATAGTAGACTTTTAGAGGTAAGATCAAGAAAACATTGATTCGAAAATCAAAAGAAACGAGAAATGGAGCTAATTCGTACCTTTTGACCAATGAGTTCAAGTCCTGCTGCGAAATTCTCCAGCTGAGCACAGCCGTATCTTTCTCTTTGAAGAAAGTCCTGAAGTTTCGGGATTGTTGTTTAGTAAATAATTTGTATTGCCGGTCAAGCTATAGACAGGTAAGAGATGTACGTACCACAATATCAAACTGGGTGCCTTTCACGAAGGCAACAAGCTTTGAAAGTTCTTTACCCGACATCAAGTACCTGGCATGACTCTCAAGTATGCTCTTGACTGACGCAACGTGAGGACTTTGCTCCTTGAACGACGAGCTGCTCCAGAGACATTTGTCAAATGAATCGATAAGAAGGCAGTTGTATTACAGTAGAAAATAAAAATTAGAAACAGAGTTATAGTTTCTAATATAATGTTTTCAACATAATGGATTTTACAAATTACAATAGTATATAGTTGACCATATAATAAAAATCAGATTTGTTCTACAAAAAAAGCAAACCATGGCTTTACATTCTGATCGGAGAGGCGGACGACACATTTTTGTATATTTACTTAATCATTTGTATAGAGAGCCCCAAGTGAGCTCTTTATAAAGCCGATCATCTTGCTTTGGAACAAGGCATGTCAATGGTGCAATCTTCTCGGTCAACGGAGGACCTGCAATAGTATTTATACAAATAGGTATTTTCCCCTGTATATTAAAAGAGAAACATTCTAAGAAATGTATTGACACTATAATGGACACGTGACAGTCTCACAATGACTTGAGAATGAGCATTCACACTGTACATAAATGTTTTCACACTCTACATAAATATTTTCACACTATATATTTTATGTTTTATTTTTTAATATAAAACTCACATGTAAGGTTTCAAAAAAAAAGAATTTAAAATCTAATTCTACAATAGGATATTGAGACATAATAAAAGAACAACCCAAAACCAACAAATATCTAAATTAAGATTGTTCAATATGCTAAAATCGAATATTACCGAACCGAACAGAAATAGATAATATTGTTTTGTTTTGGTATATACCATACAAACCGAATATATGTGATTTTATAAAAATTGTAGGATTTGGATATGGTTTGGTTTATAACCGATTAAACCGAACAAAACGGATCAAAATTAGAATCATGTAAATATGTATATATTTAGAACGACGCATGAATATCTATTTGTTATATAAGTTGAACTATAATTATAATTTGTAAATCACTTATAATCAATTAACAATTCACTGCAACTAAGGCTTCTTATTTTCTTAGTGTTTTTTTTTATCTTTTTGCTTTATTTTAACATTGACTAAATTGAAGTAAAGATTATAAATTTGATGTCAAAAATTAGTTGAAATTCTCTACAACTATTTTTTTATCTTTAAACAAACAGAATTGTGTTCAATCGAAGACATATGAATTTGATGAACATTAAATATGGAAGAATAGAAAACCTTTTTTTTTGTGCTTCTGTTTTGTTTTTAATTTTTATCTTCAAAATTTAGAGATTTGATATTAATTCTAGATTTGATTATTTTATTAGATGATAGAAGCGTTTTTTTTGTTTTTTATTCTTTTATTTAAACATATAATATTTTTTTTAATAAATGACTTTTTGACAACATGACTCTAAAATTCCTATAATATATAATAGGATCTCAAACTAAATAATTATGTTTTTGATATAAAACTGAATAAATTGAAAATCGACGGTATATAAACCGAACCGAACCGAAGTAAATATGGATTTAGAATAGTAGTTATATTTTACTAACCGAAATACCAAATACCGATAAAACAGAATCGAACTGAAACCAAAACGATATCCGGATTGAACACCCCAATCCAAATGAAACCTAACTATTGTTTTATTCTCCAAAACATAATGAAAATAACAACTTCATCCCGTGCAAGGCACAGGTCTTATCCTAGTACAATAGTATTTATACGCATAGGTAAAAAACATAATCAATAAGAAATATTCCATTTTGGTGTTGTGATGAATAGAAAGGGGATTAGGGTTAGGAAAGAAAATCTGATATGCACTCCATGTCTCGTTAGGTGATTTTAATAGCTTATAACTAAATCTTCGTTGTATCTATCTCTTGTAAGATTTTTGAACAATATTAATTAATAAAATCTTACACTTGCTAGAGTAATCAATTGTTTCTCAGTTAATATATAGGAGATTAAAATTACATAAATAAATAAAATACTTCTTGCTTATTTACAATATTTTTATGGTAAATAAATCAAAATAATCATTTTATTTATTTTTATGTTATATAATAAATTTCAATGTTATCAACATAAATATATAGTATATTTTAATATAAAAATTTATTATCGAGACTTCCTACTCATATGGTTTTATTAACATTTGTATATTCTATGTAAGAAAAATTTAAACCACTGATCTCAGAATTTTGATGTGATATTTTTTGATGAAAATTTCAAAATTAAATATTAAGGTCTCCATACTTTTCAATGCAAATTCAAAAATCAACATATTTATTTATTTTTAAATGGTACATATAAACGGTGATATATATATATATATATATATAATTTAGTGTGAATATCTATTACATAAAATTATATTAATATGGTTTTATGATCATGTTACATCCCTTGATATAATAAAAACAATTAAGTCACTGATCACAAAACTTTCAAAGTAATTTATAGCTGTTTTAAAAATTTAAAATATAACATGTAAGAAAAAATCTGATTTTATTATATGTTAATATGATTAATTTAATTTCTTTTAATAATATACAATTAAACAAAAATGAAAAATGATACACAAATTGTTATCAAATCTTTATTATCTATAATCATTAATTGTCATAAATATGTGATCATATTAGGTAATTTTGTAGCTTTTATTTAAGGAAGGTATACTTGCTTTTAATATTTTGAGTTAATGTAATGTTTCCTAGCAATTAGATTTTACACCAACATTTTTTTTCAATTGATTCTTAGACTGCCACATAGGATAAATTGACATTTTAATTAAGTGACAACTCAATAATTTTTTTTTGTAATTATTACAATTTTTTAAAATTTCTCTATTAATATATAGGGGATTACCAACGTTCATCATTTGGAACAGTTTAGCCAAATAGTTTTTCTTCTCAGTTTGTACAATCTAAAGACAATGAAAAATGCATTAGATTAAAGTTAATTTGAGTTCACCTTATAAAAAGATTAAACATTTTTTTCGCATAATTGCTTATTTATGAATACATTTTCATGATTTTTTTAATACAAGAATTTACAGCTTCTTCATTATAGTGTTTGTTGAGTAAGGTTGTGATTGAATATTTTCACCAAAAACAAACCTTAATAAACGGGATACACACCCATAAGATGTCAGCTAAACCCTTTGTATTTTTATAAGGCTCATAATGGGCTTTTAACTAAAGCCTGAGTAACTAACACAAGTCCAAAGGATTTTGTCTCGTCGAAGAAGAGGAGAAAACCTAGGGAATTGGTATATATACACACAAACCTCTTTCATCAGTTCTCCGCCACACCAAATCTTCCAAGGTTAGGAATCGAAAAATGGTGTCTCTGAAGCCCCAGAAGCGGCTCGCCGCGTCGGTGATGAAGTGCGGGAAGGGAAAAGTTTGGCTCGATCCCAATGAATCCCAAGACATCTCCATGGCCAACTCCCGTATGTGTTTTGCTTTTCATTTTCTTATGTGTGTTGTCTGCGCGATGCGATGGTAGTAGAAACATGAGCTAACTTTGATTTTGTATTGTGTAATACGTTGGCTATTGTTGAATCGCTGTCTCTCCTTGTAATGATCTACCAATCTTAAGCTCCCGAGTTATTATTACAGCTGTTTTAAGATATTTAGAACTGTGCGTTGATGATTGAAATGGTTTCTGCGTCATGAATCTAAAGAAGTTGTATTTTAGTATTTTTGAGTGTTGAATCTGTTCATGTTTAAATCTGATTAATGCTTTTGTGGATTTGAATGTTTACTAAAAGCTTAGAATTTGTAAAAAATGATTAGGCCAAAACATCAGGAAGCTGGTGAAGGATGGTTTCATCATCAGAAAGCCAACCAAGATCCATTCTCGCTCCAGGGCTCGCCGCATGAAGATCGCCAAGATGAAGGGTCGTCACTCTGGTTACGGTATGTACTTAATCAAACGCCGTTTCGTTTGTTTCTTAACATTATTATTGAGTGATGATTGGGTTGTTTGTAAACAGGTAAGAGGAAGGGTACCCGTGAAGCTAGGTTGCCTACTAAGGTGCTGTGGATGCGCAGGATGCGTGTTCTCAGGCGTCTCCTGAAGAAGTACAGAGAGTCGAAAAAGATTGACAAGCACATGTACCATGACATGTACATGAAGGTGAAGGGTAACGTCTTCAAGAACAAGCGTGTCTTGATGGAGAGCATCCACAAGTCCAAGGCTGAGAAAGCCAGAGAGAAGACTCTGTCTGATCAGTTTGAGGCCAAGAGGGCTAAGAACAAGGCTAGCCGTGAAAGGAAACATGCTAGGAGAGAAGAGCGTCTTGCTAAGGTATAAACTAAACTTCATCGGAGACATTTCTTTGAATTTCTTTATACTGTGTTCTCATACCTCTGGATCTGTGATGTTTTTGCTGTAGGGTCCTGGAGGAGATGCTGAGCCTGCAACTGCCCCACCAACTACCCCACCAGCTGCTGCTGCTACTACTACTGCTCAAACCGCAGAGTAAGGTGTCTCAACTTGTCTTTTAAAATTAAGCTTTTGTTTCAAATATGTTAAAACATGTATTAGTTTAGTTATGGGTCCTTGCTATTGTGTAGGGTACCGAAGAAGAAGTCTAAGAAGTGAAGAGGATATAGTCACCAAGCTATATACCAGTTCAGTTACTTGACTTGAAAAAGTGTTTTGAATGTTTTGTGAAGTTGGGTTTGTTGAAATACTCTTTTACGCAGAAAACATAATTTGTTATGCTTTCAGATTTTTAGCTTATCAGTTTACATTTTCGTTTCGAGCGTTGTGTTTTCTGTTTGTTTATTAATGCTTTTCGTTATTTGTTCACTTTATCTAATTCTCCCACACTTCAATAATTTTACAAACCGAAGCCTATTATCCTTAAAAAAATAAGCAGGAATGTTGAACGTTTAATTTTGTTGGCTATAGTTAACGCAACTATTCAAAAAATTTCATAAACATAAAATATTATGTAATTTCATAAGATGCATGGAATGTTAAATTTCATTTTTGAGTAAGGAAATATAAATATGCATATTTTGTTGTAAGTTACTGATTCTTTTAAATCCACATACCACAATGAAGTCTAGTTTCAATTTATGCATAATCTCACTAACTAATTACATAGTCTAACTGATTATGTAAACAAAAAAAAAAAATTAATCATTTTAAATTCTTGTCACAAAAATTGAGTAATTTCATTTAAATATGTTTAATTACTATAATTTATTTGGCTTGCATCACCTGTTCTAATAATGCTCTGAAGCGTGGTGATGAGATAAAACTTGGGCAAGAAGATGACGTGGCCTTTCCCCATGAAGACTAGAGTTTTAGTTTCTATATGGCTTTAATTAGTTAGTGAGATTATGTTTATGTGTGTTTCTTGCCCACGTACATATGTAGTTAGTTTATTTATGTTGGTTTAAGCATGAGTTGGGAGTTAAGTGAGAATATGAGGTCAAAAATTGTGATAACTTATTTCGCAAGTCTTCATAAACAAAAGAACCGTGCGGTGACGATTCCGGAGACGGCAAAACAGGATTTGAGTTTAATAAAGCCCAAAATAAGATTTGGGCCTTAATAAAGACGACAAAACATATGATAAAAGCCCAAAATGGCCTTTGAGCCTTAATAAAGACGACAAAAACCAAAAAAAGATATTTTTCATCGGAATTGGTTTTCGATTTCCCGCCTCTGTTTCTTTCTCTCTCTCCCTCGATCATCATTCTTCGATTCTGAAGCAGCAGAGCACGCCGGAGCACTCTCCTCGATCATCATTCTTCCGGTATGGATCCTGAAGCAGCAGAGCACGCCGGAGCAGCTCAATCTCCTCCAGGTAAGAGATCGATTCTTTGTTGCTTCTGACAATTCGATTATGATAACAGACTCTAAAATTTCTTAGCGTAAGATCTGAAATAATAGATTAAGAGAGTTGATAATAGATCTGATATCACCTTAGACTAGGTTGAAGGATGATATGATGATCTGATTGAAGATTATTTAGACTAGGTTGAAGGATGATATGATGATCTGATTGAAGATTATTTAGACTAGGTTGACGATGATATCTTAGACTCTGATAATATCATGGATTTTATTTTTAATTAGCAGATATGGCAAATTTGTTGGAGCAAATTATTCTGAGAAACAACAACGTCACTAAGAAATTGCTGAAGCTTCGTAATGAGCAAAAAGACTATATCACGAAGAAAGAGTTGAAGGAAGTGGAGGAGAGGCTTGTGGTCAAAATTAAAAAGTCTATCCAAGCTATTCAAAAGAGACTTCTCAAAGACATAGGAGAGACTGCTCAGCCTGATTTGTTTGGTGATGAAGAAGAGATTTCAAGCATCATTATTGAAGATATGAAAGGACTCCTTCTTTCATATCTTCAATGAATGGCAACACTTGTAAAAAACGTTGACAATATGAGTTTAGATAAGGGTGCATAACCATTTTGGAATGTAGAAACATAACTTTTTTTTTTTCCTCTGAAAACCAATGGTTTGTATGATTCCCTTTGGTAGGAGGAGAGGGTTTGTCTGAAGACACCTCAGGTGTCTACTGTCCCATCTTCTTCTGCAGATCAGCAAGAGCAAGAGGGTCTTTTGCAACTCTTCCCTTGGGACTCTTCTTTCCATTTGTTAGTTTGGGCTCTAGTCGATATAAGGCATATTCATCGGATTCGTTAATTTGGTACTCAAAGAGATGCCACTCGAAGAGACCAGGAGGTTGTGGATCCATATAGTAAGATCTCTTCTGCCCTTCTTGCTCTTTCATCAGCTGTTTTCTTGACTCATGCCACCCTCTTCCGCTGTAATCTGGGAGCGATCTTTGCTTTCGGTTTCCACTATCATATGCTCTTCTCGGTTGGTAGAAGAATAGCCATTCTCTAATCGTTTCTCCCTCGACCAGCTCAAGATGAAACAGCCCTGCATGTATAAACACAGTTAACAAAAGGGTCAGGCGGCGAAAAAAGAAGAAGTTCAACTCATAAACTCGCTTATGGTCTTTACCTTCTGCGTTCCATGGGCATTTTATGTGTTAACAGCTCCTTCACACACGGGGATGCCAACATTCTTACCAAGAGTCTTTCCACGAAGAGCATCAATCAAGAGATTATCTTTCAAACTAATGCCCCCTGGTATTAAAACAGGTGCTGCGCCAGGGGAATCTTCATTCAGAGCTAGATTCCCATGGTAGTCACTGCAGTAGTCCAGGTACCAGTCAGATCCGTGAGCAGGCCTTGTGCAGTCCCATAGTGCACACTTTGGTCCCAAAAAAGGCAGAAGGAGGAGGAGGCACACGGACACTTTGTGGAGTAGTAAAGTCAGCATAGCTTTCAGACGCGTCAGAAACATCAAGCTCGACGGAAGGGGTGTTGTTGAACTCCTGGGGCACTTCTGAGAGATGGTAATCCAACTGAGAAGTTATATCCAAGTTGCTGAGTTTCTGGCCATGGAAACTCTTATGCAAAATGGAGTTGCTGCTCATGTGGTTGGGTGTTATTAACTGCTTCCTGACAGAAAAGATGAGCTGTAAGAGAAAATCTAACAAATTCATATCAAATAGAATCAATGGTGTGTTACAAATAACATTGTATAAGACAATTTGGACAGATTCTAGTAACAGAGACTATCATAATCACTATGAATAGTAGCTACCTCACCTCGAAACCACTGGAGAAATTAACGTTGACAGGACTTTGACAAAAAGGCTCAGTAGTCCATTCCAAGTGTTCTGAAGGACACAAACTTCGATCAAAACCGTAAGGCTTCGGTACAGTGTGTTTCTTTAACGAACTAGTTGCATCCTCCTCCTCGCCGCTTAGTTTCAAGAGACGAGCTATCTCCTCAGAGAAATGGCTCATACTTCCACCCTGCACACGTTACCAAAACATCAAAAGAACGAATCTATGATCCACTAAAGTCCAAGACTTTAACCAACCAGAGAGTGATGCAATTACCATTTTGGTGAATGGGAGTACGAACCAGAAGAGAAGATTCAGGAGAAGGAGCAGTGAGCTCAGCTTGCCACTCACGGAGGTTCTGAGAGATTTGAGCTTCCACGAACGCATGATCACCAATCCTCCCTTCTTTCCTGGCAGCCTGGAAGATGGGAGAATCTCTCCTGGAGTTGCATTAGCTTCTCCACCAGATTCTGATGGGACGAAGATACATGTGATCTTCGGATAGTTTGACATTCTTTCCCTTCCTCTCTGCCTGATGGGACGAAGATACACATTGATTTCATGAAAACAACAACAAAGGCAGAAAATTTCAATCTACCCAAACTAAATCACATCATCTATCGCACTAGTTAGGCAATAAATCATTGATCTAACCCAAAACTGACACTCAATTTCTTCAAAATCGGACATAAAACCCTAAAATGGGGACTGATTTCTATACACACACAAAAATTTAAATCGATTTGAAGAAACTCACAATTTCGATTGGGATTGATACGACTACGATGGATGGTGAGGAAGAGGAGTTATCCAGAGACGAGAGAATAAGAGGAAGTGGAGATTATACGGCGAAGAAGAAGAAGAGCGAAGAAGAAGAATAATCGACGATGCGATTTCTATATAATCAAATCCATTAAAGGCCTTCTATATGTTAGCCCATTAATGATCCGCTACATATTTGGAAATTCAAAATTCTCGCGCCACAGGAAGAAGTTGTACTAGTGTCATTATTGATGACTAGTCAGTCTCTTAAAGTGTTAAAAAGACACTCTCATCCAATAGGAAAAAAGAAAAAAAACAAAATAGAAAATGATTTTATATACTCTTATAAATGATTTTATGAGGATTTCTAAGAGATGAGCAATGGTGAACCCCAAAGAGGGTTCACCAACATTTTAATATTTTTGTGGGCTCATGAACAGTTATGAACCCGATTTGTTATTTTCATTAGTGAACCAGGAAGGAGTTCATAGGAAAAAATAATAATATTAATTTTAAAAAAATAAAAATTGAAAATATTCAGAAAACATAAATATATTATTAAAATATATTATTAAAATTATGAAAACATTTTATTGAATACATTAAGAGTAGATTACATAAATTGAGAAATTGAAGAACATACAAAGCTTATTCATCTTCATCACCAAACTTTTGCCAAATATTTTCCATTAAATCGCTTTCAAACGAGCATGCTTCTCTGGATCTCGAACTTCTCTGCGTATGCCTAACATATCACGAGCATGAATACTATCTCTCCTTGTGACCTTAGAACTTCGCTGACTCTCCGACTCGAACTCAGAAGTATTAATTTGAGCGATCCGTGTCGTTCGTTCTCTACTATCATATTGTGCAATATGACACAAGTTCTCATTATCTTTCCTATCTTTTCCTTGTCCCATTGTAGAGCTGGATTTTTAACAATTGCAAACCTCGATTGCAATACTCCAAAAGCCCGCTCGACATCTTTTCCGCGATTCTTGCTTTTCGCAAATTTCGGCTTTAGGACCTTGAGGAAGTGGGATGGATTGGATAAATGTTGACCAGTTTGGATAAATTCCGTCCGTAAGATAGTATGCCATACGATAAGTGTGGTTGTTGACCTTGAACTTAACTTTAGGTGCTCGACCATGTAAGATGTCATCAAAAGTGACCGATCAAGAACATTGATATCGTTGAGGGTACCTGGTAAGAAAAATGCGTGCCATATCCAAAGATCTTGTGATGCCACGGCTTCTAAGACAATTGTCGGCTTTCCGCACCACGTGTGAACTGACCTTTCAAGCTGTTGGGCAGTTTTCCACTCCCAATGCATACAGTCGATGCTGCCTATCATCCCCGGAAACCCCCCTACCTCTCCAACATCGAGTAATCGTTGAAGATCCTCGGCTGTAGGTCTTCGTAGATACTCTTCTCCAAACAATTGTATTATTGCATCAGTGAAATTTGCCAAACATAAACGTGATGTACTGTCACCAAGTCGGAGATATTCGTCATATGTATCTCCTGATTGACCATATGCCAGCATTCGTATAGCTGCCGTACACTTTTGAAGTGCAGATAGCCCGTTCCTTCCGCAAGCATTTTTTCTTTGCTGAAAGTATGGAACTTCATTACTTATACGTTCGACAATGTGAAGGAACAATGGATTGTTCATTCGAAAACGCCTCCTAAACATTTCCGGCGGATATGTAGGATTTTCGTGGAAATAATCTTTCCATAGCTGAATGTGTCCTAGTTCCCGATCTCTTTCGATATAAGCTCGTCTACTCGGCTTGTTGGGTTGAACCTCAACTATTGAGTCGATGTAATGATCAACGACTTGGTCGACCATTTCTTCTATAGCTTCATCAACTTCATCACTTGATGAGGAAGACATTGTTGATTGTTTCTTCCTAACATGACAAAAGCGGATTTGTAAAAGTTGTCATAATGCTATAAATTATTTTCATAATCTTTTTGTTTACATTAATTTATCATCATTTTACTATCATATTTATTCATAATCTAATTTTTAAAATTTATTATATAAAAGTTGTCATAATGCTATAAATTATTTTCATAATCTTTTGTTTACATTAATTTATCATCATTACCCTATCATATTTATTCATAATCTAATTTTTAAAATATATTATATAAAATTGTCATAATGCTATAAATTATTTTCATAATCTTTTGTTTACATTAATTTATCATCATTACCCTATCATATTTATTCATAATCTAATTTTTAAATATATTATATAAAAGTTGTCATAATGCTATAAATTATTTTCATAATCTTTTTGTTTACATTAATTTATCATCATTTTACTATCATATTTATTCATAATCTAATTGTTACATTATGTTACTCTATCATATTATATAAAACCCATTTTACTATCACATTATCATCATAAATTAATTTATCATCACTTTACTTTCATAAAGTTGTCATAATGCTAAATTATTACTCTATCATATTTTGTATCATAATCTATAATTTTTGTTACATTATGTTAATTTGTTACTTAATTCTGAAAAGTTTGGGTTGAACCTTCAACTTACTTACCTTGTCACTTGAACCTTCAACTCTGGTTGTTTGTTGCTTGAACGATGAGAGAGCAGAGAAGAGAAGAAGAGAAAAGAAACAAAAGCAAAAGGAGATTGTTTTACATCCGTGAGAGGCAATTGTTTTACTTTGGTCACAACACATTATATAGAGAGAGGCAACTGTTTTACATCCGTGAATCAAGTACATTGTTACAACAAAACCAAAAGACCTAGAGATACATATTACATTCGTGATGAAGTGTAGAAAGGAACAAAATTCTACACTTTCCCTTGCTAAAAATATCCGCAAACATACATATAGAAACAAAACCTTCCAACCCGTGACCTGCAATACCCTTCCCTTCCAACCCGTGACCTGCACACCCATCCCTTCCAACCCGTGACCTGCAAAACAAAAGATAACAGAATCAATACACTAACAAAACAAAAGAGAACAGAATCAATACACTAACAAAACAAAAGAGAACAGAATCAATACACAAGCTAATACACTAACCAAATCAAAGCATTTCAGATATTAGTTTATTCTTAAGAGCCACTTCATGATCAGATAGTGTGTCTATGTTTTTTGCTAAGAGGCGATCTAGGATCTTTTGTTTGGATAGGGTGTTTTTCTGAGCTAGGATGGTTTGTATCCGATCAAAAGCTGTTTCGTCCGGCTTCTTGCGTTTGGCAGCTTTGCTAGCTTTAACACCCGGAGGCCTGGCCTCTTCCTCATCAGCCACCACCTCCGGACCACCTTCCTTACTTTTCTCCTTCGGTTGAGAGTGTGATCTCCATTTCTGATCGAACCGAAGTTCCCTCCAGCAATGCTCAAGACTGCACTTGACACTATAGTCGTTCAAGAAGATGTCATGAGCAGCCTTCATGACATCATTCTCTGTTTGACCACTCGATTGCTCTTTCAAGGCACTTTCATGGCATCCCACAAACCTGCAGACCTCAGCATTCATCCTTCCCCACCTCTGCTTACATTGACTCCAATGTCTTGGAAGGGAGCCAACGAGGTGAGGACTCGAATTAAAATACTCTTCTATCCTCTTCCAAAAGGATCCTAACTTCTGTTCATTACTGACAATGGGATCCTTGCTGGTGTTTAACCAAGCACTGATCAGCACAATGTCTTCTTTGGTTGACCACTTTCTCCTTTCCACTGGTTTAACTAACCCGGGAGAGCTAACAAGTGTCTCACCAGAGTCTAGGTCTACTGGTGGACTGCTCTGTGAGCCTAACTGGTTAACAAACCCGGGAGAGTTTAGGGAAAAGGGGTCCATTTGGTGTTTTGGTTATGTTTGATGTTTAGAAGTTTTAGTGATTTTTAAGTGGATTGTTTGTGTTTTTTATAAGTGAATTCACTATGTTTTAAACTAGTTTCACTGACGTTAATTACACAACAACAACCACAGTTAATTACCCAACAACTAAATTTTAATACACAACTACTTATTCACAGTTAGCATTCATTACACATCAAATCAGGTTTACTTAACTCGAACAATTTTTATACTTTAACCAACAAACACAACAATGAATGATAAAGCAAAATCAAGTACGAGTTCTACTCTAGCTAGTTCAGATCATTTAAAGCTCTACTCAACCTACTTCAGTTATAGTTAACGTCTAGCTACGCAGCAACCCAAATGAGTAGTTCTAGTTCAGTTAAGATATCTAACCATTCGTGGTTATTCGAAGCAGAGCTTCTCCAGGGGAATCTTCATTCAGAGCTAGATTCCCATGGTAGTCACTGCAGTAGTCCAGGTACCAGTCAGATCCGTGAGCAGGCCTTGTGCAGTCCCATAGTGCACACTTTGGTCCCAAAAAAGGCAGAAGGAGGAGGAGGCACACGGACACTTTGTGTTAAAGCCTGTAAACAAAATAACAACACTTGCATTCATTTCTTCCTATTCAAGGATTGCGTGCCGTTTCTCATAAATTCTCGTCTTTTAAGTTGCGTGTCGTATCAGATTGTATGTCGGCTACTTACTAACCTTTATTCAATTAAAAATTATTTTTTAAAATGTTCAGGATTCGCCGGGATTCGAACACGGGAGGCAAGTGTACATATTCTGTAAATCAAAAAAGCAATAAAAGAAAATGTTTCAGATTCTGTTTCTCAATGGCTTGAAACAAAAGGCAAAGGTACTGACTTGGCACAGAGATGTAGAATCCAATTGCGTGAGCAGAGTTGTGATGCTGTGATAGGTAAGCAGCTTGTCACAACAAGATCCCACCTAGAGACATCCATCCAGTAACTCTGGTCTTCCTCAGGAACATGAACATGTATTTAGGAGAAAAAGCTTTGTACACATGAGGATTCGACGAGGACAATAGGCGCGGAAACAAAGAGGTTATTGGTAAACTGAAAATAATGGTGGATTAGGTAATGCAAAGATGTGAATGAAACGGTTATATCAAAAGGCCCATGAATTTAATTAATATTTGTTTCCCCATTATGGTTAGAAAAAAAAAGAGAACCATTAAATAAAAGAGATCATTATACAATTGTAAACCTTTTAAATGGGTTAATGACAATATCCTTTGTATCTGAAAATAGGATGCATCAATTTTTATTTTCAGTATCTGACTTCATTGATGTAGAGTACTAAAGTCTAAAATCCTGAGGATGACTAAAAAAACATTGCTTTATGATAGAACTAAAGAGAATGAAATAATTTAAAAGATGTCTTTTTAGAGATCTTTCCTAATCTTTTAGCGATTTTCAAATCTACATCACGTCATAAATACCAATTTCTTTTAGTTTTTTTTTATTGAAAAATTTCAAGAATAATTGCTGTCATTTAAATTATATAAAATACGTGTTTGGAAATATCGAATTTATAGTCATTGATCGGTGCTCTTTTTTAAGTTCTGCTTTCTTTTTTCTTCCACTCTTTTAATTTTATCTTTCTTTCTCCCCCTCTCGTTACGTGTTTCAGAAGTTCAACCTTTATACATTCAATTGCCACTTTAGAAAACAAAGATTAGATTTGTATATATCTCGACCACTTTCTCACTTTTGACATTATTGTAATCAAACAATTACAAAGTTGGATCGGAATACGATTCCTAATCGATTCAGCTTGCTCTCCACAATCAATCTTTCTATAATTATATAATTCAATCTAGTAGATTGGTCGGTGAATTCAGTGCATACTTAGATGGAAATTCCACCAAGTCGTATAATGTATTAGTATTATATGCATGCGAATATAATACTAATATGTCGGTTTTGTGGTGTCGTATTAGACTGTATGTCGGTTACTTACTAACCTTTATTAACCTAAAAAATATTCTGGTTTCGTGGGAAATCGAACAAGGGGAGGCAAGCGTGTTTCAAGTTTCGTTAGGATAGGGGGTTAGCCGCTAGGCTGAGTAGAATCATCAGTTGATGGTTTAAAACATAAGTATTTATTCCACTGATTATACTTTCTCATTTGTATTGCATTCGTTACTGATCGTAATTTGTTCGTAAAACTTGGCATTTAGATAAATTGCAGTGAGCTACTAATACTAATATTAGAATGGTTCCATTTCTTAACATATTTTGATTAGAACGCTTGTGAAATGGGTTAGGAAAGATGATCAATTACGGAATCTTCCATGCAACTAACCGAACCACAAACATTAAACCGGAAAAATCCAGGAAGCGACATTGACCCAGCACGGTTCTCATCAAGCTCTCTCTCTCTCTCTATCTATCTCATGACTCTGCGTCTCTGAAATTGAAACGTGAGACTCGTGTCTCTTTGGTTATGGAATTCAATCTTGTGACTTGTTTGTTATATGCAAGCAATGGTTGGTTGGGCCCATGTTACAAGAAACCCCAACAAGAAGCTGCAACGATGGGGAAAGAAGCTCAAGGTTCGGCCGTGAGAGATCAATCAAAAGTGGAGCAGAACGATGTTGATAGTGAGTAATTGTTTATGTATGAGCTATGTAATAGTTGTCAAGTTGAAACTAGATAGGTTACGGTTGAGCTTGTAAGCTTACTTGCTAGGCAAGAAATCTAATAGTAGGTTAATCTGTTTCTTTACTTGCTGTAGAAACAAATGATTATACTACTCTGATGATTACCTTGTGAGGTTAACGATGATTGTGTGTAAAATATATTTTCCCAAATCGTTTAAAAGCTCAAATAATTAGATAGGAAACCATTGTTCTTCTTAATCATTAACTAAGTGGAGATTACAATTATCCAAACCATAGTCTTATCTCGTTTCTTCAACCTAGAAGAGGCTGGTTTTACTTGAGCCTCTCCTTCCTAAGTCTTTCTAGTTCCAACACCATTTGCCAGTGCTCTGGTGAAAGCGTAGCTTCACCATAACTCACAGACATCATGCGAGCCATTGTCAACAATCTGCAGAAACCAACAGAACAAAATTGAAAACTGTTCCTAGTTTGATGGGGATAAAGCTTTAGGAAGTAGGCTTTAAGTAGCCTGCTCAAGTCTTGGCTGCCTAAACTACGATCCGTTTGTCTTGCTGCAACCAAATCAGTCTCCAATACCTGCAAGAGTTTTGAAGAGGATCAATAGTTTGATAAGACTGTTCCCATAGATTCTAAAACAAGACTCTCTCACCTGTTGCAACTCTTGCCCAATGGAGTGAGACAACGATTTGCAAGTAGCTAAGTAACACCTCCAAGCTTGTGCTGTTTCTGGTGTGATGACTTGCAATGGATTCACTTGAGAAGGTTGAAAAAGGTAGAAGTTCTTATGTTTGATTTTCCCTCAGAGAAGATGAGCATCTGAGCATCAGTAGCCATTTCCATTTTATAATATTGAAAATCATACTCCACCTGAATTAGCAGCAGATACATTAGCAGCAGTCACACACCATAGCTCCCCATGTGAAAGATTTTATGCTCTCGTTAGTGCTATGTTAACGGCCCAAAAGTCTTAACTTGTGTAATTGTCGTTGGTAGTGTATTTTGTAAATACAATCGTCTTGGTGAGTGGTTTCAAAGAGTCAAAACTGTATAACTGACACTATGCCACAGTGTTCTTTTTGTTACAAACTGACGGAATGTTTTATTAGTGTTTTCTCCCTTGTCTCAACTCTCAATAATATTGTTGGAAACTATATAATATATAATTAATATATCACTAGGTTAAACCCATTGGTTCGTCTGTTGTTCTATGTAAAATTAATATAATCACACTCTAATAAGAAAATAGAAAAAACTTGAGAAAGAAAAGCACAGAAAAAGGAAATTAAATTTCATGTAACATCTTTTAATAAGCAAAACCATTTTTACAAAGGACGAATGCAGGTTAATCTAATGAGGTAATACTATTATTACATACCTATACATACAAGAAGCTCAAATTAACACAAGGAATGAAGAAAATTCAATAGGAGTTCATCATTTTTGAAAACAATAAAAACTGAAAATGACAAAATAAAAAAAGCAACACAAAAAATGATCATATGGAGACGACCTTATTAGGACAAAAACTTATATAAACAAGTAAACATGTATGTATAAACATAAAATGCAAAATGTGTATATGTGTGTATCAGTATACACATGAAAACGTATTATCAGTGGCCAATGCCTGGGCTTGAAACATCGCCTTATCTTTTGTAGATATCATCATCATAATCAGGCACTGGTGGAGATGGTGATGCTAATGATGCTCAATCATCATAATCACCAGAATAATCAACTTCCAAGTTTGTAGCCATCAGCTTCCTGCTCCTCATCACCGGGAAGTACTCTCCGCCATGTAATACTTCCGTCTCCAATCTAGTATTGCCTCTCGTAATTAACCCAAGAATCGCTGGAACTTCGGAGATGAGTAAGAAACAGAGTAATAAAACGTAAAGATTAATCTTCCTTGCATCCATTTCTTGCAGCTATATACCTTCAAGAAAACAAGAAAATCAATTGGTGAAATAAGAGAATTGGAGTATATGGTTTCTTCTTCTTCTTATTTTGTTTAGGGTCTAAGAAGAGAATGTGATGTTGTATATAAATCAATGTATCGTTAACAAACTTTTCAAATGATTCATCGACCACAAAGTTCATTTGCGACATTGGATTTTTTCTCATTACTGAAAATCAGTATCTTCTTGAAGAGTATTTTTTTTTCTTTCTTAAAACATCAATTGAAGAGTTTTAACATTTATTGAAGAGTCTAGGCGTAATTAGAGGAACTCATTTGCACGAAATAATTTAATATTTAAAATAACCGTATGTTGTTATCAAATAGCAACGTAAACAACGGAGAAACTTGCCATTATTTGTCAATGCAGACTGAAGAGGTTGCCCATACAGCGAAAAATTCCTTACAAAGTTGTTCTATTTTATTATATGAGCATGGGCTACACGGGCCTCTGAGTGTAATTTATACTACTACTAGTGGTATTCCGGCGCTACGCGCCGGGTTCGTATGTTGTATTTTTATATGAATTTATAATTTATTATATGCACTTTGTAAAGAAAATATGTTAAAAATATGAAAATGAAAATATGTTAAAAATGATATTTTCTGATCTTTTTTATAGTGGTTAGCGACTGTAGTGTATTACTTTGTTTGAACTTGTTTAGTTCAAAATGGAATAGCATAAGTGGTTGTTACTAATTAATTTAATAAAAGTACAACGGATAGTCGTAACAAAGTTAATTTAGTTGGAATTTAAACATAAAACAAAGTTGATGTTTTATTTAGAAAACATACTTACTTTATTAATTATTAAAATAATTATGAAATATCAAACTTGTACTGATATATTTAGTCCAAATAATAGAAAGATAAAATAAGTTTCAAATTTTATAAACTATATAAAAAATAAGGGTGAAGTGTCAATCTTTGGTAAAATAATTGGTGAGTATCTAATATATATGTTCTACACCCAAGGCAGTCATACTTTTCATCAAGGAGTATTGCGAGCCCTTCAAATACACTGATTCAAACGCTTAATACCTTGCAGATTCTGAAGACGTCCACTACTATTCATGTCCAAACATTAAGATTACAGTTATATTAAATTGAAAAAGTTAATAAAAAGTAAGATATTTGAGATATACCTTTGAATTTTTAAGTTAGCCATATTGCGGTGAGTGCTTTGGTTCTCTTTGTTGAAAATAGTTTTAATACCCAAAATTTTCTTATGATACCTGCAAACCAAAAGAAGTAAGCTGCTATTATGCTGGATTTTGTTAAGTTATTATATTGACTGGCTGTAAAACTTTAAAAAGAAAACGAACCTGGCAAATCGTCTTTGTGTAGGCTAATGACATGAGGAGGTCTTAATTTCGGTACCTAGAAATCTCCATTAAGATCGGGTGTGTCGTCTCTTCTAGGTCAACAAACAGAATCTGCTCTGTGAATAAGATGGCATTAGGGGCGTCATCATATGTGAAGTTAGGGTTGCTCCTAGTTTCATCATAAATACTAAAGTCATAGACTGAGCTTTCTTTCAAGAGATGTTTGAAGGTGTTAAGCATGTGAAAGTTGATTGACGATGTAGGAACACCACCGAGAAAGGGATGACGTAAGAAAACTACTATTTTAAAAGCAAACGATCATTAATTGGTAAACTGAAATAAGGAACCAGTGTATCTTCCCATTAATCAACAATATATCAACCCCAACATCTCACCCTTTTCTTAATATTTCAAGCTTGCCAAAATTGTTGTAGCCTAGTCTGAACAACATCTCTATACCGGTTTGTCTTCAACTCCGAGCAATGAAACTGGGAATTCAACATGATCTGAATTGGGAAAAGGAAAGGGATTCTCGTCCGAGCTCTCACACCGTCTATGCATAGCCGATGAAGTGAGAAGGGAACTAAAGAAGTTTTCAATAGGAGAGTGGGAAGAGTGGAATTTCTGGATTAATTATATGAGCAGTTACGTCGATTAGTTAAAGAAGGAGAATCGTAGAGACTCTATACTCCATCGTCAACATCAAATACAAAGAAATACTATAAACCAGTGTTTTGAAACCCGACCCGGAGACTGAACCGAACGATTCATTGGGTCAACCGCGGATTAATAAATGAATTAATTTTATTATATAATAATATATTAGCTATGAAAATAAATATATAAAACTAAAGTTAATATTTTTAAATCTTTTTAAACATTAAATAATAGTTTGGATATGTATCTATTTTATGTTTAAGAACATTTAGAAAATACTTAACTTTAGTTTCTATATTTTATTTTCATTTGACACAAAATATTAAGAAATAGTTTATACTATTTTTAAAAATTGTAACATAAGAGTTATGACATCTAAAAAATCAAGACATGAAATTCATAAATATTTATGTCTAATGTGAATAATAAATTTATAACTCGCCAGGTTCTTCTTCTTCAACAATCTAAAACTCGTTTTGTAATCCACATGATCATATGATCTTATTCTTTTAATTGGAAATCTATAAAACAAATTTAAAAACATAACTATTTTTTAAAGTAAAAAGTAAAACTATATGTTGGTTCAACCAGTGGTGCAACCGTATCGGGTTTCGGACTTTATTGAGTTTTGTGGGTTTTGCAGATTTTAAATTTTAGGCCAAACCCGATTTATATTGGGTCCGGATTTACGGTTCAACTCAGATCGGACCAGTTCAAAACATCATTATAAGCGTTTGGGCTTGTATGAGGGAAAAATTAAAAATTCAATGTCTTTCACAATTAACACCAAAACATATTAAATATAGATTGAAAAAAATAATTATTAAAAGTGAGTGCCACATGGCATTTTTCCCAGGAGATAAAAACTCTCCTTTATTATTATAGATAGATAGTATTTTGTATAATTAATTAGCGGTATTCACTGTTGAAATAACAGAAAAAATCAATCAGTCAAAATAAATAAAGCATAAAAAATTCATGGCTAAGTTTTTTCACGCAATGCAACTAAATCTTAAGAGCATCTTTATCGCGGTTTGTTAGCATGGGTTTTTAGTGTATTTAGGATTAAAAAAAAAAAATTAAACATTAACTCTGGAGACGTCGCCTAATCAGGAGACTAAAGAAACGTATCTTCTGGGACGCGTGTCTCCCATTCCGTCTCTCTCGTCTCTCGTCTCTTTCCCTCTACCTTGACCACTCTGCAACTCTCTCTCTCGGACTTCCCTCTGTCTCTCGTGATCTCTAGTCGACGAAGATGTTTCACCGACGGAATCAATCGATGATCTCTCGTCGAAGCTCATCAATCGACGTCTCTCTCCGTGGACTCCTCGCCTCCCTCGCTCTTCTCGACGAATCATCGTCTCCCTCGCTATCTATCGAAAAAATCCAAAGTCTCCAACTTTTTTTTAAAATTTATTTTCTTCAACAGATTGTAGGATCATTAGGGAAGCAAAGTCTCGCAGGCAATCGAGATCCCCCAAGAATCTTTTGTTGCCCAGATTCTCCTATTCTCCAGGTACTCTTTCTCGGATGATTCGTTTCGGTTCCCCAGGAAAATAGTCGCGCACACTCTTTCTTACAACTTAGAACTACGGTTTCCTTTTGATCGCAAAAGAAAATTGAAATAACTCTGATCAAACTGTGTGTTTCTCCAGGTAATAAGTTGAATTCACTATATTCAATATGATAGCCATAGCCACGCTGGCCTTCTAATGTCACTGTTTCGGATTTTTATTAATCAGCTGGAAGAAGACGACCAAGAAATGGTAATTGGATTCCTCCTCCTTCTTGTTATGTTGCTTATGAGTCTGCTCTTACCCCCTATGTTCTTTGATCCAAGGCAACTTCGAAGAAAGTGATAACACGTGACGAGTGGGAGAAGAAACTAAACGCTGTCAAGCTTAGGAAAGAAGACATGAACACTCTCGTCATGAATTTTCTTGTCACTGAGGGTTTTGTTGAAGCCGCTGACAAATTCCAAAGGGAGTCTGGCACCAAACGTATTCTTTCTTTCTTTAGTCCTCTTTTGCTTTCAGTTTAGTTTTCATGCTTGCAGATACTAGAGATATCAAGAATCAAAAAAGAAAAAAAACTGATTCTTCTTAAGGCACCTGGTGTGTATGGAGCACGGTTCAGTGGTGCAGGCTTCAGGGGATGTTGTGTAGCCTTTGTGGATGCAGAGAAAGCTGAGGAAGCTGCTTCATATGTGAAGGATTAATACGAAAAGGCCCAACCAGAGTTTGCCAAGAAACTGAATGGAGGTAAACATTTTCTCATCTGTGACGCAGGTGACTCTGCTCGTGTTCTCTGATCAAACTCGAAGTCTTGTTCCCTTGAGTGCTCTGTTATGCTTGTTGATTCTTATTTGTTGATGTCTCTTTTTTGATTCGCTTTCTTTGAGATTCTTTGGTCTCTTTTTAGTCAAGAGATATAGAAATGGAGCGTGGATTGATACGTTTCTATTGTTACCAACAATTTGACAAAACATAATGTAAATTCTTTTTTTTCAAAATTTTCGATCTTCCATTCTTCTTGTTTTCACAAAATTTTCAAAATTTCATATATGGCATCCTCTTCTCATAACATTTTTGATTGATCGGACAATGAAAATTTCGATTAATTTTTTCTTAAATGTTTTTATTTTAAAATCAATGTTTAAAATGTTATATTGTATTATGTTTTAAGAAAAAGTTTAAGTTTAATAAGAAAAATCAAAAAAAAAAATTGGTATTTAATAGAATTTTTTTTTAAAAATCTTTAAATAAGAGACTTGCAATGGAGCACGTCAATTTTCGGGTCTCTTAATCTAGTCTCTTAATTCATTTTTACATTAAAAAGTATTAAAAAAAAAAAAATAAGAGACCCATTTAGGGTCTCTAGAATAATGATGCTCTAACATCACTACACCAGTACCGAAAGAAAAAACATAACGCAACTAAAATCAAATAATTAAAATAACAAATTTAGCTTAAATTAATGTATTAGTTTTTTTTCCCTAAACCATATTTCCAGAAATCGATTGTTTAGATTTTTGGATTTTTCTATAGCTGGAATTCTTTCGTTGTCTGTATATTTTCTACAGAAAATCCTTTGTTGACTAACAGTTTCACTATAAAATGCTTTATCAAAAGAATAATGTATATCCAAACAGGTGAACATAAAGAAGAAGATTTTTTTGGTTGGTTAATAGTTTGAGTTTCCACGCCTCAAACAAAAGACTGATTGATAACCGTTAGAAACGGGAGAGTAAACTAAACTCAGAATATTAAGAAGAGCAAAACATGTATCAAGGCCAAAAAACTCAAGAGGGATGAGTTGAATTGAATTACTGGAATTGTAGGAATTATCTTTGTTTTCATTTGGCACTACCACGAAACTCTTCTTCATTAACCGAAAATATCATTCATGTCCATAAAATAGAAAAAGAGGAACGAAATTGGAAGAGATCTAAAACATCGAACCAACCAACCTTACTAAATATAGCGATTCAGTACCAAGGCCTTCGATCCAGCTTTTATGATTTTCTTTGGAATCTTCTGATTTTCGTTTTGATTCAGTGTGTGAAAACTTTGATAAATAGATTCATCGAGAAAAGGTAGATATTATTCGGACAGATCATAGTCTCCACGTCTATTTTCTTGTCATATCACCATTTCGTATTATCTTATAGATTCAGAAAGATATGCATGTAGAGCCACTAGTGTTTTCCGTTGTTATTAGCAATTTCGTGCGTTGTACTGTTTGTTTAAGTTTTTGAACCCGTAAAGTCAAATTTGGGTTCATTACTGTTATAGCTTGTTAACAAAGAAGTTTTTTACAAATTGCATGCATGATTCTTAGCTTTCTAGATCTGATCATGTATGATATGAAGAAGTATGGAACACACAAGAAACAGAAGCACCAAAACCTAATCAATCTAAAAGCTCTCCATCACAGATAAATTTGCAAGGAACACTTGAGTAGACACAAATGGCAAAGAAACAGTAATCAGAAAATTACAAAAGTTCCAAAACAATGACAAGAAGGTGAACCAAGTAATACCAAAGTTCCTAGCATCTCATACCCACTGTTTTTTTTTTATCACAACCTTTTTTTTTTGTTGTTGTTGTTGACTTCTTGTTTTGTTTCTTCCTTTCTAAGGATTGCGTGCCGTTTTTTAAAAGTTGCGTGTCGGTTTTGTGGTGTCGTATTAGATTGTATGTCGGCTACTTACTAACCTTTATTCAGTTTAAAAAATATTACTAAAAAATGTTAAGGTTTGGCGGACAAGCGAACACGGGAGGCTTGACTGTTTCAAGTTTCGTAAGGATAAAGGGTTAGCCGCTAGGCTGAGGAGAATCATCTATTGATAATTGAACACATGAGTAGAAGGAAACAATGATACCATCGCTCCTTTTGTCAGAAAAATAACAAAGAAAGTGACTTTGGGAGTTCTCTCGTTTTTGCGATAGCTGTGTTCTTCTGGATTGCTCTTAGTTCTTGTGGGTTTTCTTATGTGAATCTGGAGGGCTAAAGCAGTGAATCATTCTATTGCGTTGGTGGATGCATGCAGGTGTATATGTCGTGAGAATAATTGATCTTCTATTAAAAGGAAGACGCATAGAAAGGAGAACGTTCTTGGTACTTGCAAAAAAAAAAGGTTTCGATGTATAGAAACAGTTGCTGTCCCAGCCACACCACTTACAGGTAAAACAGAGAACAGTAAGCATAAAACTATGGATTCAAACGAATTGGACAACATCTTCCTGATTAACATATAATGGATAAGAATGATATGGATTTCCAATAACTGTTGCCATTTAACTTCTTCTTCTTGTTCTTATTATTTCCAACATGATTCTTCTTCACGTGTAGCCTCTGCAGGGAGCACATCCTCAAATGTTGTCTTTTAAAGAGTATCAAAAGAAAGATAACAAAGTGAATAATCACATTTGAAAAGCAGGCCGCAAGCAGAGAGATGTGGAAAGCATACTAAGACTACAACACCTTAATATACCAATAAACAGACCAAAACACGACAATAATTCATACAACCTCAAGTATAAACAAAACTACTTAAGTGTATTCTACTTTCGTATTTCTAAGCAAAAACAGCCAAATACACACACAGTTAATCGTTGAATAAACGTAGGCAGAGAGGTAGTTTCATGATTAAGAAACAGAGAGAGAGAAATTGAACGGAGGCTAGTTTACTCATGATGCTCATGCCTGCAACGTGTCTGACTATTACTATAATTGGAAGTTACTTGAGACCAATGTTATTGTAGTATGGGGACTCTGTGTTGCATTAATAATTGTTTTATAAAGGGTTATATAATAATTTATACGAGTTTATAAAATCAGTTGTAAGAGTTTACAATCAGTTGTGAGGGTTTATAGATATATCTATAAGAGTTTAGACCATCCGCAGCAGGGGCTTTAGTGAGGTTCATGGGCTCGGGTTCTAAGGGGCCGAGGATTAAAATCAAATAAAAAATGGGTTCGTTTTGATGAACCGGGCCTTAGGAGTGATCCTGTATGAAGCGGGTTCACGCCACGCGTCGGGTCTTGATTTGTTGAACGAAAGCGCGTAGAGGAGGAGGAAAGTAGGGCTTCCCCGTGTATCGAGTCATTTTCCCTTCTCCACCAAAAAGCTAGGGTTTCGTTGCGAGAGGCGATTTCTCGTGCGACGCCGTGTCCCTTTTCTTTTCTCGTTGTAATCGACGACGGAGTGTCTTTTCCTCTTCCTCTGGTGAGTTTCGAGCAGATCGACGTTTGATTTGGGTCGATTTTGTGGTCGAAACAGTTTTCTCCGATTTGAAAAAAAATTGGGGGTTTCGAGTTGGGGATGTAAATCGTTTTCTGGGTTTCGAATGATTGCTCTAAATCGTCAGGGTCGTTTCTTTTAGGGTTCGTTTCTCTGAGATTTTAAATCGATTGAGGGATTTCGAATTAGGGTTCTAAATTGATTTGGGGGTTTTGTTTAATAATTCTAAATCGTCAAATGGGTTCGATATAGGGGTCGTTTCTCTGAGATTTGAAATCGATTGAGGGATTTCGAGTTAGGGTTCTAAATAGATTTGGGGGTTTCGTTTAATAATTGTAAATCGTCAACAGAGTTCGATATAGGGGTCGTTTATTCTATTGTTTGGATTCTAATAGATTCGTTTTTTATATTGATGTTCTAATAGATTCGATTTCTTTTACAGATGGATCCCTCAGAAGAGAGAAAGCATTCAATGAGGCAAAAGGACTACATCAACATGCTCTCATACACTTGCGATTCAGAATATGGGATTCCGAGAAGGTGTTCCTGTGGTGGGAGAATCATCGACGAGGTTCGAGTGAAGCAGGAGTACGACACCCTTCCTGGGAAGCGTTTCTTCACATGCGCCAACACGAGGTAAGACTCTGAACAACAT
Source organism: Brassica nigra (assembly GCA_016432835.1). Classification (NCBI taxonomy): domain Eukaryota; kingdom Viridiplantae; phylum Streptophyta; class Magnoliopsida; order Brassicales; family Brassicaceae; genus Brassica; species Brassica nigra. The sequence goes on from CM028245.1 coordinate 2,181,194, forward strand.
TTTCATTCTTTGCTTTTATACACATACGTATGCTAATATTTTTTTGGTTGTAAACAAGGCTGATGGGTTTCACTACCGTCAGACTTGGGTGATTGGTGTCCAGGAGCAGATCAAAATCTTGACTAAGCGTCTGGAGGAGGCTGAGGAGGTGATGAAGTTCGTACCGAGTCTCAAAAACCAGATTGAGACACTAGAGGTTAGTAAACTATTTTTGTTTTCTGTTACATATTTATCTACATATTTTTTTAATAACTTGATATTTTAATAAGACATTTCCCTTGTTTATTCCATTTGCAGGCACAGGCTATAGGGCTCAGTCGTCAGGTTGATCGCCTCACTGCGGAGGTTTATAACCTCACGGTGCAAGTAGCTGACCTGGAGAAGCTCTGCTTCGAATAACCACGAATGGTTAGATATCTTAACTGAACTAGAACTACTCATTTGGGTTGCTGCGTAGCTAGACGTTAACTATAACTGAAGTAGGTTGAGTAGAGCTTTAAATGATCTGAACTAGCTAGAGTAGAACTCGTACTTGATTTTGCTTTATCATTCATTGTTGTGTTTGTTGGTTAAAGTATAAAAATTGTTCGAGTTAAGTAAACCTGATTTGATGTGTAATGAATGCTAACTGTGAATAAGTAGTTGTGTATTAAAATTTAGTTGTTGGGTAATTAACTGTGGTTGTTGTTGTGTAATTAACGTCAGTGAAACTAGTTTAAAACATAGTGAATTCACTTATAAAAACACAAACAATCCACTTAAAATCACTAAAACCTCTAAACATCAAACATAACCAAAACACCAAATGGACCCTTTTCCTAAACTCTCGGGTTTGTTAACCAGTTAGGCTCACAGAGCAGTCCACCAGTAGACCTAGACTCTGGTGAGACACTTGTTAGCTCTCCCGGGTTAGTTAAACCAGTGGAAAGGAGAAAGTGGTCAACCAAAGAAGACATTGTGCTGATCAGTGCTTGGTTAAACACCAGCAAGGATCCCATTGTCGTAATGAACAGAAGTTAGGATCCTTTTGGAAGAGGATAGAAGAGTATTTTAATTCGAGTCCTCACCTCGTTGGCTCCCTTCAAGACACTGGAGTCAATGTAAGCAGAGGTGGGGAAGGATGAATGCTGAGGTCTGCAGGTTTGTGGGATGCCATGAAAGTGCCTTGAAAGAGCAATCGAGTGGTCAAACAGAGAATGATGTCATGAAGGCTGCTCATGACATCTTCTTGAACGACTATAGTGTCAAGTTCAGTCTTGAGCATTGCTGGAGGAACTTCGGTTCGATCAGAAATGGAGATCACACTCTCAACCAAAGGAGAAAAGTAAGGAAGGTGGTCGGAGGTGGTGGCTGAGAGGAGGCCTCCGGTGTTAAAGCTAGCAAAGCTAAAAGCGAAGCGGACGAAACAACTTTGATCGGATACAAACCATCCTAGCTCAGAAAAACATCCTATCCAAACAAAAGATCCTAGATCGCCTCTTAGCAAAAACATAGACACACTATCTGATCATGAAGTGGCTCTTAAGAATAAACTAATATCTGAAATGCTTTGATTTGGTTAGTGTATTAGCTTGTGTATTGATTCTGTTCTCTTTGTTTTGTTAGTGTATTGATTCTGTTCTCTTTTGTTTTGTTAGTGTATTGATTCTGTTATCTTTGTTTTGCAGGTCACGGGTTGGAAGGGATGGGTGTGCAGGTCACGGGTTGGAAGGGAAGGGTGTTGCAGGTCACGGGTTGGAAGGTTTTGTTTCTATATGTATGTTTTGGATATTTTAGCAAGGGAAAGTGTAGAATTTTGTTCCTTTCTACACTTCATCACGAATGTAATATGTATCTCTAGGTCTTTTGGTTTTGTTGTAACAATGTACTTGATTCACGGATGTAAAACAATTGCCTCTCTATATAATGTGTTGTGACCAAAGTAAAACAATTGCCTCTCACGGATGTAAAACAATCTCCTTTGCTTTTGTTTCTTTTCTCTTCTTCTCTTCTCTGCTCTCTCATCGTTCAAGCAACAAACAACCAGAGTTGAAGGTTCAAGTGACAAGGTAAGTAAGTTGAAGGTTCAACCCAAACTTTCAGAATTAAGTAACAAATTAACATAATGTAACAAAAATTATAGATTATGATACAAAATATGATAGAGTAATAATTTAGCATTATGACAACTTTATGAAAGTAAAGTGATGATAAATTAATTTATGATGATAATGTGATAGTAAAATGGGTTTTATATAATATGATAGAGTAACATAATGTAACAATTAGATTATGAATAAATATGATAGTAAAATGATGATAAATTAATGTAAACAAAAAGATTATGAAAATAATTTATAGCATTATGACAATTTTTATATAATATATTTTAAAAAATTAGATTATGAATAAATATGATAGGGTAATGATGATAAATTAATGTAAACAAAAGATTATGAAAATAATTTATAGCATTATGACAATTTTATATAATATATTTTAAAAAATTAGATTATGAATAAATATGATAGGGTAATGATGATAAATTAATGTAAACAAAAAGATTATGAAAATAATTTATAGCATTATGACAACTTTTATATAATAAATTTTAAAAAATTAGATTATGAATAAATATGATAGTAAAATGATGATAAATTAATGTAAACAAAAAGATTATGAAAATAATTTATAGCATTATGACAACTTTACAAATCCGCTTTTGTCATGTTAGGAAGAAACAATCAACAATGTCTTCCTCATCAAGTGATGAAGTTGATGAAGCTATAGAAGAAATGGTCGACCAAGTCGTTGATCATTACATCGACTCAATAGTTGAGGTTCAACCCAACAAGCCGAGTAGACGAGCTTATATCGAAAGAGATCGGGAACTAGGACACATTCAGCTATGGAAAGATTATTTCCACGAAAATCCTACATATCCGCGGAAATGTTTAGAGGCGTTGAATGAACAATCCATTGTTCCTTCACATTGTCGAACGATAAGTAATGAAGTTCCATACTTTCAGCAAAGAAAAATGCTTTGAAGGAACGGGCTATCTGCACTTCAAAAGTGTACGGCAGCTATACGAATGCTGGCATATGGTCAATCGAGATACATATGACGAATATCTCCGACTTGGTGACAGACGTCACGCTTATGTTTGGCAAATTTCACTGATGCAATAATACAATTGTTTGGAGAAGAGTATCTACGAAGACCTACAGCCGAGGATCTTCAACGATTACTCGATGTTGGAGAGGTAGGGGTTCCGGGATGATAGGCAGCATCGTATGCATTGGGAGTGGAAAAACTGCCCAACACTTGAAAGGTCAGTTCACACGTGGTGCAGGAAAGCCGACAATTGTCTTAGAAGCCGTGGCATCACAAGATCTTTGGATATGGCACGATTTTTGACTTACGGTACCCTCAACGATATCAATGTTCTTGATCGGTCACTGTTTTGATGACATCTTACATGGTCGAGCACCTAAAGTTAAGTTCAAGGTCAACAACCACACTTATCGTATGGCATACTATCTTACGGACGGAATTTATCCAAACTGGTCAACATTTATCCAATCCATCCCACTTCCTCAAGGTCCTAAAGCCGAAATTTGCGAAAAGCAAGAATCGCGAAAAGATGTCGAACGGGCTTTTGGAGTATTGCGTCGAGGTTTGCAATTGTTAAAAATCCAGCTCTACAATGGGACAAGGAAAAGATAGGAAAGATAATGAGAACTTGTGTCATATTGCACAATATGATAGTAGAGAAACGACACGGATACGCTCAAATTAATACTTCGAGTTCGAGTCGAGAGTCAAGAAGTTCTAAGGTCACAAGGAGAGATAGTATTCATGCTCGTGATATGTTAGGCATCGCAGAAGTTCGAGATCCGAGAAGCATGCTCGTTTGAAAGCGATTTAATGGAAAATATTTGGCAAAAGTTTGGTGATGAAGATGAATAAGCTTTGTATGTTCTTCAATTTCTCAATTTATGTAATCTACTCTTAATGTATTCAATAAAATGTTTTCATAATTTTAATAATATATTTTAATAATATATTTATGTTTTCTGAATATTTTCAATTTTTATTTTTAAAATTAATATTATTATTTTTTCCTATGAACTCCTTCCTCGGGTTCACTAATGCAGAAAATAACAAATCCGGGTTCATAACTGTTCATGAGCCCACAAAAAAATATTAAAAAATGTTGGTGAACCCCTCTTTGGGGTTCACCATTGCTCATGCTCTTAGAAATCCTCATAAAATCATTTATAAGAGTATATAAAATCATTTTCTATTTTGTTTTTTTTTTCTTTTTTCCTATTGGATGAGAGTGTCTTTTTAACACTTTAAGAGACTGACTAGTCATCAATAATGACACTAGTACAACTTCTTCCTGTGGCGCGAGAATTTTGAATTTCCAAATATGTAGCGGATCATTAATGGGCTAACATATAGAAGGCCTTTAATGGATTTGATTATATAGAAATCGCATCGTCGATTATTCTTCTTCTTCGCTCTTCTTCTTCTTCGCTGTATAATCTCCACTTCCTCTTATTCTCTCGTCTCTGGATAACTCCTCTTCCTCACCATCCATCGTAGTCGTATCAATCCCAATCGAAATTGTGAGTTTCTTCAAATCGATTTAAATTTTTGTGTGTGTATAGAAATCAGTCCCCATTTTAGGGTTTTATGTCCGATTTTGAAGAAATTGAGTGTCAGTTTTGGGTTAGATCAATGATTTATTGCCTAACTAGTGCGATAGATGATGTGATTTAGTTTGGGTAGATTGAAATTTTCTGCCTTTGTTGTTGTTTTCATGAAATCAATGTGTATCTTCGTCCCATCAGAATCTGGTGGAGAAGCTAATGCAACTCCAGGAGAGATTCTCCCATCTTCCAGGCTGCCAGGAAAGAAGGGAGGATTGGTGATCATGCGTTCGTGGAAGCTCAAATCTCTCAGAACCTCCGTGAGTGGCAAGCTGAGCTCACTGCTCCTTCTCCTGAATCTTCTCTTCTGGTTCGTACTCCCATTCACCAAAATGGTAATTGCATCACTCTCTGGTTGGTTAAAGTCTTGGACTTTAGTGGATCATAGATTCGTTCTTTTGATGTTTTGGTAACGTGTGCAGGGTGGAAGTATGAGCCATTTCTCTGAGGAGATAGCTCGTCTCTTGAAACTAAACGACGAGGAGGAGGATGCAACTAGTTCGTTAAAGAAACACACTGTACCGAAGCCTTACGGTTTTGATCGAAGTTTGTGTCCTTCAGAACACTTGGAATGGACTACTGAGCCTTTTTGTCAAAGTCCTGTCAACGTCAATTTCTCCAGTGGTTTCGAGGTGAGGTAGCTACTATTCATAGTGATTATGATAGTCTCTGTTACTAGAATCTGTCCAAATTGTCTTATACAATGTTATTTGTAACACACCATTGATTCTATTTGATATGAATTTGTTAGATTTTCTCTTACAGCTCATCTTTTCTGTCAGGAAGCAGTTAATAACACCCAACCACATGAGCAGCAACTCCATTTTGCATAAGAGTTTCCATGGCCAGAAACTCAGCAACTTGGATATAACTTCTCAGTTGGATTACCATCTCTCAGAAGTGCCCCAGGAGTTCAACAACACCCCTTCCGTCGAGCTTGATGTTTCTGACGCGTCTGAAAGCTATGCTGACTTTACTACTCCACAAAGTGTCCGTGTGCCTCCTCCTCCTTCTGCCTTTTTTGGGACCAAAGTGTGCACTATGGGACTGCACAAGGCCTGCTCACGGATCTGACTGGTACCTGGACTACTGCAGTGACTACCATGGGAATCTAGCTCTGAATGAAGATTCCCCTGGCGCAGCACCTGTTTTAATACCAGGGGGCATTAGTTTGAAAGATAATCTCTTGATTGATGCTCTTCGTGGAAAGACTCTTGGTAAGAATGTTGGCATCCCCGTGTGTGAAGGAGCTGTTAACACATAAAATGCCCATGGAACGCAGCAGGTAAAGACCATAAGCGAGTTTATGAGTTGAACTTCTTCTTTTTCCTGACCCTTTTGTTAACTGTGTTTATACATGCAGGGCTGTTTCATCTTGAGCTGGTCGAGGGAGAAACGATTAGAGAATGGCTATTCTTCTACCAACCGAGAAGAGCATATGATAGTGGAAACCGAAAGCAAAGATCGCTCCCAGATTACAGCGGAAGAGGGTGGCATGAGTCAAGAAAACAGCTGATGAAAGAGCAAGAAGGGCAGAAGAGATCTTACTATATGGATCCACAACCTCCTGGTCTCTTCGAGTGGCATCTCTTTGAGTACCAAATTAACGAATCCGATGAATATGCCTTATATCGACTAGAGCCCAAACTAACAAATGGAAAGAAGAGTCCCAAGGGAAGAGTTGCAAAAGACCCTCTTGCTCTTGCTGATCTGCAGAAGAAGATGGGACAGTAGACACCTGAGGTGTCTTCAGACAAACCCTCTCCTCCTACCAAAGGGAATCATACAAACCATTGGTTTTCAGAGGAAAAAAAAAAGTTATGTTTCTACATTCCAAAATGGTTATGCACCCTTATCTAAACTCATATTGTCAACGTTTTTTACAAGTGTTGCCATTCATTGAAGATATGAAAGAAGGAGTCCTTTCATATCTTCAATAATGATGCTTGAAATCTCTTCTTCATCACCAAACAAATCAGGCTGAGCAGTCTCTCCTATGTCTTTGAGAAGTCTCTTTTGAATAGCTTGGATAGACTTTTTAATTTTGACCACAAGCCTCTCCTCCACTTCCTTCAACTCTTTCTTCGTGATATAGTCTTTTTGCTCATTACGAAGCTTCAGCAATTTCTTAGTGACGTTGTTGTTTCTCAGAATAATTTGCTCCAACAAATTTGCCATATCTGCTAATTAAAAAATAAAATCCATGATATTATCAGAGTCTAAGATATCATCGTCAACCTAGTCTAAATAATCTTCAATCAGATCATCATATCATCCTTCAACCTAGTCTAAATAATCTTCAATCAGATCATCATATCATCCTTCAACCTAGTCTAAGGTGATATCAGATCTATTATCAACTCTCTTAATCTATTATTTCAGATCTTACGCTAAGAAATTTTAGAGTCTGTTATCATAATCGAATTGTCAGAAGCAACAAAGAATCGATCTCTTACCTGGAGGAGATTGAGCTGCTCCGGCGTGCTCTGCTGCTTCAGGATCCATACCGGAAGAATGATGATCGAGGGAGAGTGCTCCGGCGTGCTCTGCTGCTTCAGAATCGAAGAATGATGATCGAGGGAGAGAGAGAAAGAAACAGAGGCGGGAAATCGAAAACCAATTCCGATGAAAAATATCTTTTTTTGGTTTTTGTCGTCTTTATTAAGGCTCAAAGGCCATTTTGGGCTTTTTATCATATGTTTTTGTCGTCTTTATTAAGGCCCAAATCCTATTTTGGGCTTTATTAAGGCTCAAATCCTGTTTTTGCCGTCTCCGGAATCGTCACCGCACGGTTCTTTTGTTTATGAAGACTTGCGAAATAAGTTATCTTAATTTTTGTCCTCAAATTCTAAGTCTGAAATTTTAAAAACCAAGTTTTACATATTTTTATTCATATGAAAGATTAAAAACAAAAGTTCCACTCTCCATTGTCTCCATGCCTCCATCACATATATTTTTCAACTCTTTTGATCACACCTCACTTGTATACTCGTGTCTCTCCTCCAGGCTCCAAGCTCCACTCTGCAAAAACAAGAGAGATGGCAGTCATGTAAATCAGTTAAACAAGCATCATACAGGCAATCAAACAACATTAAATAAGCAAATCTGTGAACTCTAAACTGCAGTCACACATTCAAATGAGAAAGCTTCACAATGCTGTTTAAAGAGAACTAAGAGACAGACTGTTTAAACTGTTTAATCTGTGAACTCAAACAGTTCGCATCATACAGCCATACCAAAAAACACACCAAGTGAACAACATGCGTTCTAGACTATTAACAACTAAGAGAACACAAGCAAACACAAGACACATGAACTTAGATCATAGCACGAGACACAACAGCACCAAACCAGACAGCAAACTACAGTCTCAGAGCAAGATACAGTCTACCAGTGTCAATATATCAACTTGAAACGAGTATTTACCACATATCACATGCATGAATCTTCAAACTCCTCCCGAGCTACTTGCTTTTTTATCAGCATCCTCAAGGAACTCGTTGATGAATCCTACATCAAGTAATCTTAGTAGTTAACCAACAAAACTATAAACTGTCTTTGCAGCAAAGACTTTGCTGTACTGTCTAATTACAAATACTGTATCTATGCCTTAAGTTATGGAACTTTGATTGATCACAAAACTAGATTGCTTACTTTGCAGCAAAGCCTTAGCTGTACTGTCTAATTACAAATTTTAATTGATTAATAATAGATTGTATAGTCAAGAACTTACGTTTAACAGAAGCATGCACACGCTCTTGATCAGTCCCATATTTCTTTTTGATATGTCGATTTGCCACAAGTACTTCCTCTGTGATCTCCAGGCCTTCTTCCATGGCCTTCTTGATCGTCGCCTCGAACCAGATAGTAAACACATAACTGTTCTGTCCTGACTCTGCAGTGGCCAAAGGTGCCAACCGCCTCAATAACGATTGGATATTCTCCTCCTTCGCCGGATATAAACCCTGTAGGCGGTGAACCTGTGAGGAAAAACAAACATAGTTATATGAAGATGTTTTATAAAAAAGATTTGCTATCTCAAGACTTACCTGAGACAATAACCACTCTAAAGTAGGGTCATCAGTCTCTAAAGCCAAAGGAAAGAACTCTTCATAGTTGTATCTTATAATGGAAATGGCTATTCGCTGTAGAATGCAAATGGTTATTCGCTGTTGAATGCTGGTCTCAGACTGACTCTTAATCCTCTCCTGTACAGATAAAATCTTGAATAAACTTTAATAAAATTCAAAAAAAAAACTTTCATAAAATTCAAAAAAAAACTTTCATAAAAAAAAGAGCGTACCTTTATAGCTGTGTGAAGTTCAGACAAAGCTTCAGTAACCTCTGAACTAACCCTCAATGCATTGAATTTCCTTGGCTTGGTTAGGATCTCAACACCAGATGCCACACCTTTGGCCAACTCGTCACCCAGAGTGTTAAGGTTTCTTGTTATGCGAACCTGAAGATTGTCTAGATGATCTTTTGTAGCAATCTCGGGTTGATAGCTGTCTATCTCTTTCAGCATCTCCTCTTGGAGTTTTAAAGCTTCCATCAACATAGTAACCTGCTGGAGCTGGCGTTTCTCTGCTTCCTCCGACTTCTGCACAAGCTCATTCTCAGCAAGCTCTTTCTGATCGCTAGCCTGCTGTGACAAAGCAGCCTCCTGATTCTTCTCTTCTTCTCCAACTGGCTTATGCTCAGCCTCCTCCTTCAGCTCAGCAACAACATTCCCAAGCTCATCCTTCACCTCAGAAGCAGCTTCCTTCTGATTCTTCTCTTCTTCTCCAAGAGGCTTATGCTCAGCCTCCTCATTCTGAGCAGCAACAACATTCCCAAAATCATCTTTCAGCTCAGAAGCAGCCTCATTCTCCTCAACTTTTCTTTGAGAGGCTCTTATCGAGGACATTTCCAAGTAAGCATCCTTGGCCTTTGTGGATTTAGAAGTAAACCAGAGATCATACACATTGTTGGTTAGGTGTGGATCACCAAATTTCTCAGACAATTTCTGAATAACTTCTTCACGGCTATAGAATTGTCTTGCGTACTCTTTAGCTTCAAGGATTACAGGTTTTAACCTTGCCAACTCTGAGAGGGTCTCCTCATCTGCATCGTCTGTATCGTCTGTAGCGTCGAATATTTCATCCAACGTAATGAGAGTATCTCGACTGAAGACAGTAGCATCGGACTTAAGGGAATCCTGAAAGAAAAAAACAGCAGTCTAAATATCTATTCTTGGCAAATCAAATAATTTTTTTTAACTTACCATATACTTGTTTAATCCTCCACAGATCTTGTCGATCAGAGTATCTTCTAAACCACTGATTCCACGAAGGACGTGCTCTGGGTTTTTTGAGATGATAACGTCATTCCACTTCTGAGAATCTCTAAGAATACTGAAAGCATTCCCGCCTATCTTATACTTGTTTAAGATATTCAGAGGGATTAAATCTGCTTCCACCTTCTCCTTCTCCTTATCCTTCTCCTTATCCTTCTCCTTGCCCTTGCCGTTGCCGTTTCCCTTGCCCATGCCCTTGCCCATGCCCTTGCCCTTGACCTTGACCTTGCCCTTGCCCTTTGGAGCCATTCTATGAAAGAGTAAGAGATGCTCAAATTAAACAACAGTAATGCTAAAAGGAATCACGCAACACACACAGAGAACAATCTACACTGATTTATAGAAAAACGATAAAGCTGGTCATGTTCAAAAAAGATTAGGTAGAGTACTCACATGAATGTCGCAGAGCAAAAAGGTTGCGGCTAGACGGGACGAGATGAAGAAGAGTACTCACATAAAGTCTTGTATGATGATGATTAGGGTATTAATAAAAACTGTTGGGCCTGTCCTTTAACGGGCTGGACTAACTTAAATACCCATTAAAGTAAAGAAAGCCTTTTTGGTTCAATTTTAAACCAAAGAAAACCGATGACATTTAGTTAACCAAAGAAAACCGATGACATTTAGTTACAAGCACATATGCATATCAATTCATAGAGATGTAAGAATATGTTTTTTTTTAGGTTTTAACTACCCACAATACGACACCCTCAACTTAAATTTTTTTGTATATTCAAAATCTTTGTGATTTATGTTGAACACTTATACTTTTTGTTGTTAAAGAAGGTGAACATTTATACGCTTGTCAAAATCTGTTTTATATCCACGCACAATATTGGCATACATTCGTAACGAGCAAAAAAACTACCAAGTTTAAATGAATTATGTATAAATAAATTTTGGAAAATAGATTTTCTATAAGTGTGTCGTGTAAATCAAAGTCAACCCCTTGGAAGCACACGTCTACAGTTACTATGTTTGTAAGCTTTGGCAATTTACAGAATCCTCGTTAAACAAACGCATACATGATGTGAAATATCTGCCTACATAGAACAATAGAAGCATTTATAATACTGACATATCGTCCTATTATCTTATCTTATCTAAACTCGTATAGTACATTCTTTGCGTGGTTTTCATGGAAGAAACAATAGCTTAGTGTTGTGTGGACAGTCTTCAATCTTTTGAACTCGTTTTATTTTGGGGGCTAATCAAAAGCTTATGATAATCTAAGACATGCAATCATCGTGCGTGAGAGTGAATTTCGCATCATCAATAGAAACATCAAATATTGATCGACAAAATGCAATCGAACTATTCTGTTGGTTTTATGTTTAGAAATATTTTTAAAATTGATGATGCAACCAAATCATGCTAATGTTTTGTTATCTTTTTTTTTTTTTCTTGTCAAGAGAAAAAGAACATCTCATTTCTTCAACATCTGGTTGCTGAAAGTTTCTTCTAGCGCGCTCTGTGGCGAGACCGGATTGTTAGGGTTTACGACTTTACGTGACCGTAACAAGGTTGATGATGATGGTTATATAGTGTTGAGTATGCATTGCCGATAGGAGAGTCACTAGTTTGTTGCCACGTTGTGAATTGGAGAGTACTTTTCGAGCCGTTTCATAGATCTCCGACGGCTGACGTTCTGTGGCCGGAGATCTGTGCCTTCATTTGCATGACTTGTGTTTGCAAGTAAGCCACCTATGTATAAACGAATCAAACTCTAACTGTTATAAAAAAAATTGCTTCAATTCTATTCAAAATGTTGAAAACTCAAATACACGAATTAGTAAAAGCTCAGTCTTCATGAAGATATATGTAAATTTGGATGAAATATATTCATGTAATACGACATATTTATAATTGTCAACTTCCCAAGAATAATCATAAGAGACATGCTTATCTATATAAGCTTTTATGAATATCAGTATATCACCAAAATTTCCGCAACATTAGTGTCATTAAACATGCACCTTTCTATATGAAAAGGAAAGAGTTAGTGTTATTTACTATGAGTCGTCAGTCAATGCCAAACGCAAAAGAACGTCATGGCATAAATTTATTGAAAAACTGATTGCTGCAACGTTTTCTAAGAACTATATTATATTATTGTAAGAACAAAACTTAGGTTCAGGCTAAAGCTTGAACCTTTAAATTCACCATACTTTTTTATCGCCAATCAAAATCAAATTGCCACTTAGATTAGTAATTAAAAATATTAGTTTCTTGGAGAAGAAGAAAGCGAAAGATGATGGGTCTCGGGTCCAAACACTTGAGGAACGAGTCAAGAACCTTGAGGAGGTGGCATCCGGTTTCAAGATGGATTGTCTGAAGTCAAAGTTTGGGGATGTTTCCTTGGAAAAGAAGAAACTAGATGATGTTGATGGGTCTAGGGTTCAACAACTTGAGGAAAATATCAAGAATCTTGAGGTGATTGTGTCGGATCTCAAAGTGAAACTTGACGAGGGGAAGGACAAGTCCTCTTCTGATGGATTTTTGATGGTCGACGACTACACGGTAGTTTTTTTTTTGGATTTTTGATGGTCGACGACTACACGGTAGTTTTTTTTTTTGTAACACAAACCATTATAAGACTACACGGTAGCTTGATGTTGAAATCAACTTGTTAGTTCTCTACTATAGTGCTTTGAGTTCCTTTGTTTTTGGTGTTTTTCTTGCTTTCCGAATCCTAATAGTCTAAGAGACTTGGCTTTATAATAGAAAGATATCGCTATATTTGATGGTTTCATTGTCTTTTGTATCTTCGTCACCTTTTTAAACGTTTTAGGTCAATCTCCTTAAGCAGCTCAATAAATTTTCACTTCAAACTATAACTTCTCGATCGCGTCTCTTCTTCAGCCTCGAGAGACTCACTCCCACAAACCAACCCCTTATACTATCGACTATCAATATTTTGGTAAGTGATAGACATAAATAAAATAAAACAATTTGAATTAGTTAGTATTCCTGACAAATGTTAATTACCAACCAATGAAAAAGTTTTGATATGAAAGAAAAATTCAACATAGAAAACATTTAAATAATATTGTGCACAGCTTTAATCCTAGTTACTAAAATAGTAAGGGTAAGTCTAAAATGTTCTTATTGTTATAAACTATATTATGGACGTCCATAACCGACCTGTCCGGTCCGTCCATAACCGGTCCGTCCGGCCCATCCTTAACCGGTCGACCGCTTTTCCTTTTTCTCTTTGGCTGATTTCCTTTTCCTTATTTGATTAGTATTTGTATTCTTTCCATTTATCTATAACGGTTTATCTTTCTTGTAGTTCCCTATATAAGAGCACCTTATGTTTATGAATAAAGATTGACAATTTCCCCCATAATATTACAACACTTATTATTTGTTGATAGAGATATTGATCATTTATCATGATTTTATTGAGGTTTTCTGAAATATCCACGGAATATATTGACAGAAATTGTAAACTGTTACGATATACATGGTAGGTTTCATATGACCTAGGAAGTAGGAGCGGTAAAGATTTTTTTACATCCTATTGCTGTGCCTCACTCCAAAGCACTAACTATAAAACCGAGAGAGTTTTTTTTTCGAGGAGATGGAGAAGGAATCTGAGAAGGCTTTCAGTTGGGAGATAGACAACTTTTCCGAAAGGAACGGTGTGATACGGTCGAATCCTTTCACAAGCGGCGGCTGCGTATTTTGCAGGTTTACTCATCAGGTTTTTCATGTTCAATAGACTTTTGAGTCATACATGTCACTGGGAATCACTATCTTGTCAATGCGTCAAGCGGGGATTGTGTGTATGGTGTTTAATACGGTTTGTTGTTTGTTTTGAGGAGAAGAATCATGAGTAAGGCTTTTGAGATTCAGAGGTTTTTGACCAGTATTGTCTTCCATTATGGAAAGATTTGCATTACTGTATTCCACATGGTTTCTGGAAGGCACGCAAAGTAGATATGGCAATCAGGTTGTTCCGTTCCATCCTGTCCTGGAACGAAGCGCCACGCAGGCTGCGGAAATGGCTGTCCAAACTTGTTTCGTGGGACAGGTGCTAATACACGCAAAACGCTTTAGACCACTCCAAAATGCTTCAGGTCTCTCTGGGACAGGTGCTAAGAGTTCTGAAATATATCACTGTTAATTTATCATGTCAATGTACCTGGTTCAGATCCCAAACTGTTTTCCGGTTGAGGCGCTTGGTTCCCACCAAAGACAATCCATTCTCACTGCCCGGCCCGAAGCCTACAAGGCAGTGCAACAGACAAATGTTGGTTGTGTTTTGCTTTTTAGAACAGAAATGTTATGTTTGTTGCGTTTCTTCCATATTACAACAGTCTGATACTGTTACCCAAACTGCATATTTGTTAGACCATCTTAGGAACTTGGAAGAAACAAGACAATTTTTAAGAGAAACGCCACTTGAAGAAGACAAAAAACAGGAACTTACTACAGCGTTCGACATGCATTTCAAAGACTGGCTTTACGATAACCACATTGAATCCTCCCTCATTCTAGTTCATTCACTTCATTGGTCATTGAATATTTTATACTCTGTGTTTTCGTTTGGTGACAACAACGAAAAATATCCGGCAACTTTACTGCCTACAAAGTGACTAGTTAATGATCAATGGTGATGGAAGAAGATGTCTGAGTCACTGTAGAGTTCTCTTGATCTAATCCTCTTTAGAGATTGCTAGCTTATATGACATCTGAAGTTAACTACATAGTTTCTAACTCCTAAAGATCATATTCTTGCAAAACATTATGCATCTTTTCTTTTTGCAAAATTTGGGCAAAAAGACTTAAGGAATTTGTTGCGGAAGTTATGCATTAAAACAAAAATATCATATTTTCTAATTTTAACTCACAATAGAATAGTTACAAACTTTTAGCCTAGGAACAACTATCAATACATTTCTAAGTTCCTCTATAATATTACTAATAGAGATAGGTATTGTGCCAACTATCAACAAATTGAATGAACCCTTGGCACTGGGAGCAGTTGATCCGCATGACTAATTGTCACCTCCCACCGGTGAATCTGATAAAAAATCTTAATTTGCTACTTGTGTGGACCCTGACCAGTTAACTAACTTTATGGTAAAAGTTCTGTAGTATATCACTGTTAATTTATCATGTCAATGTATCTAGTTCAGATGCCAAACTGTTTTCTGGTTGAGGCGCTTGGTTCCACCAAAGACAATCCATTCTCACTGCCCGAAGCCTACAAGGCAATGCAACAGGCAAATGTTGGTTGTGTTTTGCTTTTTAGAATAGAAGTGTTATGTTTGTTGCGTTTCTTCCATATTACAACAGTTTGATACTGATACCAAACTGCATATTTGTTAGACCAGCTTAAGAACTTGGAAGAAACAAGACAATCTTTAAGAGAAACGCCACTTGAAGAAGACAAAAAACAGGAACTTACTACAGCGTTCGACATGCATTTCAAAGACTGGCTTTACGAAAACCACATTGAATCCTCCCTCATTCTAGTTCATTCACTTCATTGGTCATTGGATATTTTATATTCTGTGTTTTCGTTTGGTGACAACAACGGAAATTATCCGGCAGCAACTTTACTGCCTACAAAGTGACTAATGATCAATGGTGATGAAAGAAGATGTCTGAGTCACTGTAGAGTTCTCTTGATCCAATCCTCTTCAGAGATTGCTAGCTTATATGACATCTGAAGTTAACTACATAGTTTCTAACTCCTAAAGATCATATTCTTGCAAAACATTATGCATCTTTTCTTTTTTAATTGTTGATTTTTTTTTCAATTGTTATAAGCACTAGGTAAGGAACCCGTGCGATATCGCACGGGAACTCATTTTATATATAAAAAAGTATGCCATATTTTATATAATTAGTTTTCAAAATACATGTGTTACAAAATTATTTTGCATGCAGTTATATTTTGTTTACAGATTAGTTATACTAAAATTACAAGTATGTCAATACCAATTAGTAAAATCACACACATTAAAGTTTCCATGCATGTTTTAAATTATTATTGTGAAATTATTTTATTAAAAATATATACCACTTTATAGAATTTTACTTTTATATAAAGCATCTTATTATGCTATCAAAGAAGTTCACGTATCAATAAAATAAACTAAAATGAGGAGAAAATACATGTCATTTATTTTTTTATTAACTTAAAAATGTATAATATAAGTAAAAAGAGAAATAACCACAAACTATATCAATAAAAATATTCGAAATGAAAAAGACACATAATTATGTATATCATATATTGCTTCACTGAAAATATTTGTTAAATATCTTATTAGTGACAATATTTTATTTGTTTCGATAATTGTACCAGCCACATTAGAACTAAAATTATATGAATTTATTTTTTATAGTAAAAATAAATTATTGACCAACAAAAATTTCACTCAGAAATGACATTAGGACATTGTCTTCAGTCTCATTGTCAATGTTATTTTCATGTATACTATATTTAATATCGTAACTAACTTTAAAATATAACTATTATTTTATTTATTCATAATAACTTACAATATGTTCAATTAATTCGATTGGTAATTTATTTAGAATTTTTAAAACAGCTTTGTTAACATGATAAAGGACGATTTATATGAACCATCATAAAGAATCAATTCTACTCGATACCTATAAATAATCAAATTTAGTATTTATATAATAATTTGATTTACAAAATAATTTAAATATATCTTTATATAAACCTTATTTTCCGGTTATACTTTATCAGAACAAATATTTCTTACAATTGCATCTCCATTTTTTATTAAGTTTCTTCTTACAATTTTCAAATGATATTTTAGTTCCAACCACTTCTTGAACCAATTTCAATTATTTTTGTATGACATTTAAATATTTTTCCTATTTAAGAGACAATATTAGAATTATTAGTTTGTACTCTTTTAAAACAAATTACTTTTTCTATGTTGGTAAAAATAGTTATTGTTTTTATATATTTATTTACCTGGTTTATTTCTTGGTAAAAAATATTTAAGTTAAGTCATCCTTAGGCCTCGATTAGTACATCAGACGAAGAAGCAGTAGCAGTATGCTATAGAAGCAGTATACTGCAGAATTGTATGATCTCATTAAAATATTTAATAAATTGATTGGTTGAACAGTAGGAGTATACAATTTTAAAATTATCATAAAGTTAGTATATAATATATTTATTTTAAAATAATATATATTAAATTATAATATATATTAGTAATAAATTTTTATTAAAATTAGTATATGACATATAATGTTTTTAATAATTAGATATGTTTAATTTCTAATATATAATATATAAATATATATTTTTATTTTTATTAAAAATAATGAATGATATTGTAATTATATAAGTTATATTATATTTCAAATGTGAAATATTATTCTTTTAAAAATTTAAAATAATTAATCACAATTTTTATTTTTAAAATATAAATTTATTTTTATTATAAACATAATTTTAATATTATAAAATAAAATAAATAAATTATATATAATTATTTTTAAATTTTTATATATTCCAACTACAAATGCTCTACCAAAAACTCCATATAAGAGCATTGAGTAAAGAGCATTTGGAGAGCATTAGCATCTTATAAATACTCTCGTAAATGCTTTTGTGATAAATGTTGATTGGATAATAACGAGCATAATGCTTATGCTAATGCTCTGCCAATGAAACCCTTAAATGTTTATTACTAATTTAATTTTCTACTAATAATAAATGTCACAACCGTTTAATATAAAAGAAAAGCTATACTTTCACATTTATCTCTAACTTTTCTATATATTATTGCTATTACATTATTTTCATCAAGCCTTTTTATTAGAGATGATAAGATTTGTGTATCTATTGAGTATTTTTCTTCTCGATTATTGAAAGTCTATTTTTATTTTATTTTATTAGATGTTTCAAATACAGGCTCGATCCAAATATTTCAAAATTTACTTAAAGCGCGCTAAACTAATATAGAAAATATTAAAATAATAA
This sequence comes from Brassica nigra, assembly GCA_016432835.1. Taxonomy (NCBI): domain Eukaryota; kingdom Viridiplantae; phylum Streptophyta; class Magnoliopsida; order Brassicales; family Brassicaceae; genus Brassica; species Brassica nigra. The sequence continues at coordinate 2,199,214 of CM028245.1, forward strand.
ATATTTGTGGCCTACCCTCCGGCCGGGCATGGTCAAATATATATAGTTGTAAAAATTTTGATTCTTCACCATCAATTGGTAAAAGTGAACCAATATTATGATAATTTTCACCATGAACTTTAAAGCAAAAAAGACCATCAAAATTTAGTATTGAATAATTTAAGTAAGCACCCATAAAACACACATACAATAAAGAATTAAAAAAAAAAACTCTTTCTCCTAAATGAAAAATCACATATATAACAGATTTCTCACCATCACATGAGGCTCATGAATCTTGAATAATTTAATGTGAGCTTGTTTACAACAAATTGTAAATAATGTACGGTTTGATTAATCGATCTTTTCAAGAATTTCTGCAAGCCATACGAAAGCATTACAATCACTGCAGCGCACTGACGGATTATTCCTTTTGTTCATTATCTCTTTATCTATTTAACAAATATTGAAAATGTTAAAATTATTATAAACCATAAAATTTAGTATTTATAAATATGTCGAAATAAATTAAAATATATTAAATACAATCAATACGTTTTTAACGTTTATAAAAAAACTGTGTAATGTTTCACTTATACCTTTGTTCGATTGTGTAAATTCATCATATCTTCATATTCTTGAATCTATTTAAAAATAATTATTACTAAATAATGTAACTATTACAATTTGCTGAAATAATCAGTTTCTTAAAGAAATTATTTATGCACAGTAAAAACATAACAATTAAACTTAAACAAACATTTAGACAATGTCGTCTTCTAAGTTTGTTTTCCAATTGCTTCAGCTCTTTCCATATCCATAAATCATCACATTCTTTTTTATCAACATATTAACACATTATATATGAGCTATTTAATTATGATTATTACTTTAAAAATAATTACTTAATTAACCTAAAAGGAATTTAAGTTACAGCAAATAAAGAAAATATTACTTGTATCGCTTATTTTTAAAGGTAGTCCCACAATAAAATAGAAAGTATGTAGTTAAATCGTGCTGTTTAAATAAAACAAAATCATAGAAACATTACTCACCTTGTTCATTATAAAAATTTGGAAACATTATTTTCTCATGTTCTTTCACTACCACCATAATTGTAATTTGTGATATTATTACATTGATCCACTCCATCATGTTTGATTTAGTTTTCTCATTTTCTCATGTTCTTTCACCTGTGTGATTTATTTTTCTGAACATTGGACATTTCTGTAATTTAAGTGTTTCAAAACATTAAGATTGCAAAGAAAAAAAAATAAACCGAGTATTCCTCAAAGTGCATACACAATCTCATGCATCATTCTCGTAAACTCTTTTTTTTTGTTTTATTTTTGTTGTATTATTGAATACATATATAATATTATAATAATATTACATGTGATAAGAACTCCCCAATACTTTTCAAAATTTGACCAACCAAGTTGGTTCGTTCAATCATTATAGATTACTATAATTTGCTTTTTGTTTGCCCAATCTTCTGCAATCTCAAGGTACGTTTACAGATTGAACTCTTCTCTCGCCTGTCTGTGGTCCTATTAGGCAGAAGAACCTGTGGCCATTTAAGTTGCGCACGACGGCTCTCCAGCGGAACTGCTGTGGCGACGCTGCATTATGCCACTGTTATGAGATCGTATTCTACGTCATTTAGGGAAGAGAGAGACACCTTCGGGCCGAACCAAGTTCGTTCCGATAAATACAGAGTCTCGTCTGTTTTTTTTACCATAACGTCTTGACTATTCTCCGGTATGTCTTATCAGTCTTATGGTTGTTGTTTCTGTGTCAGATTTTGGGGAGCCCAGACACAGAGACGCTGCAGAACTTCAAAATCGGTGTTGACCGCGAGCGTATGCCCGAACCTATCTTTTGGCGTCTTGAAGAAGTGCGCTGCCAAGATTAGCTATAATCATAGGTCTTGTCTAAGTCATGCACATTGCGGCTGCAACAGATGAGTTGAAGGTTCATATTGGTAAGGAAAAAAGTTTCCTAACTACACGAAGTATATACTAATATAGTGGAAACCATCCAATGTATGAAAAATGTGTCAATAACTACACCAAGTTTATGTTAATACATGCCACATGTATGAAGTAAATGATAATATGGTGGCAACATCACAATCGGGTTTAATTGGTCGTAAGCAAAGTTAATGGGGTCAATCTGTAATTTATGAAACGTAATTGATTTTATTAATAAACTTAATAATTATTAAACTTAATAAAATTAATAATTTATTAAACTCATAAACATAATAATTTTTTAAACTTAGTAAACATAATAATTTTTGCAAACTTAATAAAATTATTAAACTTAATAAATGTATTAAACTCAATAAATTTAATTGATTTTACTAATAAAATTAATAATTATAAAACTTAATAAAATTAATAATTTATTAAACTTAATAAACAGAATAATTTTTAACTTAAAACTTTATTAAACTTATTAAATTTATTAAACTTAATAAATTTAATGATTTTATTAATAAACTTAATAATTATTTAAACTTTATAAAATTCATAATTTATTAAAATTAATAATCTTAAGGAAAAGTTTAATAAATTTATTAAATTTGTTAAATTTATTAAATTATAAATTTATTAAATTAATTTAATAATTTATTAAATTATAAATTTATTAAATTAATTTAATAATTTATTAAATTATAAATTTATTAAATTATAATTTTACTATTTATTAAATTTAATAAATTTTTATATTTTTAAAACTTAATAAATTTATAAAACTATTATGTTTATTAAGTTTAGGATTAAGTTTATGAAGTTTAATAAATTATTCATTTTATTAAGTTTACTAATTGTTAAGTGTATGAATAAAATCAATTGAATTTATTAAGTTTAATCAACTGAATAAGTTTAATAAATTTTAAATTGTAATAAAATATTATGTTTATTAAGTTTAGTAAATTATTAATTTTATTAAGTTTAATAATTATTAAGTATTAATAAAATCATTTAAGTTTATTAAGTTTCATATATTTATTAAGTTTAATAAATTTATTTAGTTTAATCTTATTAAGTCTAAGAAATTATTAATTTTATTAAGTTCAATAAATTATTAATTTTATTAAATTTAATAATTATTAAGTTTATTAATATTTAAGTTTCATAAATTATGGATTAATCTCATTAACTTTGCTAAAGATCAATTAAACCCGATTGTGATGTTGCCACCATATTATCATTTACTTCGTACATATGGCATGTATTAACATAAACTTAGTGTAGTTATTGACACATTTTCATTTCCACCATATTAGTATAAACTTCGTGTAGTTAGGAAACTTTTTTCCTTGTTACCAATAATGATCAAACCAATAATCTGGTGGTGACTTCAACCGGAACGGAGAAGAAGAGAGATTTTAAGTATGGCGGCCGCTGACCACATGTAGAAAGCATAATGCAAATGAAGTAAGAGGTTGATTTGAAAGCGGAAATCAGAAATCATAAAATTAAATTGAAAAGAGAAAAAATTGTCCACCGGTTATCAAGTATATAAACGCAGGAAGAGATGTGAACCATGAGTCACAACTCCATTTAATTAATGGACACAACGCTTCACCACCGACATAACACTTGGGTAGCGTCTGTTTTTGTTTTGTCAAAACAAATGGTCAATCCTTGGATTAAGATGTGTGCTAATCTCAACCGTTCGTTTTTTAAAAGATAATAAGATTATAAAAAAACACGTTTGTTGGTCTAAATGGTTGTGTTGTTTCAAAGGTAACGATTCCTATAGGAGTTAGGCAAAAACAATCCCTTGATGACGTAAATCATTTAAGGCAAAACAATTTTATATCCTTTAGATCATAAAGACAGAAAGTTCCGACACTTAGATTGAACTTTTTTTCCTATAAAAAAAAAGAAATGTCAGCGGATATAGAATTTCAGAGAGGGAAACAAATAATTCAGTTCTGAGATTTTTGGTGGAAAAGAAATATGGGAGGGGATGAAAGAACGATGGACGAGAGAGTGTTAATAAAACACATATACACACATACATATATAGAGAAAGACTGATAAGATAAGCTTTACTAAAGGGTCATGTTCTTTGAAAACGAGATGATTCGGTGAAAAGATGTCAAGCAAGGCAGTTTTTTCTGATGACATAAATTAAAAAATACATAAAATTTAAAAACTGAAAATAGTTATAAATGAAAAGATAACATAAACAGTCATGAGTAACTAATAATAAAAAGACATCTTTTAGAATTAATCAGGATTGTTATTATTAGTAGATATAACAACTTTTTAACTCCTTAAAATTCAAATATTGTAAGATTTTTTTTTTCTCTTAACCATCTACATACAAACAATCTGAAACTCTGAAAAACTTCTCTGAATCAATCGTTGTTCTTCTCTTGTCTTTTAGCTTGAAGGAAACAGCTTCTCTGCTTGGTCCGGGAAGAACGTTATAAACAACAAAGCACCTGGAAGTTCCAACAGAGTCTAAGTTCATAAACCAAAAGAGAAACCAAAAAAACAGTCTCTCTCTCTCTCTCTCTCTATAGTAGATTTTTACTTACAGACGAGCACTGTTCCCAAGACAGCTGAAATCTTCCCTTGAATTGTGATAAGCCCTGCCTTGCCTGCATTCTGCAACTCCGTTGAACCAACCGATTCAAATGTCCCTAATGACACAAGAACCATAAGAATCTCGTTCAAAGTCCTGATTTTTTAACAGATTGAAGATGAAGCTAAATGGAAACAAACCTGGTTTTACAGATTGTAGCCCTGATGTTACACAAGCTATGTTATCGTAACCTGCTTCCTCCAATCTACTAGCTGCAGCTGCAGATCTTTTCAAAAGATCAACAAAGAAACATTAACATTCTCTTCACAGATACATGTCTCAGTGAACGCAGAAGCTTGTTCTACTAACCTGAGACCTTCTTGGCAAACCAGTAACAGTTTGCTGTCTTGAGAAAACTCGTTTCCAACGGATTTAACGAACTCCGGATTCAGTTTCGTGAAAGGCAAACCAAAGAAGAGCCCTGAGAAGTTGTTGTGCACTGTCCTCTTCACTATCGTACCTGCAAATTCACCACAGACAACAACATCACTTACTGTTCTGTTCTAGTTTCGAGAGGGGGTTGAGTTTATTTTACCAAGGTCGTTGTCTTCGTTGAAAATGAAGAGAGGGATATGGTGGCAAGACTTTATATGAGCTCTCTCGAACTGAGTCTTGTCTCTTACATCCACAACCTTGTAACCTTCGGTTGCAATCAACTGCTTTGCTTCCTCTGCATTCACGAACTTCACCTCCGCCGCAACTCTCAGGTTTCTACGGCGGGTTACATTACCAGAGACGCTCTTTCCTGACCAGCTCACAGCTTTCAACCGCCTTGTCCCGAGATTACTGCATCAGAAACCAAAAACAGTTTAACTTCATCTGATTGGTTCTGTTTCAAGAAAGGAGTAAGGAAGAAGCTTTACCTGGTGAAGTAAAGAGCCGTAGGGCTAGGGCTTGCGATCCCCGCCATTGATACAGAAGTCTCTCGAGAAAGAAAAAAAAAAAACTCGTCACTGCGATGTGATAGTCACGCTGGGACAAGAACCAGTAGATTAGACAAAGCTCAAGGGAATTTAAGATAGCCAATGAGTTGTTGCCACGTATTCAACTCAGCTTTTACATGTAGATTTTCTCTGTGTTAGCCATTATCTATCTATCATACGTTCAAATTAGAACTGACGCAAGTACATGTCTGATCATTTAAAACCATAGGCTGTAACAATTTTTTAACATTTTGAAGACAACGTTGAGTTTTTTTTATTAAGTTCAGACAAAAGATGTAAGTCACACTCCATAAACACAGGAGGAAACAAGAAGCAAAGAGTTCTATGAATTCATATCTCCAGATACAGTAAACAAAACAGCAACGAGAGGGAAGAGAGAGATAATCTCAAGAGCTTTATTAAGTTGAGTCGCCGAAAGAGAGAGATCAGGCATCAGCTTTAGCTGTTTTCTCGACAGGGGTGTAAGGATAATACTCTCTGCCGTTGTCTACTCTTGTGGTCTGACCTCCAGAGTCAATCAAAGCAGATGTAACTGCTAGCGTTGCACCTGCAGCTATCGCTGTGGGAATGCTCCTTGCTGTGTCAAAGAAAAAAAACCAAAACAAATTTCACCAAAGGTTACAACAGAGTTTCATATAAAAAAGAATGCACAAATCTGTAGCATCCAAACCACTCAAAGCTATTGACTTTCAATCTTTACATACATAATCACTCCGTATCAAAAAGTCTTAGATCATATACATTTTGCTACACCAGTTTACATACTCCAAAAAACCCACATCAGTTCCAACCAAGCTACTTATCATTGAGACATGACAAAACTCATACACATGAATACACAATGAAAGACCATTTTTTACCTCTATAGCCAAGGACAGAAGCACCAGCCACAAACCCACCAATAGCACCGTTGAAAAAATCCCTCTTGCCTCTATAACTCTGAACCACCTGCTCAACACCGATGTACACTCCTCCAATAGCAGCGAAAGTGAGTCCATGAGTACCCATCATCTTCAGCGTCCTGATGAGCCCCGGAAGAGCCACGTTCCTCTCCACTCTGGGAACGTCTTTCCACGTGGCCAAAATGGTTCCGTAGATCGTCCCGGCAGCGAAACCAGTCACGCTGCCTTTGATCGTCTTCATCATCGGACCATCCTCTTCTTCCAAGTACCTCATCTCAGCTGGATCCATGGTTTCTTCCTACGGTTCTTGCCAATGAACACGAACAAAAACATTCATTCATTACAGAACACAAGATCAAACGACAACAAATCCAAGTTTTGACCCATTAGTAATAAAGACAATCATCATGCGATCTAAAGACTTATAATTCATGTAGAGATGGAAATGGATTAGAAGAACACAGAAAGTCAGAGACTTTGTTGATGGTTAAGGAAGAACCCTAATTTTGAGAAGCTCATCAGAGTCGTGAGATTGGAATCAATCACTGAAGAACAGATAATGCCATGTAATAGGAAGAAGATGAATCATACAAGGATTGAGAAAGGTCTAACCTTTTTAGGATTCGAGAGATGAGCAAAAGGGGTGAGCGATTCAGTGGATGAGCTCGACGAAAGATTCAAAGATATGTTCGTTGTTGTTTCGGTGTTCTTCAGGAGACGAGATGTAGTTAGTGCCTAGAGAAAATCTGATTACAAACTTGGGCCTATAAGGCCCATTAAGACTGTTTAAACACTCGACTCTCAGTCGTGACGTGAGCCTGATTATAGTCTAATTTATTTTATCACTAAAATTAGTTTTAAGTTGGAAATATCTCTAATTTAATATTGTATCATAATCCTATCTATTATTTCAAAAATTGGCACATCGATTTTTGTTCAAACATTAGGAACATTGTTCCACATGTTGTGGATAATTCAATCTACTTAACATCAATTGATTTTAAATTAGAAACATATCTAATTTAATAAATCGTAGATCAATATATGGAACTTTTATTGAAATTGACGATCATAATGCTCAAAATTATCTCTTTAGTTAGAGATATGAGGAGAACACAACAACAAGAAGCATAAAAACAAAAGCCATTGTCTGGTTTATTAGTAGCAAACAATAACAGGAAAAAAAAAAGAAAAAGAGATAAGATATTGCAAAGAGTAGTCTAACTTTAAGGCAAAGAGACTCATAGAGACCAATTGTTATGGTGTGAAGAAGAGTCATAAGCTCTTGTGTTTTCATCTTCCATGTACTGTCTCCTATTTTGATGTTGTTGATGATGATGATGATCAGATAACTCAAACTCACCCATTGTCGTTCCACCGCTTAACTGGCAATTATCTGTATCAGTGAACCGGCCCAAATTCAAAACAGGGGACATATCATTAGGACAGTTATTATCATCGTCCTTGAACATCCAAGGCGGGTTTAGATACTGATGCTCGCTAGGTGCAGGTGGTGGCTGAGCCATTGTAACCGTCATCGGACCAAAATCAGAAGAAGTTCTCCATGTGTTGTTGTTGATGTTGTTGTCTTGTGGCTGGTGTGGATTTGACAGAAGAGAGAGAGCACAGTTTGAGTCGCTGCCAATACCCTTGTAGCTCTCTGGTTTAGTGTCCATAATCTCTGGAGATGAGAAGCTTATCCCTCCTCCTCCACTTACTGATCCTTGACTAAACACGTTCATTGGATTGATCTGCCACGATGGTGCTGCCACTGGCCGTCTCAACGTTCTTGTATCTAACGTTCTTGAACTTGTCCATCCCATTTCTTGGTTCCCAAGAAAGCTCCCATTCATTGTAGTTTCAGCAGTTCCTGTCCCCATAACATATATACATTGTAGGGTTAGTTGAAGCCCACGAAGACATCGTGGTTAATGCAAAAAAATTGTGGCTATGTGACTAAATAACCACGAAAAGTTACAAAAAAAAATGTGTATATGATTGTAAAAATTTTCCTCGTGACAAAATGACTAGATAACTAATTTTTTCATGTATTATTTAGTAGTTAATTTAGTAACGAAATAGATACATAAAGTTTTGTGGTTGTTTAGTGACAGTTTATATACGTGACTATTTGAAAAAAAAAATCGAATCGGTCTTTATTATGTGTCAAACTTAAAGTATCTAACCGTAAAGAGAAGGTGCAATCCTCCCGTAACGAGAAGACAACACTGAGAGAGACGCAGGCTGTGGCTTCCTCCGTCGCTCATTATGACCAGCGAGTCTCCTACGGCAACTCCTTTTCTCTAGGTCAAATTCTGGAAGCTGATGAAACCTACATATGTGGCATTAATTGATTCAGTTCAGACCGTGTTAACTTCAAAGAAAAGCAAACGTATAAACCAAGAACGTAACATTCCAAACACGTAAGATCATCTTAATGGATTCTATAAGTCAAAAAGGTTTCATCATCAAATTTTTGATTCGGAATCTTATAACCACACACATTGTATCAAAGTTTTCTTGAGTGTTCAAGTCATTGATGCTATGGTACCAGTTTTGTCCCCCTCAATAATGATATGACCTAAAGAAGCAAACATAAGGGCAAAAGGTTTCTTATTGTCCATTCATTTCATATCCCTTTAGATTGGATTTTTTTTTCAGAAAGACAAGTCAAAAAAATAAAAGAGAAGTATATAGATGTACACGTAAACATATTCCCAAAAATGAGCCCCAACGAGTCCAACAAACACAAGACCAAGTTACAAAACACTAAGCTGTAAAGTTAAAAGTGAAACCCTCCAAAGACGTTAAAGCCAAGAAAAAGCATATGACACTGACAATCTACACAAAAAGATAGCTTAAAGCCTTTGGATTTGATTCACAGGAGAGTCTTGGCCGGCAATTAGTGCCGGTTGCTTATTTTTTATATAATTTTTTTTATAATTTTCAAGAATTATCATATTAAATAGTGATGTTTTTATACCGGTTGTTCAGTTGCCTATGTTCAGGACCGGGGCATGTGGATAAATGGCAAAACAAATAAACACGAGAAGTAAGGGGTAGAATAGGGAGAGCAAAAGAAATAAAGAACCAACCTGCTGCACTGTTGACAAAACCTCTGTTCAATACCAGCGACAATGACTTTAGGTGTTTTAGAGTGCACTCCACAAACTCTGTGCCTTGTGTAATAACCCTTTGCATTGGTTAGATCCATTCCACAACCTTCCACCTGGCACCTTGGTATCTGACCCGAATGACCCGACCCGCCTCCACGGACCCTTCTGTTTGACCCGCCGGAGGAAGAAGACCCACCTCCACCGTCCTCGAAGTAGATCTTCTGCCCAAACATGAGGCCTCCACTGAAAGAGGATGACTCATTCGACGAACCACCGGACTCTACCTGACCCGGACCAAGACCCTGACCCGAGTTTGAACCTATATCCATTTTGGTTTCCTTTTACTCAGACAGAAAGAGAGTACTTGCTCATCATTGCTCATCATTCTCTCTCTCTCTCTCTCTCACAAACCTAACTGTCTCGGTTTAAAAGAAAGGACGAAAGGAGAAGAAAGAGAGAGAGAGACAACAGAAGCAAAAAAAAGGAGATGAGAGTGGCGATAGACAAAGACAGTAAGTGAAATGGTACGGACAAAGACTAAACTGTTGTCTGTTAGAGAGAGATGTAGCAGTTTCCAATCTTAGAAGAAACTTGAGAAAATGAACATTGGCGAGGTCTTTCATCATGTACACATCTTTTTATTTTCATTTTTTTTACTTTACACTGTTCACGTTTTCAACTTTTTTAATAGATTTTTTTCGGTTCAATTATTTGACAAGTTAAACGCATTTCTTTCTCTTTTTTTATTTCAAACGAATAAATAAATGCATGTTTTTCTTATGGTCCACCATTGGCATTATGAGGTTGGCAAATAATAAATGGAGATGATATTTTGGGTTTCTGAACACCAGAAATCTACCACAAATTTGACTTGGGTTTTTTTTTTTTTGTAACTTAACTTGACTTGGTTTTGAACTGAGATCTGAGCTGAATGTTTATCAAGCCAAAATAAACACAATAGAATTAAATAGAGTACTCAAAAAATAAATGTTTATTAACCTATTATAGTGAAAATTATCCCAACCAACCAAACCAAACCATAATATCTTTTCAACTAACCCCGTTACATATTCCGTTTTTAGATCGTAGTATTCGCTTGCCTGCGGCCACATATTTTTTTAGGAAATCAAATCTTTGTTTTGTTTTGGAAATGATATTGACACGTTAAATATGCATGTCTGAAAGAAAATCATTTGAATATACACTAAACCAAGCTGTTAGAAAATATATTTAAAGCGGTTAATTATGAGATCGGTTTAAGTTTTTATACAGCTTAAAAACTTATTTTTTAGATGTGAGTATGTAAATGATCAATAACAAATACATGGTGTTTGATGTAGAAAAATGTAAAAACTTATTCAGTTACAAAATATCGGATAGGAACTTGTATGATCGTTGTAAAAAAATCTAAGATCATCTCAGCATGAATATGGGATATATCATATATTGACATCAAGATATAATGAGCGAAACACACACATATGAACGTCAAACCTAGGTTGCGGCCTTTAAGTATTCACCGTATACCATACTACTAGACAAGCTCGACAATTTAGTTTTTTTTTTCAACACAATACAATAACAAGTACTCATCCTATTCACGGCATGCCCCATGCTAGCTTCTTTTAGACCCGTATTTTCTCCCGTTATGCAGACTTTTTCTTTCTGAAAAATTTGATCATAGGCATCTCTAGTTTATTGATTCAGTGCTATATAACAGTATCTAGCTTACATAAATCGTTCTCAACTACAGTTTAATTATCAGGCCGCTCGCATCTAAAAAGCGTCAATTATTAGCTTTAAAACCTATATGGTCCACTGTAACTTTCTTGTGTGTCTACATTATATGGATTCGATGTGTTACAATAGGAGTTCTAGTTCGATGGTTCTCCTTAAAGTGGATATCCATAATTAAGTGTGATGGTGATGTGTCATGTGTGATGTAAGTTTTTTTGGGTCATAGGTGATGTAATAAGCTTATGGTGATGTGTCATGTTTGATGTAAGTTTTTTGGGTCATAGGAGATGTAAGTTTAATTAAAAGCTGTATAAAACTTGTTGAGAGCATCTATCTGAGACAAGGGAGCAATCTTGAGACTTGCATAGAACACCCAACTTCACAAATCTTGATAATCTGATTTTGGTACTTAAAATAATGACTTTTTGGTCTTCAAATACTATTATCCTTCATAGGTTCTATACTCAGCATTGGGAACCACAAAGCAAGTGCCGATGAGTTCAGAGTTCTATATATAGAGGGTTTCTTACTTTTACAAATGTAACTGTAGTAGTTAGAGTAACGAATATGGTAAAAAATGATTGTGAGTTTTTAATTATAGTGATTTTAAATGTTAAAATATTAGACTGAAATATGAGCAGTACATTTATTGGAACACAACAAAAGATGTGACACTTCAAGGAAACTAGCTGGTGTCGGCAGGTGTACAAGCAACACAATAAATATATTAGACTTTTTTTTTTAATACTGTATATATTAGACTTGTTAAACCTTTTCCCCTTGTTTACAAGTGAAATTAAAACCAAAAGTGTTAATAGTTATTTTATATTTGGATTTGTTTGCTTGTTTTTGTAAATAAAACTAGATTTGGCTTTTCTCCCCGTTTGTTTCGTTTGAAAATTTATAGTCACAAATCACAATATCCAAAGCAAGATTTTCGTCTTATTTAAATAGTAAGCCTTTTTTCAAAAAAAAAAAAAAATTCCTGGTCTTTGTAATAATAGAAGGTGTGAAAAGGTAAATCGTGGTCATAGATATCCATCAGAGTCTGTGCAAACTGTAATACTTTGCATATTATATATAGGTTTAGGTTTTGATTTGTTCTTTTTGCTTAGCTTTATTTAGTGAAAGTAGTTTCCTTTTGTTTGGCTGCATTGGTTAAACCCTGAAACTAAAGACCTGATCTTTTAAGACTGATTTTACAAACATGTCACAGAAACAACTAGGTTCTGGATAGCTATACAGTCAGAATTCGAAATAATATATTTATGTCGTCATTATAGTTGAATATGATGTAATACTTACAAAATGTCATAAAGTCCTCATTTTTTTTATTTGTATCTGTTAAACAAAAGATGGGAACTAGGGTTTGAGTTTCCCATAAAACCCATTTGGTCTTGAGTAACCTTAGCTAGGTTGCAAGTCATTTTCATTGGAGTTAATCACTAGCTCATAAGAGAAACAAAAAAATGGTAAAAACATTATATATGTTACGTCTCACAGAATTCAAATGATTACCTTTATGTTTTTTTTAAATAGGTTTTTTCCCAAACAATTTAAGGCTGGTTTCTGTAAGTTTTTGAAGTTGTTTTTAGATAATGAATATATAATATAAATTATTTAATTAAAAAATTATGTAAACCAGTCTTTTAAGTCTAACAACTCTTCTCCCTCTTCTCAGCGCTCTTCCCTCCCTTAATGACTTTGCTGCTACATTTTGCCTAACTTGCATGATTTGCAATTATAACATCTCTTAGAATGACTAGAACTTTTGTAGATGAAAAAATCTCTCTCAAGAGTATGAAGCAGTTTCTCTCACATATTAATGTGTTATTCAATATAGGTAGGTACTTTCCCACGCAGGACCATATTTGGACGATCAAGTGTACAGAAACTAAAAGGCACAAGAAAAGAGTATGCAGATTGATGCCATTGATTCATGAATCATATCAACACCAAAAGACATCAAAAGTTGTCAAATTGCAAAAATAAAAAGAAAAAAAAAGTGGTAGTAAAGCTAAAAAGAAAGCCTTATCAGGTTAACTGGTCATCATCATGTTTCTTGAAGTTCTTCAAACTCCATTACATTCCACAACAGCTTCAGCAGCTCGTCTCGGCTTGCTCTTCCTCCTGCTTCCATTCTGTCTAAACCCAGTAGATGCCGATCTCGTGGAACCATCCGTGCTTGGTTTCAAACCCAACCCATTCTCTTCTTCTTTGCTTCCACTAGATATCTTCCTCTTCCTCTCGTTGCTTGTGACTGAACTCTCGTTTGTATCATCAATATCTTCTTCTTGTTCCATCTTCTCTACCATCTCCTCTTCTTCTTCCTCTTCCTCTTCGAAATCATCTTTCATCGGCTTCTGTGGCCTTCCTCTTCTCCTGTAAGCTGGGATCTTTTCTTCTTCACCGCTTCCACGGTCTTCCCGAGCAGATGCACTCTGCTTCCTCCCTTTCCCTCTGCCTCTCCTCATAGTCTATAAACGCTACAAGCTACTACGTACACAACTTAGAAACCTGCGAATTCAAACACACATAAATAACCATTTTAACTAGCTCATTACAAGACAATCTTTACGTCATTCTCAATATATGTAGAAGCAATCAAGTAGCATTACACCATTTCACGTTAGAGATCTATGAAAGAAAAAACTAATTAATTAGTTAATAACGGACGAACGAAACACTTTCAACCACCAATCATAAACATAAAAAAAAAAAAAAAAAACAAGATTCCATTTCAAGCATTGACCACTCTTTTTAACATCTGAGAATTGTACTTTCAAAACTTTTCCAACTTCCAAACCTATAAACAGATTCCCTTTCTCATGAATAATATAATAAAATTGGATTAACTTCCATGAAACATCATTGCATATGAGTAAATCAAATGATAAACGAGGCAATAGAAATGGTTTCTTTCTTGTGTTTCAAACGAAAGAGAAACACTGAGACTCTGAAACTAAAAGTGATCACAACACACAAACTAAAGAAACCTTAAACATTTATTAGAGAGATCTGATGTAATACAATGAGGAGTTTCCTTTTGCTACTTACACTTAGCAGCAGCAGCAGAAGCAGAAGCATCATCCTATAAAACCGTTGGCCAATGGATGACTTCTTAACCCTCGTTGAAGATGGGATTACGAGATTTTTCACATTCTTTCTGATCACACGCGTTCAAATCTGCGCGTATCTCTCACTCCCCACAGCTGTTACTGAGTGTGAACAGTGGTGCTCTCGAACTGCCTGTGTGGATAAGAATGATGACACCTCAGCCTGCTTAAGAGACGCGTTTGATCAGTTAAAATGAAGGCTGGTTATCTATTAGGCCCTACATAAAGCCCATAAGTCTTTCCTAATTGGGTCACGCTCAGAAGAACAACTATTTAACGAATTGTTTCATTAGGGAGGTGCAATTTTAATTTTGATTTAGTTTCTTCACGGCTTTGTATTTTTTCCAATAATAATTGGTGACCACATTTCAAAAAGAAAAAAATGATCATGAATGTGCTGTTCCTCAAAATAGATATCAATTCAGTTGATTTTTTTATAAATTAATAACATATGGACCCCACCACATTCCTCTGTATTTTTTTCTTGATCAAACATTCCTCTGTATTCTTATGTTCATACATTCCTCTGTATTTTTTTCTTGATCAAACATTCCTCTGTATTCTTATGTTCATGTATTGATGAATTAATGAAGAAATATTTTCCTCTTCTAAAATTGATAAGGAACGTTTGTTTCTCCATATTTTTTTCAATTCATTTCCTTATATAATTTTTTCAACTTTTTAATGTTCATTTCATTCATTTCCAATTGAAGCCAGATTAAACTCCTACTATATATATAATCTAAAAATTTAATCCACTAAATCAATTCTTGGTTGTTTGTATTTTTTAACTTCTGATTATCAAATTTGAAGCAAAAACTGATTGATTTAAAAAAATGAAACATTTGAAACATATATAATTTTATAAGATTAGACAAGAAAACAGATACTAAAATTGAAATAAGCAATATAACATAAAACTAAAACCATAGATAACAGTGATTTAATATTCTGCTAAATTATTTTCCGATCCACCAAGATCGTTACACTATTGTCTAAATGAGGTAGATGGAGAAGGAGTTTCTTTATTATGTTGTTGATCACATCATTTTTATAAAAAGTTGTGTTTGTTCTGCTTGAAAATATGCACTAATTTTGTGGAAAAAAAATTTTATGAGATCAAATCATAAATCTTATAAATAAAATGTATTAATTCTATAAAATAGAAAGAGAAATATATTTAGGAGGGGTCAGTGGGAGTAGATTTATGTAGAGTTGGTTGATTCTAAAAATCAAGAGATTTGTTGAATTCGTAAAGATTTCTAAAGAGTTTTTCATATTTAAAAAGTTTATGAAAATATCTAATTCAATGATTTAAAAAATCTAGTAGAAATATGCAAGATTTTGGAAGTTTTTTTTTATGAGTAAAAATGTTTAGAATTCAATTCCCAATAACAATAGAGATGATGAAAGCTTAGAATCGTTAAAAACTAAAGAATTTTGAATAACAATAGATTTTGTAAGTAATTTAACAATCATCAAACTAATAACACTAGATTTAGTAAGAATGTTAGAATCTATTTACCAATAACAATATAATTTGAGAATTTTAACAATCATTACAAATTCATATCACACTAACACCTCCTTAAGAATATTATTTTAGAGTAAAATATAGAGCAAGTCATTGGAATAAACTCAATTCTACTTAGAATTATTCTTTTTTACAGTTAAAAATTTAAAATATAAGAAATGTTGAAAATCATTTAAAACAGAATTTACCATATCATGAATAAAAGGATGAACAAACAATATACAACAAAGAAAATCTATGCAGAAAAAACTTTTAATTATGATGATATCTGTGGTTTTAGAAATTTGGATATGATAGACAAAACGTCTTCATTCATTAAAGAAAATTCGAAAATATATGAATAAGTGGATGCGCATATCAATAATTACATTTAATGAAATTTATATATAATTTATTATATAATTTTAAAAAAATTATATCAACAATATTATATTTATATGTGATATTAGATAGTTACTTATAAATTAATATAATAAAATTTTCAAAAATGCAAACATTTTTTTAGAAAGGATAATTCTTATATATTATCTACAAAAATATTTTTCTATTATAGAAGTTAAAAATTAATATATAAAGCAATTTCTTATTAGATTACAATCAAGAAAACCCTAATATATATTTTTTAAAAACTTATATTCGAGATTTCATATATATTTTAAAATCTATATTTTCTAATTTTTATATATTTTTGTATATATAACAAGTGATATATCAGAAATTAAATATATGTCATTAATTCAAAACATGTTTCAATATTAATTTTGATTGAAAATTAATAATTCTTATAGTTTATTTATTTTAGTAAATTTAAATTTAGCATTAAAAATTTAAAGTATGATAAAATTTGTGTAGGTTGAATCAGATTATTTCCCCGCCCAACTTGTTCTAATTAGTAAACCGGTCGATTTCCGGTTTAAATAAATCACCTTTTCCACTCTCTCTCTCTCTGATAAAATGAAGAAGACTCAGTTTCTTCGATAGGTGCCAAAGTTCCCACCTTTGCTTCCTGAAACTTTCCCGCCATGGAAATCGAGAAGACTCACGAACGGAAGCAATCCGATTACTCTTGCCTGGTTCGTAACCCCCCAAAGACCTCTTTTGGTCGACGGCTCTTTCAACTGTCTGTGTACGCAGGCTAGGCTAGGGTTTTGTGATTGTGAGATTCTGAGCTCTGTTTTTGTTTGTAATTGGAATTGAAGCAGGATGAGAGGTTCGAGATACAGAAGGAGATGTACAGAGGGCAGCAGTACAGTCAGATTTATTTCGCTCGTCTTCATCTCATGAGAACGCTTCTCTACTCCCTTGCCCCTTCCTGGAAACCCCATCTGCCTGGTGAGAGCCTTTTCTTTGATTAAACTCAAGAAAAGGAGAGACCTTTCTTTGATTAACGTTGAGTTTGGTGATGGGTTGACGTAGTTTGGTTGAATTAGTTATGTGGGTGTTTGATTTTACAGATCTGATTTTTGAAAAAATTTTAAAGGCTTTTTTTTTTAATTATATGTGTGTATTTGCAGTTTGCAAGGTGTTGGGACTTGAAGAAGGAAAGGAATGCATTATTGTAGGCACCTTGTTCAAACATATGAAGCTTAAACCTTGCGTTCTTGATGAATATTCTAAAGAGGTTCGTTTCGTTCGTTGGTATACAAACACTAGATTTGAGATTGAGGACTCAAATTGCTGATTATATGTTGAAACATGATGCAGAGGTCAGTTACTCCGCTTGTGAAACCTCATAACTTCATGCACCCTGATGATACTCTGATCCTTGAAGACGAGAGTGGTAGAGTTAAGCTTGGCGGCTCTGCTCTTTCACCTGCAGTTTATGTGACAGGTATGGATTGTGTCACATTCTTTGATGCGTTTGTCTTGTGTTTGTTGTTTGAGTTGTAGTAGCGAGGTTAATGTCTCTTAATGGATTCTTTGAGATAAGGGATAATGATGCGTTAGAGAATTGTAGGTGTTGTTGTTGCATTGCACGGGAAGGAAACTAGTGCTGGTGAATTCGTTGTTGAAGATGTACTAGAAGCTGGTTTACCACCTCAGATAGAACGGCCTTTGGATCTAAGTAAGTTTAACTATGTTTTTTTTTTCTTCCCTTTTTCTTATCATCATATCTTCAGCAGTCTCTTATAATTCATCTTATCCTCTCCTACAGAGGAAGATAAATACGTTTTGCTATTGTCGGGTCTCTCCATTGGAAGCAATTCGTCTAATCCTCTGCTATTCCAGCTTCTTGTTGACCACATAACTGGGCATGTCTCAGATGATGAGGTTAAATAACTTTCAACTTTCAGTTCTTACATACTTTCCTTCCCTTAGTTTCTTATGTTTAATTATGTTGGTTTGAACAGGAACTAGGCCTTGCAGCGCAGATAGTCCATGTGGTGATTGCTGGAAACTCTGTTGAATTTCCCCGTAAACTCTTAACTGGACAGGTACTGATAACTTTCCCTCCTGATATGCACAGCTTCAGTTTTCTGCCTCTGTTATGATCGTTCTTGGTTGATATCTGCAGAACATGGCCTCGAAAGATCAATCAACACTGTATGAGCCCATCAAAGAGCTTGATATCATGTTAAACCAGGTCAGTTAAAACCACATCCACTTGTGTCTTATCAATTCTATTGAGATGTAAGTTTCAAATTCTTGTTTTGTTTGTGGACTGTTTGTAGATAGCTGCAGGAGTTTCAGTAGATATCATGCCAGGCCTGAATGATCCAGCTAACTTCGCATTGCCTCAGCAGGTTTGCCAATAACATTACAAACACTAAAGAAATCGATATTAGTATTGACAAATTTGATCCTGAGGCCGTTTTTTCTTTTGTTCAGCCTCTAAACAGATGCCTTTTCCCCGGATCAGCACCATATAACACCTTCAGGTCATGTACAAATCCTCACTCTTTTGATGTCGATAATATCAGGTATGGTCACTGTAGATAAAGGACACAATCTCTTAACTGCAGTTGGTTGTCTGAGCCTAAAACCTCTTTTTGACATTTTTTTGCAGATTTCTTGGAACTTCTGGTCAGAACATCGATGACCTTGACAAGTACTCAGAGGCTGAAAGCAAGCTTGATTTCGTCGAAAGAACACTGAGGTGGAGGCATCTTGCTCCCACTGCACCTAACACACTCGGTGAGAAATGAGAATTCACCTTCACCCTGCAAAATGTTGTCCTTTTTGGAGTCCATTGGTTTGATTCACTTCTTTGCAGGTTGTTACCCTTTCACCGATAGAGACCCTTTCTTGATTGAGACTTGCCCTCATGTCTACTTCGTTGGGAATCAAGACAAATATGACAGCCGTTTGGTAAAAGGTACAATCTCCTTTTGATTATATAAGAACATGATAGGTCTTTGGGTCAAGCAGTGCTTTAAGTTTGTTGGGGTTAATATATATTAATATTGCAGGGTCAGAAGGTCAGCTGGTCAGGTTGATATGCGTTCCTAAATTCTGTGAGACTGGTGTTGCTGTTGCGGTGAGTTAAAATTTGAGGCAGAGATGGCTCTCTTTGGACTCTATTTTTCTTACATATCTCAAAGTCACCAAACATGGTTGTTTTTTTGGCAGGTGAACCTAAGGAACCTGGAATGTCACACTCGTAGCTTTAACATTCAGTTATAAAGTTAATCACAACTCTGAGTTACTACCTTTTGGTTAAATCTTAGATCTCCAAGGTCCTAACAAACAGATGTATTTTCTTTGAGACATACTTTTTTTTCAAATCTTTGGATGTGTTGTATTATTTTCTTGAGAATCTAATACATTTAAGTGTGTGAAAATGTTACAATATGATTGTTCATAAAACATGGATGAAAAAACATGAATATGTCCAACAACACTATTAATAACCAGAAGAAACACATCAAATATTGGAATGCATTCTGAACTTAGTATACACAACTCAAATAATATCGGCAAGCGAACCGGAATTTTTTTGGGTCATGGGTCAATGTGATTCGATCGCGTTCGAAAGATCGAACCGGGTTTGATTGGACTAAACTGAATTTAATGATATTTTGAATATGTATATTCTTACAAAGATAAAAATTATATCAAATAAAACATTGCAATAACCATAATGTTTAGAAAAATTTTAAAAGTAACAAACTGAAAATGTATAAAAGTAATAAAATAATATTATAGTTTAAATCTAAAATCAATAAAAAAAACATATTTAAATTTTATTCTCGAAGTCTTTGTCACTCCAAATCTTCATCACCTTTAAAAATATTATAGACACATTAGTTTAAAATTTATATTATGAAATAAAATTATACAGTTCTTCGCCATGTTTAGGATATTCTTCGAAAAGTTTATTTTCTAACTCAGAAAAATCAAGTTCGCCACGGCTTTATTTTTATTAATCCGAAACCCTATTTTTATTTTTAAAAGGAAATGCTAATTGTTTAATTAATAAATTTTTGGTTTATACAAGAACTACGGTTTTGCCGGTTCGTTGGATCACCGGTTCACGGATTTTTAACGGTTTGATAGAGATTTTTAACCGGTTCAACTATAGTTAGGTTTTGACATTAACCCAACCCGTATTTATGTCCGGTTCACGGCTGAATCTGGTCCGATCGTCGGTTCGGTCCGGGTTTAATAACACTGCCGTTCACCAATGAAAACTGGTTTACTGACTAAAACTCTCAAAATTATACAATAAGAGAATATAATGAATTACATGTTCAAACCCCGTTGGATAATTCATAATCTAGATAATCAGGATCTTGTCGTAAAAATATATAAATTTATCTAATCATTTAAAAAAATCTAAATGCAGGTTAATATCTTTAGTATATTCTAATTTCCAGGTGGTGTCACTCATTTTACGGTGATATTTTATTCGGGACTCGGGAGGCAGAGATAAATAAACAGTAAAAAAGGTAAAATGTTTTTACTGGCGGTAAATGCTTATTGCCAGCGAAGTATATGCCAGCCCTATTCCGAGTCGACACACTGAGTCAAATACCGAGTCACCTCATCGGCCTTTTATTAGTTTTCTTCTTCCTTTCTCTCAAACCCGACGAAAGACGCAATCTTTTACCTCCCAAAGATGAACGCCGCTGTCAGAGCTGCGATTCACAGAACACAGAGCGTATCTTCTCACCTGAAAGCATCGTTCTTTCATTCCACCCCCGTCTTGGAGCGCAAACGCCGCACTTCCTGGGATTCGGTTAGTCTCTTTTGATTTTTGTGTTGAACACCCACAAGCTAAAGGTTCGTGCTTTGGCATTTTCGTTGATTTGGGTTCTTAGCTTTTGTCTGATTAGATTGAAAGTCTTGGACTTTGAGATTTTGTTTACTTGTCTAAATTTCCGACCAATTTTAATGTTTGGAACATGTGGGGGATCTTAATTATCTTCTGTTTTATTTAATTTCTGTAGAAATCAAATGTTCACAGGAAGAGGTTTAGAAGAATGAGAGACAAGCAAGACTTGTTGCGTAATATGAATGCCTTCGCAGCAAACATGTTTACGGTACTACGAACTAATCTGTCTCATCTTGTGTGTTGCTGTTCGGTTTGTTGATCTCATCTGTTTTTTTTTTGTGTGTGTGTGCATTTGTTGCTCTGATTTGGGCTTGTTGAAGAAGAAAACACACAGAACAGAACCACCTTGTGATGATGATTTTTAAGTAACGTTTTAGCTTACTCCATACTGAAACACATAAGTGTATTGTCTTGGTTTTTAGTCTCTTGTCCATGGCTTTAAAGTGTTTCTTACTGCCTTTTGTTGATGCCACTTTGGGATTTTTCATTTGTAAAGCTCTCAGCTGTTTAACGCTTTTGATTCCAGAGCTGGCATGATGAGTTTGAGCCCTCATCACAGAAGCGAACCTCGTGGTTTAAAAAACAGTACGCCAAGGAACCTCCTAAAGGAAAATCGAATGGCAAACACGGCTCTCAGAGTTGGGGTCCAAGTAAGTGAACTCTGCTTTTCATTCAGTAAACTACACTGTTTATGTAGGAAAACCTGTAAGCATGTAGCTTGTTCACTGCTACTAAAGTCAAGATCTAGAACTTCATCTTTAAAGTATAGATTGTTAATTGTCAATGCTAATGGTAGAGAATATAAGTAAAGAGAGTCCAATGAGTTTGTGTATGTGCTGCATGTTGGCTTCAAGCTTGTCTTAGTCTCTCTGAAGGGCCTTAAAAGCTTTATTCTTACTGTGTAGGGAACTTTGATTTTTGCGAAGTTGATGAGGACTTTGACATTGATTATATATTCCCTGGTGGACCTCGAGGTTTCTCTTTTTCATTCACCTATGAAGATGATGAACCTCCTCGATGGCATCAGTCATCAAGGTTTTCCAACAACTCTAATAAGAGGTCTTGGAGATCAAAACATCGTATATATGAAGATGAGGAAGATGACTATACTTCAACAGAATCAAGTGAGTCTGAGTCTGAGCCAAACCAAGCTTCTCATAGACAAGCACTTGGTCTTAGTCTTTCTGGTCCATTAAACCTCAAAGACGTCAAACATGCGTGAGTAACTTAACTTCATCTTCTCACCACTTTACATGGAACTTATGTTTTGGTATATATATCAGGTACCGAGTTTGCGCATTAAAATGGCATCCAGATCGTCATCAAGGCTCTACTAAGGTTAAACCAATTAGATCTCCTCCATTTGAAATCTTCATTCTACTATGTGTGTTTACTGAATCTGTGTGATATGTAAACAGGAAGCGGCTGAAGCAAAGTTTAAGCTATGCAGTGTGGCTTATCAATCTTTATGCGAAAAGCTATCACTGAACTAAAGATTAAAAAGTGTTAGAGATAGTGTTTGATTATTTACAATAATGTTTTCAAGTTGCTTCATTTTAGAGCAAAAGCACAACTACAGAATCCAAGCAAAACTACTAAAGTGATGAGTACTTGTATTTTTTTTTTGCTTTGCCTCGATTTGTCTTTGAACCGGCCCATTAGCCCAGTTACACCGGCCCAATATGTTGTTATCATTTATGGAAAGTTCTTGGTGCTCAAGCAAAAAAATTTTTGAGTAAAGATTCCATTCTCTGTTTTTAATTTACCTAAAAATAAAAAATGGAAAATATACTCTTTTTTTCTTCCTTCTCTAAAAAAAACTCTTATTGAGTCGCACATAACTCGATCAAGACGCAATGTTGTTGATTAGTCTTTGAGAGAGAGATGAACGCTGCCACTAAAGCAGCGATGTCCAGACAGCAAAGCAGTTTTTCTCTCCTGAAAACTGCGTTTTTTCATTCTACTCCCGTCTTGGAACGCAAACGTCATTCTTCTTCGTCTTCTAGTTCCGTGGGTAGATTAATTGATTATGCATCTATATATATTTTACCAATAAGTTTATTTAGATAGATTTTGAACAGGTGTAAGCAAAAACACCTGTTTAAGCAAAAAAAAAAACAGGTGTACAGTTTTAAATATATTTGTGGGGTTCTTTAATTTTTTTTTTTTTTTATGCAGAAATCAAATGCTAATAAGAAGAACAAAAGATCCAAGAAGTTTTTGAGGGAGCATCAAGAAAAAGTGCGTCGTGCTGTGGAAGAACTTAAACGTGAAAGAGAAGAGGTACATGATTAAAGATTAATTATGTTGGATATTATCAACTAACAAGCACCTTTTGCCACAAAGAAAAACATGTTTAACTAAGCCTTAATTTAGGTTGTTTTGGTTTTATTTAGCATTGGCATGTGTTTTTTTGTAATGTTTGAAACTTTTTGAGGTTTAAACTTGAGGAAAACACTAACAAAAAATCACTCTACATACTCTCTAAGTCAAACCAACGTTTTTTTAGCTCTAGTGTTATGTCTCTTTGTTCATGACTTATGCGTGTATCTTAACGCTCCTGGTGTAAATTGAACATTAGGCCGCAGCGAAGAAGGCCAAAGAAGCCAAAGAAAATCTGAATAACTGCAAACAAGACTCCAAGAATACACGTAAGAGTATGTGCTTTATCCCTTGTCTCAAGTTGTCGCTTTGTTGAATCACAAGGTGCAGTATTCTTTTTGATACAATACTCGTATTAAGAAACATGTGTTACGTTTTGTAGGTCAATTTGGTTACGAGGATAAAGACTTTGATATTATATTCAGATCTTTATTTGGTGTACCACGTGGTTTTGATTATTCAATCTATGAAGAGGAGGATCGTCGTTGGTGGTATCACCCTTCATGGTTTTCTGGTTTCTCTAGGAACTCTTGGAGATCAAAATATCGATTTTATGACAAAGAAGAAGAAGAAAAGCAAAAGAAAGAAGAAGAAGAACTAAGCGAAGATGAAGAAAGCCACAGTTCTAGTAACTGGTGGAGATCGGAATTTCGATCTGATGAAAAGAAAAAGAAAAAGAAGAAGAAGGCTATGGTTCATCAAAGTCCAGTGAAAGAGTGCTGTCTGACCCAATAGAAGCTACTCATAGAGAAACACTTGGTCTGAGTCCTTGGTCTCCCTTAAAACTTGAAGATCTCAAACATGCGTGAGTTGGTTTATTAAACTTCATCATGATATATAACACATGCATTCATCTATAACTCCTCATGATCATCATGTTTAACCTTTTTTTGCTTCCTTTTGTTTTGGGATTAGATATCGAACTTGTGCATTTAAGTGGCATCCTGATCGTCATGATGACTCTACCAAGGTACGTAAACCAACAAGAATCTTCTTCTCTTTTTCAATCTTCGTTGTAAGTGTTTTCTTTTTCTCTTTGCGTTAATTCTTGAGACTATTAACAGGCGGAGGCTGAAGCAAAGTTCAAGTTCTGCACTGTGGCTTATCAATCTTTAATCCAAAAGCTACAGTCAACTAAGATTACTTGAACGCAAAAGAGAGTGAATTAATTAAAAGTTATATACATGTTTTCATCATTACTTTGAGATTTTTATAACAAAAAATGTTTTGATTATGATTTTATGACCTTGAGCAAAAAATATACTACATTATCCAAACACTGCTATGTGTCCTCTTAAATCTTAAATAGAAATATTTTGTTCTCTCTAAATTTTGCATCAAGTGTATATTGGTATCTCTTACTTCTGTGCCTTAACGGTCAAAGATTGGATCAAAGTTTGCATCAACTGTAAAACTTAAATCGGATTATTTATCTCGGGTCATCTGGTTTGTCAGTACAACCACCGGTCTGGATCGGATTTAAAAACATTGCTACCACGTGATGTGTGTATCTCAGCTCTGCTTTTATCTTGGTTCGAAATGTCTTTGAACTCGAAGCCCAACGACCCAACACGTTGATTATCATTTATGGTAAGTCCTTGGTGATCAAGCAGAAAAAAACAAATGGAAAATACACTATTTTCTTTCTTCTCTCTGAGAAAAACTCTTCTTGAGTCGCACATGATTAGATCAAGACGCAATGTTGTGTACTAGTCTTTGATAAAGAGAGATGAACACTGTTACTAAAACAGCGATTTTCAGACCGCAAAACTATTTTTGTCGTCTCCTGCAAACCGCGTTTTTTCATTCTACTCCTGTCTTGGAACGCAAACGTGGTTCCTCCGTGGGTATATCTAAGGTTCTATTATTTTAGTGGATTTAGAAATACATTTTGGATTTAAAAATTTTGATAAATCCATTGATTTTAAAATCAAACAAATCAATTTTAGAATCAAATATACAGATTTCAAAATCAAAATAAGTGAATTATTATAAATCAGTCAAATGGATTTGCAATAAGTTCAGATTTGTAACAAAATATAATTTTTTTTTAAACTAGAAAATGTGTTTCATCATGCTTTTAGTTTGGAGTTTTAAGTGTTTGTACTTGTGTAATTTTTATTAATATGTAATAGAGATTATATATAAATTATGAAGGACACATACGATAGAAAGTGGAAAATATTAAATTGTACAGATTGGATAGTTGGAAAATATTAAATTATAAAACTTTCAAACTTTCAAACGGGATCAACCAACTAAAAAATGTATGTTGAACTAGGGGTGGGCATGGATCGAATATTAACGTATTTTCAGTATTTGTGATTTGCTTTGGACTTCACGGATATCTAATTTTCCGATTTGCTTTGCTTCGGAAAAATACGGATATTCGGTTTTACGGATATCCGAAAAATTTATGGATATTTGCGAATATTCACGGATATTTACGATACCTTTTCCACTATGTTTAATACATGTAAATCTGAAAATATTATACAAATTTGTTCTTATAAAAGATAAAGTAAAACATTAATGAAACTGTTTATTTATAAATTCTTAAAAAATATATAAAATAATTCTTATAAATTAAATGTTTTAAGAAGAATTTTAGTTTTTATAAAGATCTTATAATTCTTTTCTTCATATTATATTTTTATAAGTAATTTTATAAATAAAATTATATAAGATTATACATTAAAAATTCTATTTAACTATATATATATAACTATTTATATAAAAGTCGGAGCGAATCGGATATTCGTCTCTCATTTTTAGTATTTTGATTTGCTTCGTTTTTAACGGATAGTGATTTTTAATATTTTCTTTGCTTCGAAGACTTACGGATATCCGAATTTTTTGGATTGAACCGAGACGAATAACGAATTGAATCAAATTTAACGAATAAAATGCCCAGCCCTATGTTGAACATAGTGGTTTTAAGTCAAACGTGTTTATGTCAATTTTTTTTCTTTTTATGTGTTCGTTTTTACATATATATATATATATATATATATATATTTTTACTCACGTAGCAAGCATCTCATATCTTTTAAAATAGTGATTGTTTATAATTGTTAGTGGAACATGTTCAATACGTATGACTTGGGACAAAAAAAAGATATTGGGAACATCAATAATACAAATCCATCGAAATATCAAGAGTGAACTCAATATTTGCTTCTTTGTACTTTTAACTTAAAAACACTCATAAATCCACTCAAATCTAATTTGAAATCAAATCCTTAATCAAATCATTACTATTGAATAACACATGATTTTAAAATCTATTTTAAAATCTAAGAACCAATAACAGTGAATTTGAATATAGATTTTAAAATCATAGAACCAATAACAATGAATTTGATTATGGATTTTAAAATCATATAACCAATAACACTAGATTTTAATTGTATTTTAAAATCTACTGAAATATCCAAACGAATAACACCCTCTAAGATTAATTGATATGTATCAACATTTTAACAATTTCTTTTAGGTTTTGAGAAAAAAAAGGATGTGTTTCCTTTACGTTTTAGATAAGATTTTTAACAGGTGTTCCTCAATATACAGCTTCTGATTATTATTTTTGTGTTTAAAAAGGAAAATCAAGCAGAATCCAAAGCCAAAGGCTAAGAAGAACAAGAGATCAATGAAAATTTCGAGGGAGCATCAAAGAAATCAAATGTTAAGAAGCTTTTGTGGGAGCATCAAGAAAAAGTGCATCGTGCTGTGGAAGAACTTAGACGTAAAAGAGAAGAGGTACATGAGACTTA
This sequence comes from Brassica nigra, assembly GCA_016432835.1. Classification (NCBI taxonomy): domain Eukaryota; kingdom Viridiplantae; phylum Streptophyta; class Magnoliopsida; order Brassicales; family Brassicaceae; genus Brassica; species Brassica nigra. The sequence continues at coordinate 2,226,580 of CM028245.1, forward strand.
TTATGACTTACCAAAACACAAACAAAACGTTTTAGCTCTAGCGTAATGTCTCTTCACTCTTGTCCATGTGTTAAAGTGTTTTTTAACGCTCTTGGTGTAATTAAACATTATGCTAAAAAAGCCAAAGAAAACCTGAATAACTGCAAACAAGACTCTGAGACTACACGTGAAAGTAAGTGCAGTGCTTTATCCCTTTTAAAAATGTCACAAGTTGTAGCTTTGTTGAATCACAAGGTGCAATATTTTTTTGAATACAAACGTCGTATGTGTTACATTTTTCAGGCCAGTTTGGTTACGAGGATAAAGACTTTGATGATGTATTCCGATCTTTGTTTGGTGTACCACCACGAGGTTTATATTATTCAATCTATGAAGAGGCGGACCGTCGTTGGTGGTATCACCCTTCATGTGGTATTCTGGTTTCTGTATGACCTCGTGGATAGCAACACGTCGATATTATAACAACGAAGAAGAGGTATTAGAAGAAGAAAACGAAGATGAAGAACTATACCGTCTATACGAAGATGAAGAACTATATGAATTAGATGAAGACGATCCAGAACTATACGAAGATGAAGAAGAAGAAAGCTGCAGTTCTAGTAACTATACGAACTGGTGGAGATCAAACTACAGGTCTGACCCAATAGAAGCTTCACATAGAGAAACACTTGGTCTGAGACCTTGGGCTCCCTTGAAAATTGAAGATGTCAAACATGCGTGAGTTTGTTTCTTAAACTTCTTCATGATATAACACATGCATTCATCTATAACTCCTCATGATCATCATGTTTAACTTTTTTTGCTTCTTTTTTTTTTGGGATTAGTTATCGAAATTGTGCATTAAAATGGCATCCTGATCATCATGATGACTCTACCAAGGTACGTAAAAAGAAACTCTCTCTCTCAATATTCATTACAAGTGTTTTTATATCTTTGTGTTATAATTCTTGAACTATATAAACAGGCTGAGGCTAAGTTCAAGTTCTGCAATGTGGCTTATCAATCTTTAATCCAAAAGCTACAGTAAACTCTGAATTTATTAAAAAGGTATACATGTTTTCATGCTTACTTAGAGATTTCTTATTACTAAACAAAATGATTTGATTATGAGTTAATGACCCTGAGCAACCAATGTATCGTTGAAATGGAAATATCCACCGAATATATACACATAGGTCATAGGATGATCATGAGAAAACGCCATTAAGGTCTCGATCAATCTACACACACAATGTTCACAGTTCACACACCCGATACATAGAGCCTAGTCATCATGTACCTAAACATATACATATCTGATCGAGAGACTTACTTATCATAAGCAAGTGCACTTATCTCACTCTCAGTAGCAACCTCAACATCAGCAACTCCACTGGTTTGTCCGAGCAAACTACTTATGGAACGCGCCTTTACAGTCCCAAGCTTCACTCTCTTCTTCTTCTTCTTCACTTCCTTTTTCTGGCCGCCGCCGCCGCGACCGCCAGAACTCTTGTTCGTGCTCCTCACTCTTCCTTTACCAAGATGATGCTCACAAAGAGAATAGCCGTAAAGAGTTTGCTGACAACATCTCCATCCTCTACCGTTAACTCGGCTGCACCTTGATCCTTCCTCTAACACAGCACTGCTCTTTTTCATCCCTTTCTTCTTCTTCCTTTTATTAGCTTCTTCTTCTTCCTCATCATCTTCTTCTTCTTCCTCCAAGCTTGTATAGCCTCTTCTTCTCTTCCTCAAAGTAACATTAACGTTATCATTCTTCTCGACAACTAATTTATATAAAAACAAAGAAATGGTCATTGGTGCAACTATAAAAACAAAGTTTTATTTAACCAAAAACTAACATATATCTCTCGTTATATGTGTTACCTTGTGTTGAAGAGTCGGATTCTCCTTGAGGATTACCGTTATTGCTGCGATAGTTTGAAGCAAGAACGACTTAATGTAAAGCGATCTAAGAGTGCAATAAAAATGAATAATAGAGAGAGCACACAAGATATAGGCGTCGGTCGATATGGGGACCATTGGTATATAAGAGCATCCCATGCTAACATGCACCATCATGAGGTGTGCATGTTTAAGAGTATAATTGACTTAACTCATTATCGCTAATACTAACTACTCTTTGTATTCCCAAGATGTTCAAGGTGTGAGAAGAGTGACGAATATACTATAAAACCATAACAAAAGAAAATGAATTCACCAACTTCCAACCTCGACCATTTCATCTACAAAACGTTATTGACATATAACAAAAACTTTTGTATCTATTAACTAAATTATTGTTACACCATAAAGTTACAAACATGGAAGAGAAGGAAGTGTAGAATTCACAAATACAGTTGTAGAATTCACTTACCTGCCCGATGCAACTGTACAGCTCTTCACGTCTCCATCACCATTATCATCATTATCATCATCCTTTTAATAAAAGAAAAGAAAAAAAGCAAAAGAAAACGAAGATGAGCAATTGAACGTTTGCAATTATTCTCGACTCTAAATTTTAAACCAATTATAAATAAAAACATAAACTGCACCACAAGAATCATATCGATTATAAATAAAAACTAGAATTGTTTTTAATAAAAACTCACCAAAACTTTCTCCTCCTCCTCCTTCCTCACGACATCTCTTTGAATCAGCGGTGGCGTGGTCAGCTGAAGAAGAGAAGCAGAACCTCCTCCCTCTAAGTCTTGGCCGTAAAAGTAACGAGCGGCGGCCGTGGGAGAACGGTTAGAGTAGAGATCTGAGAGAGGAACAGGTAAGAGAGACGAGAGAGGAAGAGGCACTTGTCGTTTCCGGATCCTCATCTCGTCGTATAAGAAAAAGATTCTTTTACTTTTTGTTTGCACCCAAAGAAGAAGAACTTGTTAATATAAAGAAGACTAACCCCTTTTTTTATTTTTTTTTCTTAACACGGACTTGGAAAACTAAAGATAACAAAAAAGGAGAAGGGCTTTGTGGTGTTGGGTAATGGCTAGCCTCTTCTCTCTCTTTCCACACTCACTCACTTTTTTTTTTTAATTGTTGTTGTTGCACCCGAAAGGAAGAGTCCACGTATGAATCACTGTGATTAGTAGACCATCTTTTTATACCATATACAGTTTATATGCTTCTTCTTATTGTCAACTACGACTATAACATTGAATATTAACGCATTGGACATGTAGATAGAGTGTAACTTATGTTTTAAAGATGATGAATGCAATAGTTGTTCGACCAAAAAAAAGGACATGTAGATTGTGGAAACTGAGGTATGTGTTTTGCGTTGTGTGCCTGTGGGAGGGAGGAGGCACGTGGAGAGTGGGTGGCTCACGTGTGGGGAAACCGGGAGAGGAGGTACTCGGTGGCTTCTCTCTCTCTTTCTCATCGACGCCAGCTTGGACGAGAGGGAGTGGGTGGGGGGAGAGAAGTTTTATCCTTAAGGCTTTCATGTGTGGGTCCCTTTTTATATCTTTCTCATAACGACCCCTTAAGTTTCGTTTTATACTATTTGTCACCCCTTTATTTTTTTATTCTCTATTTTCCCCCATCATCTCTAGCAAGTATCTCGGCCTTTTCACACTTTAGTCGAGCTAACAATGGGTATAATATTTTCGATAAAAGATAGATCGAGCTATAACAACTAAATCATAGTGTATACTTACATCATGGTCCAATAATACATATATAAACTTAAACATATTATGTTTTGTCATGTGAAACCCGTTAACATTTGTTTATCATTGGGGAGAGATCGTATTGTATTTGTTTAGTAATTACAAAAATGAACAATAATGATAAGAAAAGAGATTAACGACAATGTTGCACTTGCATCCCTCAAGGAAATAGGTGGGAGTGGGCTGTCAATCATGTCACATTAATAAGCCAAAATTGTTTTATTAGTACCTTTTTCATTGTTATTGTACATGTGTATGAGACAAAAGAACCTGCGTGACGTCTTAACGTGCACCTCGTTCATTTGAATACTTTTTGCCCATAAATGAAATTTCTCAAAGATATTTGGTCTGAATAACTTCATATGTTCATCAACTATTTTGTTACTTTAGTCACATTACTTAATTAGTCGTTGGTTAAGCTGTTTTACGTGACATTTTATGTTCAGCTGCTTAAAAAGTCAATTCTATCTGGTGAATCGAACATGAACTACTGTCACTGGAGCTCTGACTTTTGATAATTTTCCTATATTTAAGTTAAATTTGGTGAACGAACAACAAGTCGCTTTGGCCGAGTGGTTAAGGCGTGTGCCTGCTAAGTACATGGGCTCTGCCCGCGAGAGTTCGAATCTCTCAGGCGACGATTATTTTGAAACTTCTTTTTAATTAAAAAAAAGTGTAATAAAGATAAAACAGAGCAAAAACCCATTAAATGGCGCTTTCATCATCGAGCCAAACAACAAGACAGGACAGGACAGGACAGGACACAACTATCTCCTGTCTCCTCCTCCTCTTGCCGTCTTTAATTTCGTAGCTTGTCTAATCCGCGTCTCTTCGTCAGCCTCGTGTCATATCTTCTTCTTCTCCAGTCTCTTCATTGGGTATCTGAAACAAGTCCTCCATAACTCGAACGCCACCACGCCTGGAAATTTTCTCCATTAGGTAAATTTCTTACTCTCTCTCTCTGTCTCTCTATTTATGTCTTGTTTCTGCCAAATTTGGGTGCTTCTCTTCTCTAGGGGTCTAAAAATCTGGTCTTTTGTCTTAATCGAGAAAATATCTGGAAAGTTGAATTTCAAAATTTGCTAAATTTTTGAGTTTATTGTTGTTCGTTGCTGTTGTTCTGCCTCTCCATGTTTTGACGTATCTGTTTGTCAATAACCAAATCATTCTCTCATATCATGTTTCTTCGTCTACTCGTCTCATTTTCAGCTTTTGCATCTCTTCCTCTGTTTATCTTAGTTGGTTACATTTGAAAGCTCCCTCTCGTTTGTCTTAGTTGGTTTGATATTATACCATGTGATAGCTATTGTAATTTATAAGCTTTCATATCACATTGTTTCTCTTTTTAATTTCCAAATAACCAATGGTAACAATCAAACGCCTAACTTGATTCCATTCTGTAGCACTTTGAAAGGATATGAATAATCAAGGGACCTGAGCTGTGAGAGAGAGAGACGATACGAGCTGGAGGAAGGCAATGATGTTGGCTATTTTCAGCTGACTAGGAATGAGCTCTGGTCACAATACTTCCCAAAAGGCTTGACCTTTCTTTCCTCAAACCAAGTGGCTGCTAAGTTTTTATAAGGTTTGGAACTACACGTATAATGAGACTTGACTTGCAATAATGTGGTGTTAGTACTGTTAAGAGATTATCATTCATCTTGTTTTGTTTTCTGGATGAAAAGAAAGATACTTGATTAAGTGAATGATGCGTAATAAGCTTAAAATAGCTAGACATCAGTGAACAACCAAATATCTACCTCCTAACCTACTCTTTATTTAACAACAACAACATGTTACCTACTTGCCTATGGTAACATTCACACATCATTTACTTAGAGGTTTTTGGGGATGGAACTGTTATATAAGCTTACATTGGCCATTGTATTTTTTTTTCTGCAGAAGACACAAAGATCCTAAGGAGTGTATCATCTTGTCACAAGAGAGGAGGGCACAAGGGGATTTTACTTAACTGCTAATAGAAATAACAAATTTTTGGTTAGGTTTTGAGACTCTCTATGGCTCCTCCTAGTGGCAATGCTTTCAAAGAAGCCCTAGAAACTAACTCAGCAAGCTCAGATTATAAGGTTAAGATGTCTAGAGTGGAGGTTAATAACAAACCAGCAAGATCAGCTAGTGTCTCCTTTGGAAAATACGGAATCCATTCAAGCAATGGTGTTTATGAGCTCCTGGAATGTCTGGTTTGTACAAATCTGATGTATCCTCCAATTTATCAGGTATGTTGTCACTAATGTCCTTTAATTTTTTTTAATGTTACAGACATTTGATATGTGTTACTTCCATACAGTGCCCGAACGGTCACACATTGTGTTCAAACTGCAAACCGAGAGTGCAGAACACATGCCCTACTTGCCGCTACGAGCTCGGCAACATAAGATGCCTGGCTCTCGAGAAAGTTGCGGAATCATTAGAAGTTCCATGCCGGTACCAAACGTTAGGGTGTCATGACATTTTCCCATACTACAGCAAGCTCAATCACGAGCAGCATTGCAGGTTTCGATCTTATAACTGTCCTTACGCTGGCTCTGAGTGTTCGGTGACCGGTGACATTCCAACCCTTGTTGACCATCTCAAATATGATCATAAAGTCGATATGCATGATGGTTTCACCTTCAACCACCGTTATGTCAAGTCAAATCCACACGAGGTTGAGAATGCTACATGGATGCTTACGGTAAATTCTATACATATGCCATTTGGTGAGTCCCTTTCACTCAAAAAGTCTCATCATCTATGTCTTGTCCGATGCTTGTTTTTAAGGTGTTCAACTGTTTTGGAAGACACTTCTGCTTACACTTTGAGGCGTTTCAGCTGGGGATGGCACCAGTGTACATGGCGTTTCTACGGTTCATGGGAGACGAGAAGGAGGCTAAGAGGTTTAGTTACAGCTTGGAAGTTGGAGCTCACAGCCGTAAACTAACGTGGCAAGGGATTCCAAGAAGCATCAGAGACAGTCACAGGAAGGTTCGAGATAGTCAGGATGGACTCATCATCCCTAGAAGCATGGCTTTGTACTTTTCAGGCAGTGATAAAGAAGAGCTCAAGTTGCGAGTCACCGGGAGGATTTGGAAAGAAGAATAATAGCTCATGATGATGAATGATGATGCTAAAGCAATAAGCTCTCTGATGATGATTTTGATTGGAGTTGAAACGGATGATGTACATAGCAGAGTCTTCAGAGCTTCTTTCACCATAAATCTTCTGTTGTTTTGTAATATTACAAACTCTTGTCTTGTAAATTTTCCTGATTTGTTGGAAAACAAAGACAGAGACAGACAAGCTTTAGTTTTGGTTCTGTTCTTATATCGAAAGTTGATTTTTGTCTTACTTTATACAGTATGATTCATAAACCTACAGTAAATGTGATTTCATTTGAATGCTGTTGGATTTGAGAGAGAGATTCCATTTGCCAAGAAGACACTTTTACGTACCAAAATGATAAATTAAGAGTATAACCAAATGATTACAAAGATAAGATTAGTAGTTTGGTCGGGAGAGGACGTGCAAGACGTGGAGGCAACACACATTATCCTAAGTTGGTTATATTAAAATTCATTTTAATAATTATATTAATTATGCAAATGTGTTTTTTTTTATCTCCCGACTTTATAGCGGAACAGAGAGACTTGCAAAAATTCTCCAAATAAGAAAATTTGATTTCTTTTTTATTCTAACCAATTTCTCTAAAGATCATTGATTTTTCTTTCCCCAGAAATCAAACGTAGTTTCTGTTCAAACGTCCTAGAAACAGATCCTTTGTTGCGTTCTGAAGTATTTATTCATCATCATCATCATCATCATCATCATCATTATCATTGTCTGAGGTTAATGTAATGGTAGAATCGAGGTAACAATCACTAATCTCTTCAATCTTCTTTTAACTACAATCGTGATATGATACGAGATAATGTTCTGAGATGCATTTGTTCATAGAGATATACAAAATATATTTAAAAATAGTAACACATTTTTCAGATGTTATTAACAGGTAAAAACAGAGATTAACCAGAAACATAATTCAAAACACAAGAAATAAGACAAAAGCACACAACATCTGATCAAAACATGTTCTGTTGCGGAGGTGCTGATGAGGAACCCGCCGGTCCACCCGCAAACCAGTATTCATCAGCCCCTCCTAACAAGGCTGGAAACCCTAACTTTGGCGGTGAGAAACCCTAATGTTTCATAGTTTATGCCTTCTCTGTTCTGAGTTTTCACCACCAGCTCTGTACGTTTTGGTGTGAATAGGTGGAAACAGAGGGGAGCCGAGGAACACGAACGCACCGAGATCAGGAGGTCCTGCTAAAGTTTTACCCATAGAGATCCCTGCTGTTGCATTGGATGAGTTGAACAGAATGACGGGTAACTTCGGCAACAAGGCACTGATCGGTGAAGGCTCTTATGGACGTGTCTTCCAAGGCAAGTATAATGGAGTTGATGTTGCTATCAAGAAGCTTGACGCTAGCTCTTCTGAAGAACCTGACTCAGACTTCACCTCACAGGTACACACATTAATATCACAAAAAACTGATGATCCTTCAGCTCAAAATGATTTCTATTAATATCATTAATAGTGATTTATATTAATTAAAAAATGGCAAGTTATCGGTTGTATCACGGCTCAAAAACGAACATTTTGTGGAGTTGATGGGATACTGCTTGGAAGCAAACAACCGCGTTCTCATCTACGAGTTCGCAACCAAAGGTTCTTTACACGATGTACTACACGGTACGTAAAAATTCAACTCTCAGTACTCTTGTTTTAGTTCCATCTGTGTATGTGAGATACGTAATGGATCAAATATTTAGGGAGAAAGGGCGTGCAAGGGGCTGAGCCAGGGCCGGTGCTAAACTGGAACCAAAGGGTCAAGATCGCGTATGGAGCAGCCAGGGGAATGGAGTTCCTTCACGAGAAGGTCCAGCCACCAATAGTCCACAGGGACGTAAGATCGAGCAATGTCTTGTTGTTTAATGACTTTGTGGCCAAAATGGCTGATTTCAACTTGACCAACGCGTCCTCGGATACGGCGGCTAGGCTTCACTCCACTCGTGTCTTGGGAACGTTCGGCTACCACGCTCCAGAGTATTGTAGCATAAAACCATTAATACATATCTTTATATCATCTCATATATTTATTCTTTATGAGTGAATATTTGCATGCATTTCTAACAATCAGATTGTTGTTGATAACGTAAGAGTAATCTTGTTTTCAGGTATGCTATGACGGGACAGATAACACAGAAGAGTGATGTGTATAGTTTTGGTGTTGTGCTTTTGGAACTCTTGACGGGAAGAAAACCAGTAGATCATACCATGCCTAAAGGCCAACAAAGTCTTGTCACTTGGGTATGTACATCGACATTATCAAAGTAAATATGTTCAAAAGAGGTCCATATCGATCGTTATTGATAGCAAACTCTTTTACTTTTGTCTTTGCTATGGCAGGCAACTCCGAGACTAAGTGAAGACAAAGTTAAACAATGCATAGATCCTAAGCTTAATAATGACTTCCCTCCCAAAGCAGTTGCCAAGGTCTGTTCTTACATTTGATTTTTAAATAATCAGATATTTTCTGCATTTCTGTTATAGCAATTTCAGCCGCTGAAACAATTATTGAATTAGCTATAGTCTCGTCAATTTACGTAACGGAAAATCAGTTTACATCAACCAATTGAACTTATTAAACAAGTAGCAAAATATATCTAAGGGGTTTAAATTTGCATATAATGATAAGATTATGTCTTACTAGATTATATTTGTGAAAACCTGAGAAATTAAATGATTTTAACTCCGTTTTAATATAGTAACTTAGATTTCTTTTTGTTTACGGTGTTAACTTCCTAGCATTTGTGTAAATTCAGAATCAAACTTGTGTTTTGAGTGTGTAATGCAATTAGAAACGTTTCTTTCATGATTCATATTGAATACTAGGGACATCAATTCTAAACTGATGAGTAAAGATGTTTGATTTGGGTTTGGTTTTGTAATGTTGACTTTTCTTTGTGGGTGGTGGTCGGACAGTTGGCAGCAGTAGCGGCTTTATGTGTACAGTACGAGGCAGACTTCAGACCAAACATGACAATCGTTGTCAAGGCACTTCAGCCTCTTCTCAACTCTAAACCGGCTGGTCCTGAGTCTACTTCCTAAATAACCAACTCACCATTTCTCTTGTTTTTGTTGTTGTTATGGCTTTTTTTCTGTTCAAACAGCTATGATTATTGGTTATAAAATGTTGTTACTTAAATCTTGAATGTAACTTATAATTTTCATTGGTTTATAGAACTCTTTCTCTTTTTTGGTTGTGAGAAGCCAGCAAGAAATAGCAAATTAGCTGTCAGATATAAATTAAAGAAAGACGTTTGATATACCCAAAAATGAACGATTCTCCATTGTTGGATGATATCGTACTTTTCTTTAACTTAACACATGCCAATGCAAAGAGGGGGTCATGGACTATAAGCAAGAGCTGTGAAGGTGATGACGCAAGTGTTTACCTTTGGGCCGAGATAAGGAAGCCCATAAGGCCCATTAATGGTGTAGCAACGGTTGGAGCATGTTCAGTGAAGGAAGAGAGCAAGGTGATCGACGATTGAGAGAAGACTTCATGGGAACGAGAGAAGTATACGAAGAGAAGCTGAGACGTGGGAATCTTGATTATGATCCGACGATGAATCCTGGTCTTGGTTCTGCTCGGTGTCCGCGTTGTCTTTCTCTCTTAAACCCTAACCGAGTGAGCCGTCAAAGTTTGTTTGTTTCAGTGTTTTTTAAGTTAGGATGGTGTCTGTGAATCAGTTATTTATGTTCTTGTTCATCAGGAGAAAGGAGAGTGGGCCATCACTTCAGTTCTGCATGATGCCGCTGCTGTGGTCAGTTTTAGCAATACTATCTCATAGGCCTGGAATTATTATCCGGGATCCGGATTCGATCCGGGATCCGGATTCGATCCGCTCCGAAAATCCAGATATTCGGAGGGGCCGAATCCGAATCTGGATAGTAAAATGTTAGATCCGTCAAAACCGAATCCGGATCCGGATATCTCAATTTTTTAGTCCGGATATCAAGATCCGTAATTTTTATTAATATTATTTTTAAAATAGTAATATATATTTATAAAAATTAATTTTATATAAAATTAGTAATATCATACATAAAAATAATTAAAACATTATATACATTTTTTATTTTTAAATATTTGTTAATATTTTATATATTTAATATTATTTTTATTTATTTTAAAGTTTCAAATCGAATCGGATATCCGCCGGATATTACAATTTTTAGAAGGATATCCGATACCCGGATATCCAAGAACCCCGGATCCGGATAAGGATAGTAAAATCATGGATCCGCCGGATAAGGATCCGGATCCGGATACCTCGAAATTCCCCGGATATTCGATCCGTCTCACCCCTACTATCTCATAACATCTGTTTAGAGAATTGTGTTCTGTCACTGTTTCAATTCTGTCTTTTCTGGAATAAGTTTAGCTGATTGTGCATGTAGAACTTGTGCTACTATGTTTCTGCTAAATAGGTTATCTCTTGTGCTATAGGCTGGTTCTGGTATTGGTGGCTTGCTCAGCGCCGTACATGCTCTCAATACAGGTATCACATTGATTTTCTTGTGGTTAATTACTTATCATTTGTACAATGGATCTTTCTCTTCTGTCTTTCAGGGATCCCTTATCTTCAAAATCGGTGTCCAGTGTCAAAGCGGCTCTCCTTTCTTGTGGGGGTATGTATCTGCTCTTGCCTTGTCTCCTAGTTCTGGACTTCTTCATATGAATCTTCTTTTGCTTCTCACTTATAGCTTTTGCTTGTAGGTTCCGTTGCTGTTAGGATATTCAGGTGTAGGGGCTGCCTTCGGAGGTAACATGATCTTCTTTGGTGATTTAACATGTTTATTATCAGTATATCCTACGTTTGTGATTAAATGTCTGTCCCTTGTCCTCAAATATTGTGAGTGGGCTGTGTTTTGAACCTGTGTGATTATTAGCTGTTGTGCTCTGTTTTATAGTATCATGTGCTTAGTTGGCGTACTTGGTAGGCTTTTGTTTGCATATACGTCTGTGTAGAACAATGTATATATACGTCTGTCTTTTTTTTTCTTTCAAAAAAGCATCTGAGCTTTTTTATCTTGTAACAATATTTGATAGGCTATGCACTTCCCAAGTTTGCTCAGCTGACAGTTACCTCGTATTATGCATCTTCAAGTGCATCACATTATGGGATCTCTATGCTCACCCGGCATGTCGAAGAATCTCATATCTCTCGAACTCTGAAAGAAGAGGTGAAATGAAGTCATGCACAGATAGATAAACAAAAATCTATTCTACTAGCCTGGCTGAGCAGCTTATCAAGTCATATTGAGAACCAATAATGTTTATTATCCGACATAGTTATACTATGTAAGTTTGGTCCTCTCCATCTTCAGTTTTTTACGATGAAGTCATTGCTTTGACCATGATTATTAACAATATCTTCGTGGTTCATTTTACAAGCAGCCATGTAATCAGTATAGTATTAAGCAACCAGAGTATAAAGGACTTACCACATGGTCTATAGATAGGGTAGGTGTAACTTTATGGTAACTTGGGTTACCAAAACAAGACCACCATTTTGGACGGTTGCATCGTTGTTATGAATCAGATTGTGAGCTCTATTCTGAAAGGTGTTTTGAGATGTGTACAGTTAGAACTATCATCATCCTCAAGTTGCAACCTTCCTAGGGTTGTGGGCCGATGTTCCTTAAATTCCACTAGTTCTTTTTACATATCTAAAAAAAGAGACAAGTGAGCAGAGAAAAAGTGGTCCTAAGTTTTTTTACATAATGTATGTGTATGCTCTTCACACGTCTTTATTATGTGCTTCTTTTATCATGTTGTTCATCACATGCTTTCCTTCTACATTGCATTAACTTTGGTGGGGTCCTTTTCTAGCTGCTCTTGATGTTAACTCTTTGACACCGTATATCCTTAAATTTTCCATAATTTGATAAAACCATCACGTAATTCTCAGATGTACTGTGTTCTCTGGTTTAGCCTCTCTGCAGGCTTTGTTATCCAAACAACTGTCTCGACTAGGGCATATATGTCTTTTTCCCCATGTGATGTTGCATCCACTTTGTTCAAAAACAACCTATAATTAATTAGTTTGCACTGTTTGCTCATTTGTTATCACAATAATATGTTTAGACTAGCTACAGGATTGGTTGTATAACGTTACATAACTAGTTAGATAATACCAATCATGCATTCTACAACGTTTCATGATATAACTAGTTAGAGAAGATTACCATATTAAGGACATGATCAATCAGAGTTGTTGTATCTACTAGATTTGTAATTAAACTGCATTTTTGCCTCAGTAATATCTAAACTTGTCGTTTGGGGGATAATTACCCTTTTCATATCCTTTCCTAGAAGACGCGTTCAAGTGAGATTAGCTGTCTTTTAACCTTTATATATCGGTTAACTTTGGTGTGATATGCACCAGTTGGTAATTATAATGCAAACAAGCATCATTAGTTGTTGATTTTTATCTTCTAATTATGGTGCGAGGCAATCTGTGACTGAAGTCATGCCAAAACTAGAAAACTCAAGCTCTTAAACTTCTTGGTCTAAAGCAAAAGTCACAGGTATATATATACATACGGTTGTCTTTAATGTTTTGATTAGTGTAACACATGGAGGTCACATGTTAGGTACGATGATTGAAATCATTGCTTCTTCTAAGGAGATATGAGATTAATAACTCATGATTCTTGTAGGCCTTTGTTATATTGCAAAGGTGTGTGGGCTTCTATCAAACTCTATTCTCTGGAGGCAATTAGCAAGAAACATGGTCATATTTTTTCAAGTCAAATGGAATTAATGATCATGGTGTATGTGTAGAGTATGAACAAGTAGCTATATTGGTAGACAGCTTGATTGATGATTCTCTTTGAAATGCCCCAAAAAAGTCTGAAAAGAAACTAAAGAAGAAATCTTTTGAGGAAAGGCTTTAGGTTCTGTGTGTTGAGATGTGAAAGCTCTCTTTGGCTAACTCTACATTTGTAACATGGACCACTTTCACTTCTCAACTCTCTTTCTCTCTCTCCTCTTTGTCTTGTCCATTGTCTTCAGTGATCCCCACAGTCACCGAATCATCATCATCATCAACATCAAGAGCTTTCTTTCTTTGGCTCTTGATTCGGTAAAAGACCGTTTGGTATAACATAGACTGTGAACGTTTGGATCTAAAGAGATTTGAGGGTTTTAATGGCTTTAAAAGACATACAATTTGACTTAATGACTTGAATTTTCTTGACTGCAACAACAGAGAAAGTACGTTCCTGTGTATGACTTCCATGGCTCTTAATTTAATGTTCCTCTTTATCTAAGAGTAATCTTGAAGGCATATATAACAGAATTCAGAAATCAACAGATGATTTTTATTGGGGACTAATGTATCATTCAGACCAGTGTTATAATATATTTAATACATTAATCTGTACTGTTATATTCTGTATATTGTCTAATTTATAAAGGTTAGACCGGCTAAGTAACGATCTAAACTTCCGATTAAAACATTTTAAGATGCTAGGAGTTTATTAAGAGGAAATTGCATGAACATATTTTACTAAATAAATCAAATATTATTTCCTTAATAATATAAATTCAAATCTGAAAACACCCTCAAAGGTTCAAGGATCTACACATTCTGCTGGTTCTCCTTGGTTTTACATTTTTTCTCCAAGACTCACAGAAGAACAGGCTTTACCGTTCGAACAAGTCTCATCACGGCTAAGTCAAGATGATGGATGCCCAAAAAAAAAGATGTGTCAGAGATGAAGATCGAGACTCACATGATCTTTCACATTGGGTTTCATCAATCTGTACGGCCAGTTCGGCTCTTTGCGCTCCTGCTCATGCGTCCTAAACGCTGAAGCTGAGTAAACGCCATGAACAGTGTTTGCTGACGTGGAAGGTGGCGGTACACGCCATAACCCCAAAGGGCTTCCGTTGATCGTCGGTGGGTTAGAAGAAGAAGAAGGAGGAGGAAGAAGCGTGCGTGAGTAATACGACGGCGTTTGTTGACCTCCTACTCCACCACCGTAGAATCTAGCTTCCGTCGTCCACGTGGGATAGTGACGGTGGTGGTGGGGGTTGTTGAGGAAGCCGTAGACGTGGTGATGGTCAGCCTGGTGAAGGTACGATGGCATAGAACCGCGTTTGGCGTGTTGGCGTTCGCGTTTGTGAGCGTTTTGGTGTCCACCTAGGGCTTGAGAAGTGGGGAAGTTTCTGAAACAGTAGTGACACTCGAATCTCCTGTTGTTGCTGTTGTCTTTCTCCTTGTCTTTGTCGACCTTGTCCTTGACATTCTCAGAGCTCTCCTCGTTGATCTTGGTGGTTTGATCAGGAGAATCTACGTAGAAGTCTTCTTGCTGAGCACCGGAGGAGTTGTCTCCGACGAGTTCTTGGCCGAAGAGACGAATGATGGAGCTTTTTTCTTTGGGAGGAGTACGGCGGATGAAAGGAAGCTGAGAGAAGGATTCAACGTTGACGTTCATGAAATCGTGAGTTTCTCTTCTTCCATTGGTTTCGTCCATGGAAGCAAGAGAGTGAGTGAGAGAGAGAATGAGTTTGAGAGGTTGACTGTTTCAGAGACAGGAAGACAAGAGATGAGGTTTTGCATCAATATAAAGAGGTTTCCCAAATTCATTTTTTTTTGTTTCATAAATTCTTTAATGTAGGTAATTGTGTTATTTACCCCCGTGGGTATATTATAATTTTACTTGTATTCAAGTGATTCACACCAGTCGCATGTTTTACATTTTATTCTTTAAAGAATTTCTCCACATGTTAGTTTTTCAATAGTTTTTTTTTTGCTAGTTTTTTTTAAGATTGAAGGACAAGCATATAGTTACCACAAAAAAAAATCAGAAAGAATATAGTTCAAATTAATCTTTGGAATTAACATGCATAGATTTTAAGATATTCTTATTTTGATATGTTTCCAGTTAAAAATCAATTGGTGATGGTCGATAATATTGCTTATATATTAGTTGATCTTTTGAATTTTTAATGTAAAATTTTGTTTTCGGAAATAATAACTTTTTTAATCATTAATTTCAAAATAGACTATATATTGGGTTGGGTTAGACTGCAAAGATAGAATTCTAATACCGTATTAAGTTATATGAATATATTAATTCATATCACTTATATTAGTTACGGTCCATTTCAGCTTCTGATGGTAAACTTTATATCTAATACAATATACTTATATATAGCTCGTTTGTATTTATTTAGGCTTCACAGTTTTTATTAAATTATTTAGCACGTAAATGCCTTTCTTTTTTATTTCTATTTTGTCTTGTGTGAGCCCACATATATAGATAGATAACCTCCTCTTCAAACTCCAACTCCAGTACTTTCTCCTTTTTCAAAGTTACCACTCTCTTTTGTTAGTTTTTTCTTAAAAGTGATTCCAGCAAATGTCGAAACTAAGACAGAAAGCTTACCAAATTTATCGTTAGTAGATGAAAGGGGTCATGGTGAGTAATGGGATGAACTATAGAGAGCGAGAGTTCGTAGGTAAGAGATCACTAGCAAGGTGAAGTTAGGTATGTAACCTTTTACACCATGGACCTAGCTATTTGGTTATTACATCTACGTATAAGTACATGAATTTTACTACTAATAGACTGATAGAGAGAGAATTGAGAGATACCTAATTAAAGAGCTCTTCTCTCTCTCAAGGACCAGCTTTTTACTCTCTTGGATGTTTTGTCTCACTGGTGTAAAGATAATCTTACAAGAAAGAGAGAAAGAGAGGTGGTCCTTGGACATGCATGATCATTGAATGATGCTAATAATTAATCAACTAGTCTGTGTCATCACCAGATAAATAAACGTAATATTGAACCTTTGTTTGTAGAGTTCTCATCTTATCATCATCAATGTAATCTATTATTGGTGATACTTACCAACTCGATCATCCGGCAAGATTTGATCCACGTCTTCTTCATTTTGAACTATGTATTACCTTTATGTATCTTCCACACACACTAAATGTCGATATTTTTTAAGAAAAATGATTTTGATATTTTGTAAGAAAATCCAACTTCAGTCCCATTAATTTGATTTTTAATATAATATGTTGTCAGTTAACAAAACAAATTTTGTTACTAGCTTTGATATTTGCTTGATGAAAGAGATGAACGTACGATTTTTCCAAACAAAAAGAGCTGAACGATTATCCAAGAAAAAGAACACAGAAATATTACACGTTTTTTCTTAAAGAAAATAATATTGCTTATTGGCATATGGATCATTTCTCGTTGTTCTATACACTCCAATATGAATCATTCATTGGTTGATAGAATGATAGCTAAAACTGATCCTTTTTGGTCAACATATGAAACTATTCTCTTATAAAGAAAAAAGCATCATTTATAGATTTTTCAACTAAGAAAAAATTGTTCCTAATTTCAAAATTGTTTCAGAAGGATTACCCTACAGTGGTTGTTTTAGAGTGACTTCATTGCACATATTCGCTGATTCACATAATGTGTATGTGATGTATGACTAATCAAAACGTATTGTAAGAACGGAAATTAATTCAACTATGGTAATGTCCATGCCAAGTACTGGTCCCAAAGTACATTATTTTACATACATAATTTTGCAGATTTTGGACTTCACATGAGGAGTCCACATCTCTTTATTTTCCACAAATAAACCTAACATCCGATTTAAATTTTCAAAACTATATCAACGAATTATCTCCCTGGGAAATCATCATAAGTGATTCAAGCTCTTTAAGCTAATTTTAAACAATATTAATTTATAAAAAAATATTTAAAGTATTTTCTAAAATTATTTTATTAATTAAGGAAAACACTTTTTACAACCAAGAATATATTTTATAAAATGCAAAGATTTGAATATTTGGATCCGGATAGTTTGTTTGATCCTAAGTCTTAATCAGTATCCACCATATTAGTCTATATGTAATAATTTTAAAGCTGATGCGATAGAAAACTTCAAGATAACACAAACGTAGACTAGCAAGAACTTATATAATAAATACATATAACCAATCTAAAAAATATGGGTCACCAAAAAAAACATAAGTGATTCAAGCTCTTTAAGCTAATTTTAAACAATATTAATTTATAAAAAAATATTTAAAGTATTTTCTAAAATTATTTTATTATTCTATATTAAGGAAAACATTTTGTACAACCAAGAATATATTTTATAAAATGCGGAGATTTGAATATTTGGATCCGGATAGTTTGTTTGATCCTAAGTCTTAATCAGTATCCACCATCCTAAGCTGATGCGATAGAAAATTCTTCAAGATAACACAAACATTGACTAGCAAGAACTTATATAATAAATACGTATAACCAATCTAAAAAATATGGGTCACCGGGTCCCATGAATTGCATTTGAACCCCACAATAAAACATGCACTTAAAAGCCCACAAATCTCCCAAACCCTAACAGCAACTCTTCATTAAATCATGCAATTGCAAACCTCTTTGCTTTGCCATTAAAGTCACATTCATATGCTCAGAGATTTAATGGACTTTGTTGAGGGGACCATATCTCTCACTTTCTTGCCTTCACATCCATTTCTTGGATTCAACTCCTACACTCTCATATACATATATATATGTAGACAATTTCCTCTTTATTAAATTTATCTCAAATAAAATTGGTGAATTGTGTGGCCAGTAATAAATAAAGATCATAAATGTGGAAGATGAGAAAAAGAGTCTAGATTTTGAGGGACAAGCATATCTTGTCCTTTCCCTTTGTATGTGACCTCACAATTTTCAGCTATATCTAAGGATCGAACTTCAAAGTAATATAGAAAATACGTGGTGAAAGATATTTCATTTTAAGTAGAAGAATACAGAAAATAAGAATGATATATAGGAAGCTCAAAATTAAAAGCTATAGAACAAATGCAAGTGGAGGTTAAACAACATGAAGACCTCACCAGTCTCTTTCAGTGTCAAACCAACTATTCTAACTCACCACTTCATCGAATTTACCAAACTCAGTATTATTTTTAATACAATAATGCCACGATCAATTAATATCCCCCATGGTATGATCTTCATTACACTTTTTTTTTTCTTCTTCATTACACATTACAACTTAAAGAGAACATGTTTTGCTAGTAAATGAAAACGAGTTTGCGCTTAACCAACGGTATGTATTTATACTAACTAGAAATACCTTTATACGCATAAGATTAGAAAATTAACAAACGCAAAACTATGTATATGAACAAACTCAATGAGTTTAAAACTAAATGTTCTAGAAATCAGCAGTAATCAACATAATTTTTTTCTAAATTCGGCATAGAATAATGTATCAACCTAGCTTTATTCTTACTCGTGTCCTTAGAACTCCTATGATAACGTTTGAAATTGCATGTCTCATTGTTTGAAATTTATATATAGTCGTTAGTTTCAAAACGTGTAAGACAGTCGGATAAAAAAGAATGTGAATAATATTTACTATAAAGAAAAGAGAGTTAAAATAAGCGCTAGGTTAAAAAAACATGACTGAACGAGTAAGATATCTGTATAGGCAGTGACAACAACATTTGAGAGAATGGGCTCTCTCAACTCTGTCTATGTAAGTGAAATGTCAATAAAAACAAACATACATACAAACGTGAAATGTGTATTATCATAGCTTTTGGTAGGTTTGTGATTATCATTGTTGTCTGAAACTGATATGGGTCTTGTTTCTTTTATTTGGACCACCATTTATGAATATTCCTATATATAACTATATATTTTGATGTAATGAAAGCATCTATTCAGATAATGGTTTAACAATGTATGTGGGGAACTTCCTCTACATTATATGATGTCTCCGACCCTCTTGTCAATTTTCTTTCAAAAACAAACAAATTTCAAGAAGGAAACATAAACTCTTATAATGATTTGGTTTTTAATATTAGAACCCTCGTGCGTCAAAAATGAGTCACGTATACATAAATATATGTCACTTTTATTGCTAGAAATATTCATTCATTGGCTAGGTACTTAAAAAACATCTTAACCAAATGAAGTTCCATCGATGCGTTGGTGATTCTACCACTAAGCTTTTCGATGGGCCAATACTTAAACGGGCCTTATGTAAGCCCATGTATTTGAACCTTTCCTTGTAACATTCTGTTTTCATAATTTATATCGGGCATTAACAATAACTGGAAATATATTCATATCGATTCATGTACCATACAATTTAACAATTGCCAAAATCAACCTTTTTGACAGAGTAGTTACGGAGGTAATTTTTACGAAACTACTGAATGGGAACAAAATTAGATCTTAAGGGTTTAGGAGGAAGAATCTTCATCTTTAGAGGTTTCTTCGAAACTCTCTTAAACTGCGAGGACTTGGATGATATAATCTTCAATTTCAATGACTGCTTTGCAATATCTTCAAACCTAGACGGTGGTTTTCTGATCCTCAACCCCACACGCCTCCTCTCGCCGCCGCCGCCGCCGGTACCGTCCACATTCCTCTCTCCGATCAAAAACGGATGCAACAACAACTCCGAAGCACTTCCTCTCTCTTCACCCTTTCTTGCGAAACACTTCTCCACAAACTTCCTTGCATCGCACGGCACAGTCTCCGGAATCTCCGGCGCCTTTCCACTCAAAAGACGAGACTTTATCTCATCAACACTAGACCCTGACCATGGATGCTTACCTATACACATCTCCAACACCACGCAACCTAACGACCACAAGTCTAGGGTTTTCTCCACGGTGGTACCGTCCCGTACCGACTCCGGAGACATGTATAACGGCGTTCCGACAAACGGAGATTTGGTCTCCCAGCAAACAGACTCCTCACCTGCCTTTATCGTCAGTCCAAAATCCGAAATCTTTAACTCGTACGTGCAAAACCGCGTTTCTTGATCGTGACGCGGGAAGAGAAGGAGGTTCTCCGGTTTAAGATCGCAATGGACGTAACCGTGTTCATGAACCGACATTAACCCTTGGAGAAGCATCCTAGTGAAGTCTTTAACAAGTGTTTCCGATAACTTTCGGTTTACGCGGATGAAGTCTGTTAGGTTACCACCAGCTGCGTACTCTATAGCCATCTTGAAGACTCTCTCTCCGTTGGAATCGGTTTCTTGAAGCAGAGAGTTTCCAAAAGATTGCACGATTCCAGGACATCCTCTGAGTTTTTTGAGAACTCTAAACTCTCTGTCGATAGAGTTGTAGTGTTGAGAATCAGAGATCTTCACGGCGTTGTAGCACGTTGAGCCGTCGTCGTGTTTCGTGCAACTGAATAGATCTACGGAGCCGTACGTGCCCTTTCCTAGAGACTTGACGAACTTCATCTCTGGTTTGTTGTGATGATCAATCTTTGGTTTCTTTCTGTAACGCCGCATGTTTTTACACTAAGTGATATTGCTCTGATCAAATCTTTATGTTTATTTTTTCTTTGTGTAACTTATTAGTGCAATGCAGTGTATTTATAAACTCTGAGATTGGTCAGAAAGGAAAATGAAATCCTTATTTGATTTATTGAGAAAAAAAAAAGGAAATATGGAGGTCGGATAAAAAAAAGGGAAATATTGGGTACCCTTCTAGAAGATGATGCATAGCTTAATAAAAAAGGAAATATTGAGTATCCAAAAAAGAAGATGATGCATAGCTTAACAATATGTAACGGTAAAAATCCACAGACAAATATTATACCACTCTGATACCTTGTGTAAGTTTGTATGTTGAGTAGCGAGTGAATATTTCTTACGCATATAAATTTAGCTCGTAACCAGCTATAATGCGATTGAAATAGCATCCAGTGTTTTTCAAATGCAAATTACAGAAACGAATAATGGTGCCTAAAATGGCGAATGATATGGACAAAAGGAAGAGAAGAACGTATAATTTTTATTAATCAGCATTACATAAAGTTTATCTGACCATAATCAAAAGTATTACGTCTTCCGTCTTATTCACTTTGCCTGTCGTCTAAACACGTACAAAATCAGACATGGGCATCAATTTTTTTTTTTTGTGTAGAAGTAAATTTAGTTCAAGTAGTAGGTGAAGAGAGAGATAAGGGAAGCCCCAACCAAAGAGCCAAGAGCCGGTACGGCTACGGAGGCTCCGCTTGCGGCGGGTCCAGGTGCAGGAGCTCCAGCCTCTGTAGCCATGACGGCGGTCATGGAGGCAGCAGCGAAAAGAACTCCGCAGGCAATCTTCTTCATCTCCATTTTTAGTTGAGACCTGAAAGGTTTTTTTCTTTTCTTTTCTTTTTTTGCTAGTTTTTTTTACTTTTTATTTGTTTTTTCTTGCAGGTCTGAAGAGAATGGATGATGTTCAAGAGGATTTTATAGCGGAGGTAGATAAGTTATTTTTAGGGAGGTTTATTTTAGGTATCGATTTCTAACCAAATATTTAGAAATTACATCAATAATGTAAGTTAAAGATACTAATCACCGCTGCATTTGTATGCCATTGTGTGGCTTTGAGTCATTCCAGCGTTTCCATCCTTCTATATTTTACTGAGTCAAATGTATTTTTCTAAGTTAGTAAATCTATTTGATTTATTTACCAACTTTTAACCAAAATAAGCATACTTTAATATTTGAAAACACAGTAAACAATAAATATATAGCATACTTATAACCAAAATTAGCAGACTGGACTAAATCTAGATGTTGTAATCGAAGAGGTATTTGGTGTGCATTCATTGCATTGGTGTTGGGCCTGGCTGTGATGTGATCTTATAATAATCTTCTTTGCTTATAGTTATAGCTTAAGATGTTCTAAATAATGTCATTGATGCTGCTATTCATAGGCCTGTGAAACTTTGATTTTAACTCATATTTTAAGCTTTTATGACAATATTAACCAGGAACTACATATCCCAGAGCATTTTCAGTTCCGTCCTGATCCCGCTATATTGTTGTCCTTCCTCATAGGTTGGTATGTATGGAGCAATACAAAGCTTGATTATTAAGCTGGCTCGTCTCTAAGGAAAGAAACACCTGAGATATGCTAATTATATGAGCTTCACTTAATCCATAAAATGTATCTTATGAGTTTTGATATAATCATGTTTGTTGACGTGGGAAAGTTTGAGTGGCCTATTCATTCAAAAAAAAAAAAAGTTTGAGTGGCCTATATCTTGGTCCTTTAAATTGGTGTGAATGTTTCAAATGGATCGCATGGATCTTGTGAGGTCCAATGTCTTCATTATGTTTTCTTCTTATATATGGATCCTTCATCCTTTAAAGAGGTCTAAAGCCCATGAAGTAGTCATTGTTTGTGTATTGGATTGGTTAGTGAGGAAAAAATATTTATATTCTGTCCGATTACGTTTAATATTTGTGTAATTTATTTTGACAAAATGTGTAATTAGTTCTCAACCCAAACTTTCCTGGTAAAGTAGATTTACTGGTATTGATTTTGCTATAAAGTGATCAAATCTGAAGACTTCTAGGAAATAGTAAAAGATAAAGAGAATACAAAGAGAATAATTAGAAGGAGAAGGAAGAATGAATTAGCTTCTGCTGATATGCTTTTACTTCTCACACTACTTTTACTGTGTATGCTTCTTTTTCTTTGCCCTTTGGTTTTGATTAAAGCTGCACTCAAATCAGCTTTTTCCTTTCTTCTAAATTCAGGGATAAATTGATGAATAAATTCTTGAAAATATTTAAATATGATTCTTGAGTATAATATATTCTCTCAATAGGTTTGGTGTTATCTTGAATAAGATACTCCGCATAAGATTTGTGCTTTGTGTTTGATGATCACATCACCACAAAGCTTTTGGTAAATAAAATATTAATGGGGATATAAAAAGGTGATAAAGAAAATCACTTAGGAACAAACATATGCACCGAAAGTTGATCATTGAAAGGTGACGATTAACTGTTTTTGTTCTTTTCCACAAATCTATTTGATCTCTTTACTTTAAATTATAAGAACAAAAGAATTACCAACAAAAATAAATAACTTAAACATAATGTTGCACCATACTCTATGGCAAAAGAAGACCCACAAAAAAAAAAAACATATTCGCACTAATCTTGGTTTCTTCCTTTTCTGATCAAAGAAATAATGATAAGAATGAGTTCAAAGAAGCCAGTCACGTGAGCTCGAGGACTCAAAATTGGTTGCACCAAGGAGAGAAAGAGGTTTATAATTTATCAGATTTGGATATTAAAGAATTACTGAATATTAAATCAACCCACCAGGCCACCACCACCACAACGCAAAGCTAAATTTGTATATTCCAAAACATTTTTTTTTTTTAAGAAAAAGATGTGGTTGATCAGTTTTTATCAAAGATTGATAGGTGACAAGAACTTAACTAAAGATGTATATAATATCACTTTCACCTGCCCAATAAACCACATCCACATCTCAAAGAAAATCCAAAATAAACCCTTTATGGATTTGCCCCCACTCAACTCTACCCGACATAATTATATTTATTTATTGCACTAATGCTCATATGAATATCTCTAAATATTAAGCCATTTAAAGATGAGTAAATACTAAATAGACATATTTTCAACATAATAAATCACTAAAATGGGATAAATGAGATAAATCAAAAGATTAATTAATATAGAATTTAATTCCAGGGTCCTCAACATATAAAAGATAACAAATATTCATACAATAATAATAATATAAAAATAATAATCATAATAATGGGAGAAAATCCTAAAAATAAATATAAAAACGGGAGAATGAAAACCAATAAGTTTTTGTTTTGTCTTCTCATTCCTTCCCATAAGCCTTTGTTCTTGTTTTGTTGTTCCCTTCTCTTATCTAAAAATTGTGAAAATTAATTTGACAAAAAAACATAGAAAACCTCTTCCTTCTTTTGTTAATCTTGTTACCACTTCTACCACCATCACCACCTGTAAAAAAAAAGAGATTCATAAATTTACCAACCACAGAGAGACCAAAAAAACAAGAAAGAATGAGCTTCTTTGGTTTTTAACCTCTCAATTCTGCTGAGCTACGAACTGATCGAGCTGCATTTGCTCAATCCAAGCTTCAAGACCAGCATGATCCATTACCATTTCAGAGGTTGTTGTTGTTGGCTGCATTGTGTTTTGGCCAGTGTTAGAGGAGGTAGCAGCTGCTGCTTTCTCTTTGGCCTCGGTTGGATTCTCCTTCACCAGTGACTGAACCCACGAAACATCAGGCTCAACACCACCATCAAACGACAGCTTACCAAGCGCCTCTGAGCTCATTCCCCAATCCGGTTTACCATTTGATGAACCCCATTGAGATGACCATGCATTGTTGTTGTTGTTGTTGTTAACCGGTGAACCAACAACAGGGCTTGAGCTTGTTCTAAGCTGCTCCCTGGATCTAAGGCTACGGAACTGATTCTGCTGCTGCTGCTGCTGCTGTTGTTGTTGCTGCTTCACGCATTGAGCCAACATGGAGACGCGAGAACTCATCGGCGAGATAGGCTCAACCACATTCCGTGGAGACATCCTCCCACCTCCTCCTGAAAACAACGAGTGGTCCACACTCTTTGGCGAAGAGTAGCTTGTGTTGATAGGAGACAACATCCCCTGCTGCTGCTGCTGCTGCTGTTGCTGGAACTGGTTGAAGACAGCTGACTTATGCGTAGGCGAGAAAACAGCAGAAGCCAAAGCCGAATCATTAAACCGAGGAGAAGAAGAGCTTTCCGCAGAGAAAAGATCTTCAAGATTCGAAGGAGGCAGCGACTTCATCCTACCAGACCTGCTCAACGAACTGTTAAACTCATTAAGAAGCTGCTGCTGCTCGTACTCCGCCAACATGTTCATCTCATCTCTCGCGTTGAACGAAGATCTCAACCTACTCGACCGTAGATTGCTTCCAGGCAACTGCAACGCAGGAACATTAGGCTGCGGCCATGACATCCCGTTGTTGTTACCCCCAGAGGACGGTGAGAGCGGAGACATGGCAGACGGAGAGCCCGGCAGTAGACTCAACGCCGCAGCGTAATCAGCAGCGTTGGACCGAGGGGAGAGAACAGCAGAACCGGTGGACTCGTACAAAGGCCTCAGCTCCTCGGGTACATGCGCAAAGAAACAGACGCGACGAGCGCAGCCGGTCCCGTCTTTGCAGAGACGCGTGCGGTACTGAGCCGGATGGAGCCAGCACTCGAACACCCCGTGCGCGAACTCGCACATGTCCCCTCTCCTACAAGCCCCTTTCCGAAAATCCGGACAGGGGACACAGCTGTAGTGAAACTTCCTCGGGTCTCTCCTCCTCGCGTTCTCCCCCGGGTGGACGAAAGGACACTCGGTCCAGTCGTGCGAGTAGGCGCGGGAGCATGGCCTGACTTTGAATGAATACATCCTAAACTCATCAGTGGAGTAGATACTGTTCTTGATGTCAGGTAAGGACGGATCTATAGGATACTCTTTCTTGAACTCCGTAGACGATTTCATCTTAAACGGAGACTCATCATCATACTCTTCAGTAGGAGGAGAATGAGACCTGCTCCTACTACTCTCAACATTCACATTAGTAACAACCCTCAAGTTCCTCTCCGCGGTAGCCGCGGAGAGAAGCTCCTGAAGCATCAGCTTCACGCCTTCGAGCTTAGGAGGGACAACGATCACATCCCCAGCGCGCTGACCATCAGCATCCATCAGATTCAAATCAGCTCCAGCCGCCAGAAGCAGCTTCACCACCTGCACAGCGTTCACCGCGCCTCCGGAGGCGGCGCAGTGCAAGGCAGTGGTCTGATCGCTCCCGCAAGCTCGGTTCACGTCGTCGGTTAAAGAGAGGAAGAGCTTGATCACGTCGATGCTTCCGTAAGTAGCGGCGACCATCAAGGGAGTCCTGTGATCGTTGACCATGGCTTTGGAGCCCTTCTGGCGACCGTACCAGAGACCGGGCTCGTCTACGCAGGAAGGGTCTCTGTCGATGGATAGTTTCACGCCTTCTACGTCGTTGTTGGCTGCTAGCTCGAGGAGGCTGGCGAAAGTGTCCTCTGTCTCGACTCTCAAGTGATTCATCTCTGTGTTGTTGGTGGTTGTATCTTCTGACGACGAGGTTTGGTTTAATTGGTCTGATCCACAGCACATAGTTCCATCTGTGGGAATCGGATTCTGCATCATCAAAAGGGAATAAACAAATCATTAATCTCTCTCCAGATCGAAAAAAAACACGAAAAATCTTAGATTTTAATCATTTTCAGACAAGAAGAGAGTTCTGTCTGAAACAAGGACAAAACCTTGTCTTAATAACGAATCACAAAGTCAAACAGATTTCAAAGAAGAATCAATCAAGAGGATTTTTGTATAAACGCTAATTCCAAAAATAGGACTGAAGGAAAAAAAAACTAAATCTTAAATCAGATTTGTTATTACAGGAACACACCAAAGTCAAACAGGCAAATAGATCAGGAAAAAAAAAACACAAATAGATCTTGCTGCATGTTACTCCGCACTTCCGCAGAGATGATAACGACACATAAACTGAGAAGATCGAAAATTAAAGACAAAATATTCGATAATTATCAGCAAGTTCTCACCTTTGATTTTTTCTCGAAGTTTCAATAGAAACACATCTTGCCGGAGACTTTTCGATGGTTTAACAAAAATCAGGTAGATCTAGAAAAATAAAGAGAGAGTGTTATAGAGCAAGTGAGAAGAAAGAGAAGAGAAACAATTATTTTTTCCCGAGAAAATCTAGGATAGAAAGAAAAAAAAAAGAATCTGGTGAAGTGATTTAAAGAGAAGAAGAATAAGAAGAAATGGTGAGAGCTTGTTCTTCTACCATCTCCATGTCCCAAAGCTCAGATCTCTATAGAAAAAGTATTTTTACATCCAATTAAAATTAAAAATATTTTATGAGAAAACATTATTTCGACATAATATTATTATACTAATAAATTTCGCTATCCAGTAGAATAAAGCTATTAAAAATATTTTTATATAAACAAATACGGTTTTTATTCTAACCCCTATCCGTCTTACGTATTTATAATCAGCTCAGCCAATAGTGACGATCCACGTCATAACTGAATAGAAGAATTTGAGGATAAAACTGTCATTTAAGATTCTATAAGCTGAGTTGGCAGAGGTTGATTGGCTGACATCGGAAGTGGACACGTATGTAATAACCTCTTAAGCTTTTGTCCTTGGGTCAAATTATGCAGTAATTATATTTAATGCAACTTCCTAAATTAGAGAGGTAGCAATCTAGTGTGTCAAGCTACATCGTATTAAAGCTTATTCTGATACGTGGCAACATGTTTGTGGTTTAGAGAAATCTCTAGACCCTCCAGATTATCCTCACTTCCCAGGGAAACCCTGTAATAAGTCAATTATACCCCCTTTGATCTTTGTTTGAGGGGACACGTGGAATAAAAGGATTGACCAATGAGCACAATAAGACACGGACGCGAGCTTTTGTGGTTATACCGGTGAAGCAGGTGGTACGGACGGCGAGTGGGATTGAGAAAGAGAACCGTATGAACCGGTTGCCAGTGGCGGCGTAATTGAGAGGATTATTAAACGATTTTAAGAAGGGTAACTGGCGTCCACTAAGCGTACGGGTAATGGACTCGACACATTTTATTTAATTCCAGTTAATTGTAAGAGTCAATCATAATCTAAGGTTGCGAGGACAAGATTATCAGTGGTCCCCAGTCAAAGTCCCTTAAGTTTTGTCGGTCCCTTAAATTTTTTTTTTTTCCGTCAGTTTTCGTGAAGGTCCGGCCCTTAATTAAGAAATTTTCCTTCTGTTTTTCCTCGGTCCTCGTGTTTTTTTATTAAGGGTCTGTGTTAAGGCACCTCCTATAATCTTGTCATGACTGGTTGTGTCATTTTAAAATAAACAATTAATCTAAATTTTAAGTTACTCCATATTAAAAAAAAAATCAAAAATTAATGAAATCAATAAATGTCAGTTTTTGATTTCACAATTTACTCTCTTACTATATCTAGGAAAACAATAAATGCTATAGATTTATAATTAATTAACTGGAAAAAAATATTTAACTTTTTGAGGAGAAACTACTTTTATGAAAGGCAATTAAGAAAACTGCACTTAGATTTCCATTAACTTAAAAGTTAAGAGAGGGAACTAGAGTTATATCGCATTATATGGTAATATTTCCTACTATGACCAAAAACATTTTGAGTTACACCATTCTTAAAACTAGTTACTAATTAGTCTCTATCTGTCGTTTTATTGCTACAGATTTCATCAATCTGGGAAAAAAATTATCGTTAAACTGTTTGAAAATTTGTAGTTTTGATGGTCAGATATAATTCAAGAACCCCTAAAAATTGTATTTCTCACCATTAAAGTATATATAAATTAACAAAAAAAAAACTCTGCATCTCCTTATAGACTTTAATAAAACAGGTATAGTCATATAATAACATGTAAGATTGAATATGGATAGTTCGAATATCAAATATATTTTTTTGCAACAGAAATTGGCTGCTTGGTGAGGTTCGAACCTAGGTTGGGGAAGAATATCAAATATTACTCTCCAAAATATATCCGCGAAGACAAAAATGAGATAGTGCATATATAAATTCGTAATGTTGAAAAATTGATGTGCATGCTCATTTGATTATCAGTTGTAGTTTTAATAAAACGTCCAATCTACTTTATTCTGATCTGTCTATTGCCTAACTAAAAATAAAAACAATAATGGTTAATAATACATAATTATTGTTCGAGTATTGACCTCCTCCTCCCGTGGGAGGAAAACACTAACTCTCCCAACTAATAATTATTAGTGATGATAATTCGTCACCAATACTCGATGGTGCTGCACCCACCAATGTACTCATCCAATTGTAAAAATAAGAAAAGCATTATTCTCATGCACGATATAACTTTTAAATCATGTGAATAAACAAGACAATATAGAACATATATGTCCAATATCAAATTAAGACCAATCATCACATTCATAAGGTTGTTAATCCTAGAAAAGAAATTAACATAGTGGAAATTCCCATGAGTAGCGATCAGCAATGTGAAAATTTTGAGACACTACCAATTGATAAATGTAAAAATAACGAATGACACGTGTGTAAAAGACAAAGGCGTGTGAGAGTAGTAGCAATAATGGAAGGGGCCCGAGTGACCAAACCTGTGAGTGTGTTTGCTTTGTGGTGTTTTGTCTGCGTCTCTTCCTCTCTTTTATTTGCTTTCCACGTGAATACTTACCATACTCTAATCTCTTGTTGCATCCACAGGGCGCAACTTCTTCCAGCTCTCTTATATCATACATGCATTAATTATCTTTGGTTTAATAGTATCTCTCTAACATTTGCAACGCAGTGAAACTCGAGCTGTTAGTTTGTATTTTCAAATAATCATATTGTGTGTTATAGTGATAGGGCACACAAAACTACATCTTAATTCAATGAGAACTTGCCACGATGTCTAAAATATTCCATATACAACAACGCGTTTTCTTAATAGCCAGGAAGAGTAGGAGGTGACATTTCCATCAATATGTTTAAAGGACGAGAGTACAACGTCGGTAGTGTACTATATCATTATATGAAATCCAAACAGAAAAAAAATATCGTAGGAGGCAATATATAATGGCATATGTTTTGTTACACTGTAAGCCTTTGGAACTAAATGGCATGTCGGTGATATACATATGATAGCTTTTAAATAATTACATTGAAATTCGAAGATAATACATAGATAAGATTGTGAATAATTCATTTCGTCGTCAGCTAGGTCTGAGATGAAGCATCATAAATAGTTGAATCAAATTAGTACTGACATAACTCAACCGAGATAAACAGTCAAAGTTATGCATTGTATATAAATCTATATCCTTCATTTCAGTAATTGCACATGTGGCAAGAGACAAACTTCAAGAGAAGGGCATATGGTGAGGTGGCTACCGAATAGAGATATGTTCTGTTTTCAATAAGAGTTTGGTAATGTTGAGTCCGGACACTAAATTAGAGGGACCTCATATTCTCCTTTCGTTATAAATCATAAATATATATATATATATCCTCATCACATTTATATATATAAGATAAAGTCTTGTTTGCAAGTATATGAATATCGTTTTAACCAAACAAAAAAAAAACAAGAGTATAACACTTTCTGAAAATACTAATTTCGAATCTGTAAATATGGTTTTGTGTACTGTACAAACTTG
This sequence comes from Brassica nigra, assembly GCA_016432835.1. Taxonomy (NCBI): domain Eukaryota; kingdom Viridiplantae; phylum Streptophyta; class Magnoliopsida; order Brassicales; family Brassicaceae; genus Brassica; species Brassica nigra. Next base: position 2,257,426 of record CM028245.1, read on the forward strand.
TAAAACAGAGAAGAAGATAAATAACAAAAGTTGACTTATAAGTATGATATCATTTAATCAAGCAAAAAAATTATGATATATTTAAAGTTATATCTAACATGGTACACGTAAAGATGTTTGGAAGATAGAGAGCTACAAGTCAAATGATATGAAACAAGAGAAAACAACCGAACCTAAAAACTTGGTCCATTATCCGACATATGGGATGTTACGAACCGTAGATGCATCTTTTTTTCCCTTGATATCTATGTTTGTGGCTCTTCTTTATTCTTATTTTAAACATTTTTCCTTTTTTATCTCTAGAAATTTCGGGTCCAGCTACTTGCTACTTGGAACCTTTAGTTTCAACTTTCGAATAAGAAAAACTAAGATGGGACTTTAGACGGTGGATAATATATTTTTCCACAAGTTATTTACGAGAAAAGAAAAGTGTGACACTGACACATTATCGTGCGAGGTTTTTTATGCACGGAGCGAACCAAGAAACCCATTGTCAAGCCCAATAATTTATCGAATAGGTGAAGACAAATGAGGCCATATAGATAACGTAAAATGCCCAGTTTACTGGCCATTGTGTCGATGTATCAATCAAAATAGGATTCCAAATTATTTAGGGGACCCAAGAAAGCTAAGGTTGTTTTCTTCTAGTACTGTAGTACTAGTATATGTCAATATTACCGACATTCATTAACAGTTCTTTTTTTTTTTCTTATTTCATGTATATCATCAACCTCTGAGATTAGTGATTACTACCATCATCCCTAAGGGTGTCATTTAGCCCAGCGAGTTCGGTTTTCCGAAATCGAACTGAACCGTCGGTTTTCGGTTAACCGAATTTTGAAAATCTATTCCAAAATTAACCGAATTAAATTTTGGTTTGATTCTGTTCGGTTATCGGTTATTTTCGGTCTTCACTTTTATTTCCGAAAATAACAATTTTTTTTGGTCTTCGGTTAATTTCAGTATAATTTTCCAAAATAAATCGAATATTTTCGGTTAAATTCGTATCTTAGGTTAAATTCGGTCGATTTTCGGTTATTTTCGGTTAGTTTCGGTTATTTTCGATTTTCTTATATTTTTCAAAAAAAAAAAAACAAAACCGAACCGAACCGATAACTGAATCAATTTTCAAACCCATTATGAACTAAACCGAAATCAAAACTATAACCAAATCAAAAACCAAAAATTTTGGTTCGGTTCAGGTCAGCTTGATCGGTTCGGATAAAAACCGCAGGCCTAGTGTCATTGGTTTTATAAGAGAGGGAAAAAGTAAAAGTAAAAAGTGAAAATGAGCAAAAAAGGTAAAAAATAAGCTAAAGAAAAATGATATAATGCGAGTAAATACTTTTTCAGTTTATCTAAGTTGAGAACATTTTTACTCTGTCTTATTCTCATTTAAAGTTAGCAGAAATGATTTTCACAGTTGAAATGAGAGTAAATAAGGAAAAAAAAAACATTTTTGGTTTTTTCGTTCTACTGTAATTGTACTATTACAGACGGACTCTAAATATATTTTCAAATATGAAGTCTAACCAGATTGCATTCTTCCAGTAAACTAGTAGTGTCTCGATTTCAACGAATAAATCTGAGATTTTCCAATATTCCAATATATTATACATTCGCCAAAGAGAAAATACAGTACCCTGACTGTACAGAACCTGGTTTAATGGTGAACTATTTTCATTTTCTTCAAGTTTTAATCGTGAATTTCTATACTTTTATGGTTTATTTTCTTAAGTATAAAATATAATTGGCATTAAAATATGTGTACTTTTTAAATAGTTGTACGATTATTGATTTTTAAAAAGTGATTCAAATTATAATTATTAGACAAATTAGAAGAAAAAGGAAGCAATTAGGCCAACTGCTCCATGCTACAATGGAGATGAATGATTTGTTTAGTGGACCCTGTGAATATACAATTATATGACAGACCCAAATCCGCTCCATCTGAATATCCAATTGTTCCATCTCTTTAAGTTCTTTCCTGGTTCGGCCTTCGGCGTACTATTATTGCTTTGACTTTGGTGATCATCGATTTTCATTTTGTGAACAGATTATTATTATATGGTAGTACTTAAACAAAAATATACTAATGTAAGGAAATGTGATTACTTTTCCTTTTATTTAAGACTCATGGTTTGTATGTAATCTGCATGCAACGCATAGAGACTTTATAACAAAGCGATTTGCATTGATTCTCTAGTAAAAAAAAAGTGATAGAAAGGTTTCTTTTTGAAACTTAAAGAAATGGAGAAATCTAAAAGCTTAACAAAGGAATCTCTCTCGTCTTCCACTCGTTCCTTTTTTTTTATAATTTATACATCCACATGGAAGTATAGAGATAAATGATTTTTAGTGTATTGGTACTAAGTACTAACACGTAATTGTTTGCTCCATTAAAATATTTTTACATACTTTGACGTCGAGGTTATGCTGTAATTTAGTCATTATGTAACTTATTTGTGTGTGTTTCATTACCAAAAAAAATATTTTGAATTTGGATCCGGTGAATTATTGCTTTGAAAAAGTTGAAAAAGATAAGAAGTTAGACACACGTGCTCGAGTGCTAGTGCGCGACATTCTTCAATCGAGGCAAATCAACTCGTCAAACCCTGCCTGTCCAAAGCTGACCCTCTAATTATTAAGTTACTTGTTTAATGAAAAATAATCAAAAGATTTACCGACTGATCAAAAGAAAAGAAAACACGCATTAATGTGAAAACTCAGATATATCGTTATTACATCGATATACTCTGGAATCTTAAATCTCAATCACAAAACAAATTCATCTCGAGTATTGAAAAGAATGCCTTAGTTGGATTCACCTTATTAGAGGGTTAATTATAAATGGAACATTTTTATTTAAAATTAATGACAAAAAAGAATCCAACAACTTCTTATCTGTTATCAAATCATTAGTAGAGAACTGTTAATTTTGGTAAACTGTAATTACGAGTTTTCTCTTTAACTTTAGAATTATTGATGCTTTATTATCATCATCATCATCGTCTAAACTATAGTAAATCCTCATTTATCTTCCTGTAATAATAACACTCTTTTGTTTTCATTCTTTTTAAAAAGACAACTCGTAAACGGAGAACAAGACAAACTTCAATTAAAGCCGTCTTTACAAAATGTTTTCCCCTTTACCATCGATGAAAGCCACTTCCTCTTTCACACTATCAAAACAGCTTTAGATATTCTCTCAAAAAAGTATCCACACAACCCACTTGTTATCTTCTTCTTCTTCTTCACCATTTCAAAATTCACTTTCTAATCTGAGAAAAATCCTCAAGAAAAATACTTTCATCTTACCTGCTACTGGGTTAGTGCCTCTTCACTGTCTTCCTCTTCATTCTCTGATATTCTTTTGGTTGGGTCCCATTAAACAAGCTTAAAAGTCTCTGTTTTTGTGGTCAATATTTATTGCTCTGGTCAAGTTTTTGATACTGAAACTTGTTGTGGGTCCAAAGGTGAGACCTTTAATTAGCTTGCCAAACATTTGAAGATGAAATCTTTTTTATTTTTTCTCTTCTCAGGAAATTGAAACAGAGGTTTTGGAGTTTGGTTATGATGTGGAGATGAAAACAGAGTCTTTGAACCAGACACAAAGATGCTTCTCCGAGCTCTGTTCCTGTCTCTCTCTCTATGCCTCCTCCGGTTCGTGGTTTCAGAGATTCAGCTCGGTTCTAGGCTCGTGGTTGGTGAAAACAGATTTTGGGTATCTAAAAATGAAGACTTTGCGTTAGGTTTCTTCAGTGTTCCTGATTTGCCTAACCGGTTTAGCATCGGTATCCGGTTTAACTCCCAATCCATCCCTTCTGATGAGAGGAGAGTTGTTTGGGTTGCTGGAGCAGGTGTTTCTGTCTCGGACAACAGCTCCTACTTCGAGCTTAGTCCTGATGGGGATTTGGTTTTGTTTGATTCTTCTTTGGGTGTACCGGTTTGGACCAGCAAGATGAACCGGTTCTCTGTTTCCTCTGCTCTGCTGCGTGATGATGGTAATCTTGTGTTGTTGAGAGGTGAGGAGGAGGTTGTTTGGGAGAGCTTTGATACTCCTGCTGATACCTTGCTTCCGAACCAAAAGCTGAAGGCTTTTGAGATGCTTAGAGCTGCTAGTGAGAGTTCTAGGTCTAGTTATTACAGCCTTCACATGGAGGGTTCGGGGAAGTTAGAGCTGAGGTGGGAGAGTAACATCACTTTCTGGTCAACAGGAAACGAAGCTGTGAAGAGGGAGAAGAAGATTGGTGCTGTTCTTACTCCAGAGGGAGCTCTGCTTGTGTCCCATCAAGACATAACTAAACCTGTCTGGTCTGTTTTTGGGGAAGATCATAACGACACTGTGAAGTTCCGGTTTCTCAGGCTTGACAGGGACGGTAATCTCAGAATGTACTCGTTCCACGAGGGTTCAAGAACCTGGAGACCTGTCTGGCAAGCTGTTGAGAATCAGTGCCGTGTCTTTGCAACCTGTGGATCGCAAGTTTGTTCCTTTAACGGCTCAGCATCCCCTCAGTGCAGTTGTCCTTACAACACCTTTGCGTCAGTCTCAAACACCAAGTGCTTGGCTCCTTACCAGAAGCTAGGATGCAAGTCTGGTTTCAGCATGGTGACATTCAAGAACATGGAGCTGTATGGGATTTATCCGGCTAATGATTCTGTTGTCTCTCCGGTTAGCTCTCAGAGATGCAAGAAGATGTGTTTGGAGGATCCTTCTTGCACTGCAGTCACTTACAAGAACGATGGGAATCCTCAGTGTCTCGTTAAGCTGACTAGATACGTCAGTGGCTACTCTGATCCGTCTCTGAGCTCGGTGTCTTATGTTAAAACATGTTCAGACCCAATAGCTGTTGATCCTTCAAAGGGGGACGTAGTAGTGACTGTAACAAAGAAGTCTCGCAGTGTCTGTCTTCCTTGTCTTGTCGGCGCAACTTCCACTATATTTGTTCTGTTTCTCGCTTTCCAGGTTGCTGTCCTTGTTTACATCTATAGGAGGAAGAAGAAGGAAGCTGTGAAGAGAGCTGAACGGTTCTCAAAGGGGACAAACCCCAAAGGAGTGATTGTATTCTCTCTTGATGAGATCAAGGAGATGACGAATAACTTTGAGGATAACATAGGACCACAGATGTTCAAGGGAGTTATGTCTGAGAATCAACTTGTTGCGGTTAAAGAAATGGAAGCGGGATCAACAGAAGAGAGGAAGTTCAGAAGCTCTGCAGCAAAGATAGGGACAATGCATCACAAGAACTTGGCAAAGCTTGAAGGCTATTGCTGCGAACGTGGCAGGAGGTTTCTGGTGTATGAATACGCTAAGAATGGGTCTATACTTGACCACGCTGAGAGACTTACTTGGAGAAGAAGAGCAGACACATGCTTAAGCGTGGCTAAAGCTCTCTTCTATCTCCACTCAGAGTGCAGAGAGTTTGTCAGTCATGGGAGCTTGAACTGCGGGAACATTCTCCTCGGTGAGGATTTGGAAGCTAAGCTAACAGAATATGGATTCAGCTCATGTGCTGCTGATAAAGACGTTGAAGATTTTGGAAAGATGGTTTTGACTTTGGTAACTGGTAGGTATGAGGAGGAAGTAGTGAGTGAATGGGTGTATAGAGAATGGACTGAAGGGAGGGGAGAAAATGTTGTGGACACAAGGTTAGAAGGTGGTTTTGATGTAGAGGAGCTGGAGAGGGTTTTGAGAATCTCTTTCTGGTGTGTTCAGGTTGATGAACGGTTAAGACCATCTATGGGGGAAGTGGTTAAGGTTCTGGAAGGTACATTGTCTGTTGATCCACCACCACCGCCTTGTGTTTGTGCAAGATCATCACCGAGTAACTCATCAGAGTCTGGTCAGTCTTTGTATGAGTCTGTAAGAGAGTGATGTTAAGTGTTGTATAGTTTGAGGATCTGATTTAACAACAAGTTGTAGTGAAGGATGATGATGATTCTTGTTTCTTTTCATTAAGGTCTTAGTTTTGGTCTTTGATTCTGTTAAAAGGAAAGTGTTATTTGCCTGGTTCTGTTGATAGGCTTGTGGAGCATTTGCAAAATCTTGGGCTTATAATTGGGCTTGGTAATTGGGGTCATGTTACATAGTTGGGGTCTTCCGGTTTTCATCATCCTGTATTCTTTAACGAGTCACCACCACACCTTTGACGGCATTTTCAACTGAATAAGTTTGGTCTCTTTTTTTTTCACGGAGAAGGCAAAACATCATGGTAATATTGTGGTTGGTCTTATATAATCATGTTTATCTAATTTCGAAACTACCGTCCCAAGCATCGATTCATGCTATTTAGAGAGAGATGTACGCTCGTCTACATGTAGCTCATTTTGTAACTGACTTTTAAAAAAATAATAAATATATATATATATATATATTATTAAAGTCAGTTTCAAATGTAATACCGAATTTAGCATTGAAATTAGACTAAACTGATGTTTTGGTATTAATTTTTTTTTTTCCGTTTCCAGCTATAACACTAGTTCTACACCAAAATATAATTATATTTTGTGATTTAATAATTTAATTTTTCATCTCCAACTCTCTCCAAAGCAGACAAACACAACGAACGGCTCTGTCTACAGACTCTAGAACCTTCGATAAATTTACAACTTATAATCTGCAAAAAATTGTATAACCTGAAATTCAAGCCCAAAATATGGGTGTGTAAGCCTTTAATAACTAATATAGGATAAGGTGCTTTCACAAATCTTCACCAATGGACATTCCATCAAACATCAATTGCCTCGTACCTTACCACTTGGTAGGACACAGCATACATTACTTTTTGTCCAAATAAGATACATTCAACAATTATCCCACGTGGTAGGACATCATACATTAAATTTTGAAAAACACGTTCGATATTTGAGAATGAATTTTTATTTATAAAATTTCTTCGTTAAAGATAAATTGTAAAATAACTCATCAAATAAAAATTAGAAGAATAACTTTAATTCTGTTGATTAACATCTATCATCCTTTATCTAAAATATTGTGACGGAATTCAAGTGGTAAAAAAGTTTCAGTTGGAACTTCCGATACTTAGGTTTTATTTGTCTTGGCCACTTAGTTGCGCTTTATTTGGAATAATATGTATTCGTAGGATTAGTCTTTGGACCTAAAAAAATATTTGAGATCCCTATAGTTATTAAAAGAATTTGTGACAAAAATAACATACATTAACAATTTGTAAATTAAGAATTTACAATGTTAATAACTTAAGTGAAAGATTTTCTTCCGATTTTAAAAAGTTAAGGAGTTTTATTACTAAAAATCACTAAATATTTGAAAACATTTTTTTATCACTTATGCATTGTTTAAAACTCTTATAATCAATTTATTTGTTTAAAAAATGATATTAATGTAAATATTAGTTACATTATATATACTAAAAATAGTAAACTATACATATATATATATATATGTCTTAAAATATAAGATAATGAAAATAAAATCCGTTTAAATGCATGGGTCGAAATTTAGTTGTAAAATTAAATTTAAGTAATCACACATAAAATAACATAAACACACAATTTTTCAAAATACTTCTAATTATTAAAAGTATTATAAAACTAAATATCTAAGTTAATAATAACTAACTTTAATTTATCCAAAAAAAATTGGATCAATATATTTTTATTTAATTTATTTGGAATTTGATTATATGATGGATCCGATTATAGCAGATACTTTTTGACTGTGATTTTTTTGCGGTTTATTTTATAATAATAACATTAAAACAAATTTAACTAATGCGAAATAGGATTACTATATTTTAATGCCGAATCATATAAAATAAAACTAAAGCAAATGTAAACACATCAAATAAATAAATTAAATATTTATAAGTATATTATGTTCACAAATTTAAATATATAGTACGTACAATATTAAAAATAATTAATAATGTAGTAAATTATAGTTTTGTAGATAAAAAATAATTCAGCTATTACAAATTATGGGTTAAATTCTAGTTATTCATTAATCGTATAATGTGTACAAGATATAGTTTAAATACAAGTGAAACCTAAACAAAGCTAATAAGTAAGTGAACCAACATATGAACAAAGCTAATAAGTTCAGTCGAAAACAGCAAAACAAAGCTAATAAGTAACTAAACCAACATATTATACAGAATTTATCACGGTCAAGCTCTTAAGGAAACTGAGATCATTTTAATTTTTTTTTGTCAACACTGAGATATTTATTTATATATATATATAAATCACACAAAACATATGAATTATAAAAAGTACTTAACAATAATTGGGGTACATAGTATTTAGGGTTTTCACCAAAACCCTGACAGAACTTGGTTGGAAATTTAACCTTATTTGACTTAACTTAACCATCAAGATCAGGGAAGTAGTCTCTCGACATTTCAGATCTGCATTTTCGGATATAAATGAGGAGCCAGCCTGGGTTTCACAGATGCGACAAGAGGCTTGGCCATAAACAAGTTGCTCTCAGCTGAGACGAGCTCTATTTGGCTTGTGCCTGGAGGAAGAGTCCATTCAAACCCCTGGAGAAGCCTGGCTAATAACATAATGGTCATAGATGCCCCAATCTTAGTTCCTGGGCAGGCACGCCGGCCAGTGCTAAATATCACGAACCTCATATCCGGTACCATCAGAGTCACTCTCATTGAGTCTCGGTCATAAAGATGTCTTTCTGGCTTGAATGCCTCAGGCTCGTCCCATATCTTAGGGTTCCGACCAAGTCCTAAACGGCTCACAAAAATTTGGCTGCCTGTCATTGCAATTAAACACATATCAAACGTCCAGGTCATAATATTTTATATTGTATCCTGGTAGAACACTTGATGTCATATGCAGGGGCGAAGCTACTTCATTATCTATGCATGTGCACCTACTGTTTTTTTTAAATTGTTTTATAAAACGACAATTGGTTTAAAGTTACAGAACCTCAGGCAAAATTCATCTATACACCTATTGTTATTTTAGTTTACCTCTCTAGTTTCATGACATTATTGTGTACTTCTATTTTATTTTTTATTAAAATAAACCCCAGTAACAATATATTCTAGGTTTGCCCTTAGTCATATGATGTATGTAAATTTGCTAGGAATTTATGATTGTATCCTTCTGTTTCATGTTGTCCAAGAAAAAAAATCCTTCTGTTTTATATTTTATTAAAATATTTTCCCAGTAATTATATGTTTTAGCTTTGCTTCTGGTCATTAGGACTGGGCATTTTATCCGTTAAATTTGATTCGATTCGTTATTTGTTTCGACTCGATCCGAAAAATCCGGATATCCGTAAGTCTTCAAAGCAAAACAAATATTAAAAATCAATATCTGTTAAAAGCGAAGAATCACAAATACTAAAAAATTTAGAGACGGAAATCCGATCTGCTCCGATTTTTTATAAATAGTTATATATCTATAGTTAAATAGTGTTTTAAATGTATATTCTTATATAATTTTATTTATAAAATTACTCATACAAATATTATATTAAGAAAAGAATTATAATATCTTTACAAAAAAACAATTATTCTTTAAATATTTAATTTATAAGAAAATTTTATTAATTTTAAGAATTTATAAATAAACAGTTTTATTAATTTTAATTTATCTTTTATGTTATTTTAACATATTTTTTAAAAACAATTTGTATAATACATTTTTAAATTTACTTGGATTAAACAAAGTAGAAAAATTATCCGTAAATATCCGTGAATATTCGCAAATATCCATAATTTTTCTGGATATCTTAAAAATCGAATATCCGTATTTCTTCGAAGCAAAGCAAATCGGAAAATCAAATATCCGTGAAGTACGAAGCAAATCACAAATACTGAAAATACGGTGATATTCGATCCGTGCCCACTGGTCATGTATGTTAATATATATATGGACCTCTTTTTCCTTGTTTTCCTGTGGGCCATGGGACATCACCTATTGCAGGTCTTGTTAGGATGTTAGGGCATCTCTATTGGGAGTTTTTAGCGAGTCTTTCATTAATATAAATATTGAAACGAAGGAAATAATAGGAAAGAAGGAGATACGGCTCTCCCGATCAAGATATTTTCTAAGAACATCTCTAAACCATTATTAATTTAATTTATAAAATAGTATTTAGATGTAAAATTGCTCCAACTCATCTATATTTCTTATTATATAACAGAAATTGCTATTTTTGTATAAATAGAGAAAGAAGTAAAAAAATTCTCTATCTTTTACTCTATAATCAGAAAATGCTATTTTAGAGAAATACATTAGAATTATCTTTATCTTTATTATAGAGTTCCTATATTTTATAGGTAAAAATATCAGAACACATAGGAGATGGTCTAATAATTTTAACCAGATGTCTTGCCCGCATATGCGGGCATAATTTTCTTACGAATATTTATTAGTTTAGGTTTTATTAATTCAAAACCATCCTGAAAATTTATTATTTATATTTTCAAAAAATTTAAATCAATTAGATTATTCATATATGACAAAATTTATCATTAAAATATATATGCTTATTATTGTATTAAAAATTTTAAAACACTAACATATTAGATATATTTTAGAAAATATTTTTATACAAATGTTTTTGTTTGATTAATATTTAATTATAGTTTGTTTTATATCTTAATTTTAAAATTTTATAATAGAAACAATCATTTTAAGATAAAACAAAATATATAAGAATTATCTTATTTTTAAAATAATGAAAATTATTAATATAAATTCATAAGAATTATCCTATTTAAAAGTATTAATATTATTAATATAAATTCGTTTTAATTATATAAAATTTTTGAAAATAATAGTATAGATGAAGATTAAATTATTTTGTATCTTATTTTAAAATAATTAATATTATTAATTTAATTCATTTTAATTATATATAAAATTTATTAAGGGTATCATTGACTTTAACCGCTCTAACTTTTAACGTTAGAGCTCCGTTGAGAAAAATCACTTCGCAAACAATAGTATAGAAAACCCACTTAACAAATGGCAAGTGATGATTGGTTTAATTGATTTAAAGATAAATAAATAATTGTATAAATGAAATATTAATTTATCTGATTTATTAAAAAAAAAAACTCAAGGAGTTTCTGAGTGATGTTATTTTCTATCCATGCGTGCATGTCATCGACGTGAGAAATGTTATTTCCTTTGCTGTTGTTGTTGTTATTGTTACCTCTGGGGACGAAATAACCAGCGAGAGTAGTATTTTCTATGGCTCCATGAGGAGGCATGAACGCATTAGCTGGGTGAAGTCGGAAAGATTCTCGGCTACAAGCTTTGATGTAGTTGAGTTGTGGTATGTCTGATTCCTGCACAAGTCTGTCTTTACCAACTACCATGTCCAATTCATTTATAGCTTTCTCGAGAATATCTTGATGATTCAACATCTCGGCTATGGTCCACTCTACGTTATTCATCGTATTGTCGATTGCTGCAACGTTGATGTTCTACATATAGCATAATACATGCATAAGAGATTAATCATTTCTAACAATGCGAAGTGTGTGAACATCACTAACCTTGCATTGAGCCCTAATCTCATCAAGTGTGAATAAAGGCATTCCTTGGTCATCCTTAAGCGTTATAAGAGTATCGAGCCAATCTTCTTCGGTCTCATTTCCACCTTTATTCCTCCAAAGATGCATTCTCTCTTGGATGATAGGATCGTTGCACCTGTTGATAATATCAACCGCTTCTCTTAGCTTCGCCTCTTCTCCATCGATGTTCCATCCTCTAAGGCAAGAGATATAGTTCGATATGTTAGAGCTGAAAAAACAATCAATAGCTTGGTATATTGCGTCCATGTGCTCTCTTTCTTTTTGACCGAGACCGCCGTCCTCCGCCGGTTCTTCAAAATGCCTCTGGCCAAACATCATCCTCATCATCACGGCGTGGGTATAAGTTAAGGCGACGTCCCTCACGTTAACAACCGACTTAGTCGTTGACTGTAACCGGCATAGATTAAAGATATACGTCACGATATTATCTGCTTCGAGAGTTCTATCACCGAGCGTTTTGTTCAACGTCGTAGGGGACATTAGTTTGGTGACCATCACTTTCTTCATCACCTTCCAACTCTCTCCATATGGAGAGAAAATAATGTCCTTGTAGCCATGGCTTATGAGATTGCTTGAGTAGGAGTCACCTCTGTCTGCGAGAGCCTCGTCTTTTTCCCTTAGCACTTCTCGGGCAATCTCGCTTGATGTTACGGCGATGACGTGGGCGCCGGCGAAGCGGAAGCAAGCTATCTCCGTTTGCATGTCTTCCATGACGCGGTGGATCCACAGGTGAGTTGGCCGGTTCTTGACCATTTGGAACAAGTTCCCAATGATCGGCCATCCCGTTGGGCCCGGAGGAAGCTCATGATCACCTTTTGGTTTTCTCAAGTAACGTATAGCGAGAGACAAGACCAACGTAAGGGAAAACAGAGCAAGTGTGAAACAATAGGGATCGGTCACATTCATGTTCATATGCTTTTTTTTTTTAAACCGGGAGTGCCAGAGTATAGAATTGCTCTGTATTTTATGTGCTACTAATATGAACGATCGACATGCATCTATATAGATACTGAGATACAAGAGTCTAATGAAAGCAAATATAACAACATGTGCGCTAAAAAGTGATAACAAAAAAAAACAAATTAGAAACTTAACCCAAAATAACCGAGTTATTCTTTTTAAAAATGTGAATCCGTAGATTTACCAACCAATATTATTTTGTTATTTCATATTCAATATCTTTTAAAAAAGAAACAAAATATTTTCAAGTTATATTATGTTTTTAAAATAAAAAATAGTATTAGTTTCAAAAGAAAAAAATTTGTTTTATAAATATTTTTAATTCAGTCAGCAAAACATTAAACCCTTGAATAAACCCTAAACTCTCGAATAAACCCTAAACCCATGAATAAAACCTAAATCAAAAACACTAAGCACTAAACTTTTAATCCTAACTCCTAAACTCGTGGATAAAAATAAATAAAAAATAGTAATAGTTGTTAAAAAAAATTTAAAATTATTTTAACACCGTCAACAAATCATTAAACCCTAAATACTAAACACTAAACTCTAAACCCTTGGAAAAACCATAAATCCTAGGGTTTAGGATTTATCCAAGGGTTTAGGGGTTATGATTAAAGGTTTAGTGTTTTTAAGATTTATTGTTTAGTGTTTTTGATTTAGGATTTACCCAAAGATTTATGGTTTAGGATCTAAAATTTAGGGTTTAGAGTTTGTTTTGCTGACGGCATTAAGAACATTAAAAAAAATTTTTTTTACAACAACTACTATTTATTTATTTTTACCTTTTATTTTAAAAACATAATATAACTTGTCAATATTTTATTTCCTTTTTAAAATATATTGAATATGAAATAATAAAATACTATGAATATGAACACAATAATAACTCAAAATAACCAACTAAGGTCATATGGGTAATTACCTTTCTCGACCTTTTGGCTAAGATCAAATGTAGCATATGTTCTAATCAGTTTAATATCTGATATAAGGTACCATACAATATTAACTCTATTTTCTTAGGGGAAAAGCCCTATAAAATATCTTGTTATCTGAACTTTTAAAAGTCGTCCTTGTCTTTCACTACTGCATGGGCTGTCTCATAAAAAAGGTCATAGAGTAATTTGTTCTGGTCCTTTTTGTTGTTGGATGTTCTATAACTCTACAAGTAAAACATATCGTTGTTTTATTAAGTGATGTGGAGAGTTGCCTATCATGGACGGTGTGTTAAATATAGACCATTAATTGTGGATCAGTGTTATGAAAGCATGTAAAACATGTCCTTGTTGTTTTACAAATATCTGTTTTGATTAAGTTTTTTTTTTTAAAATTATTAGGCAGTTCAGGTCAAACTCTAATTTCCACAGACCCGAAATCACAATATGTAATATTAGTTTCGTCCCAGAAGTCACTCGAACTGGGAACCTCTGACACAATAGCCAGTGTCCTTTCCAGTTGAGCTAATGACCTCCACTAATTGACATTTTGGGGACTTGAACTTAGATTTTATAAACTAATGAATGAGTATGTAACCACTGGATGACTTCAATTTATATATATTTTTAATTAAAATATTAACTATTGGTTTTGTATCTAGGTTGCATAAAATCGAGAGAATATGAAAACACGTTTTGAAACGTGAAAATATGATTTTAAAAATTTAAAATTTACGTTAAAAATTTAAATGCACGTTAAATTTTTAAAATCATATTTTCACGCTTCAAAACGTGACTTTTCGATTTCTTCCGATTTTATGCAACCTAGAAACAAAACCAATAGTTAATATTTTAATTAAAAATATATATAAATTGAAGTCATCCATAAATACATACATATATATATATATATATATATAATTGACCAACCTGTGATTTTAATTCATTTCCTTTGTTTGGTTTATCTAAGAAAAAAAAGTCAAGTAATAAGAATATAATTTTTCTTATTAAATTCTATGCAATTTTATAAAGAAAATAGCAAAAGAAAGCATGTTATTCTTCAATAAAACAATAATGAAATTTTTATATATTGTCAAAATCATTATACTAAAATAGCGAAAAATATTAAAATACAACTTGACGAGTAATAGCTCTATGGTAAGTATAAGAATTGAAAACAAGTAATCATTTTAAACATCTAATGAAAAATATACATTCCTTCGAGTTTCCAAATCAAAATCGCAAATTCTAAAGTGGAAACACAAGTTTCCATTATGTTTCCAAAATGAGATATCAAAAATGCGTTTCAATGCGTTTCCACGCGTTTTCAAGAGATTCTCATTCTGATTCTGAAATGTTTCAGAAACATGAAACGGACATTCGACATAGTTTCCACGCAACAAAGTTTTGCTTTTCCATCATATATTTCTTATTAACTTATTTAAACTTATATTTGGTGATACTAAAGAAAAAAAATTGTGAAATTCATTTCTTTTTATTTTTGTTGGCATGTGTTTGATGAAATGTGAAAGCAAAATATCTTAAAATAAAATTTCTCACTTTTTCTTATAACTTTTTAAAATATTATATGTATTAGATTGTATTATGCATTTTTCATAAATTATTACTTGTTGACTAAATTTTATTATTTATACCTTTTAAAGTTTATTTTCAAACTGATTTTTATTATTTTTAAAATTTGTAAATTTTAGATTATGTTACGTATTTTCATTAAATTATTTTTTTGTTAAATAAACTTTTCACCAAGCTCAAGTTACATTATGTATTTAATTTTTTTTTACCTTTTTGCTTTTTATATCTTGCTTTTTTTTGTTCTGTTTCCTCGAACTAGTTTTTGTAAAAATATATTTTGATTATGCACGAATTTTGGTTGTAGGTTTCATCATTTTTGTTGTTGTTAGTTTCTCTGAACTTGAGAATGATGATAAAAAAAAAGAAACATTCTGTGAGACTCATTTTTCCGTTGGCATGGATTTGATGAAGCATGAAAACCAATATCTTCCATCCCTGTATTTATTATATGTTTTCTATTTATCCTTGAAAATTTATGTATTTTTAAATTATATCATGTACTTTCTACCAAGTTACTATTTATTGATTAAAATTTTCACCAATTTCAAGTTACCTATATTTTTCACTATCGTTTTATTTGTTATATCTTGTTAGTTTTTATTTTACAAACTGATTTTTAACATTTCTATTTTAATTATGTATTTATTTATTGTGGGTTTCCATATGGTCAAACCTTAATTTTAAGTTAGTCGTATTAGAAGTCTCGAACAGAGTCTCTCACTAAAAGTAATAATATTTAGTTGGAGAGTTTTTCAAAAACTTTGACTCATGTCATAGTGTCTCCTTTGAGAAACTTTCATATGGGTCTCTCAAGATTGTTGAAATTTTTCCACTAAAATATTCTTATTTTTGGTGAGAGATTATACTAGAGAGATCTTTTATAATGGTCAAAATAGAAATTTTTTGACGATGTTAGGTTCATCTTTTTTTATTTTTGTTAGTGTGATGTTGATGAAACACAAAAATAATGTTACTAGACTCCTTCTTTTTTTTGTTATTATGAATTTTTTATCTATTTTAAAAATTTATGTATTTTTAGAATATATTTTGTGTTTTCATTTAATTTTTATTTGTTTACACGAAAGTTTAATGTCAAAATTTTGGTTGGATTAGAAAGAAAATATGTTTTAGAGTTATTTTTGATTTTATTAACAGACATACTTTTAAAAATAAGAAAACGATAACTTTGAAATCATTCATTAATTTTTCTAAAATATTATGCGAGGTGTTAAGATTTTATAATATATTGATGATGATGATGATGATGATGATGATAACATGTTAAGAACAATTCTTGTACTTTATATATGGAAATAGAAATAGATGAGCAATAGAAAACATTTTAAATTTAATTTTTTTATAATTTTTTAAAAATTTAGGAAGAATTTAAAATGCTTAGTTCACTTCAATCTAAAGTAACATTGACTTTTTATGTTTTGTTATTTTTAATAAAATCGTATGCTATTTACCATTAAGAAGTTTTTCATGTATATATAACTTCTTAACATTTTTCATGTCTGTTTTACCTTAATTATGATAGTAAATATGATGAAGTAAAATCATAAATGAATTTTGATAATTTTGATTTAGGTATTTTCTTAATTTGTCTTTAAATTTTATGTACTTTGTAACATTATTTGAATTTATGAACTTTTATATATTATGTTAGTATAGTTGGTCAAATTGGTTAAAAATATGGATATTCTTAAAAATATTAAAAGTTGTACTGATGTGTTATCATACTCTTGATCGTTTGTCAATTTATTGTTATATCTTAAAAATTATTGGGGTGGATAAGGTTTTGAGATTTCTATTGTATTTTTGTATTGTTATTTTTGAGATACCCCACAAAATTTTTGTAATAAAGTTGTTCTTAGTTATCGTAGGAGAAACATGTGACGCCAACAAGGTCTCGTATATACATATAATGTTTTTCTCGCATATATATATTAGGGATGGGGCAAGGCGATTACTTGCGTTTTTACGTATACTTGATACTTGCCTTACCTTGAACGAGTAATGAATTTTTCGACTTGTATTTGCCTTGTCGGAAACGAGTACTTGTTATTTCGAGTACTTATCCAAAAATATATTACTTGCAAGTTAATTGCCTTGCCTTGTTCGATTACTTACTATTTACAAATACTTATGAATTATTTGGATATATTTCTAAAAGAATTACTTGACAAATAATATTCTATCAGAGAAAGGTGAAATTTTGTTCTGTTTACTCAATTTGGTAAAAACACGAGAGTTATTTCAAATAAAATATTTGCACTTAATATAAAAATGAAAAAGGAATACAATACATATATATTTCGATATGAAAGTATTGTTTACTTCTTACAACATAGAAATATCAGATTAGAACTTTGATTTTTATGGTTTAGTTATCATTTTTTCAGTCGTAAAACAAGTAACGAATAATAGCAAGGCGAGTCGTTAACTTTTTTGTGATATTTGTTACTTACCTTGTACTTGAAAATAACAAAACTCAACGATTTGATACTTTCCTTGGCAACGACGAGTACTTGAAAAAACGAGGCGAATACGGGTTAAGTAACGGGTATAAGGCAAGTAACGAGTATTTGTGTCCAGTCCTAATATATACCGCAATTGAATTCTTGATTTGACAGTTGCAAGAAATCAGTGATGAAACAAAAAAATGTTACTGAAAGATTAACATCCTTTGTATACTAAAGCAAGATTAACTTCCTTAGTATACTAAAGCGCAAGTTGTTCTACGAATCAGAATACGACACATGATATATATTTTAAAAATGTAAATAATAAAAAAAATTCAAAATCGATTTTTACTTTGGCAAAAGAAATCTCAATCCCTAAATTTTATCATATCACATTCAAATTAACTTTTAAACTACTGCAAAAAAGAATTAACTTCCAAACTTGACACGATTTCAATAATTTTTTGTACATCTTGCAAGCAATTAATTCCATCTCTCTTTTATGTCATGTCTTTTCTTCTTCTTCATCATCTTTTTATGCATGTGTGAGATTAGCAAAAAATATATACAAGTTTTTGTTTTCCCACGTATCCAGATTCATTTTTTTCTCTCAATTTAATACTTTCAAAACGTTTTGCATGATTCAGGTTGATGATAGTTAAAAAAGGTTGAAGATAGTACTAATGCATACTCATGTTTCAAAGCTTAACTAGTTCTTCAACAAAGAAAATTTCAGAGCTTCATTGACTAAACACTACAAGAAAACAGGCTAATACCGAGGGACAAAATCGTCGGTATGTCGTCGGAATAACCGTATTCCGACGACATACCGAGAAAATATGTCCTCGGAAAAAATTCCTCAGAATTTCATTTTTCCTCGAAATTTCCTCGGAATTTTCTGACGGAATTCCGAAGAAATATAATTCCGAGGAAACTGTGAAGACTATGGTTCGTCGGAAAATTCCGAGGAAACATGCCCTCGGAAAATTCCGAAGAAGCATGCCCTCGGAAAATTCCGAGGAAAGGCACCCTCGGAAAATTCCGAGGAAGCATGCCTCGAAAATTCAAGAACACGCTCGAAAATTCGAGGAGATCTTCCTCGAATATACAAAAAAATATTTAAAATAAATAAATTAAATTTTCGAAATTTAAATTTGAAAATATAAAATATTTAATAAATATATAAAAATATATTTTATATACAAAAACATTTTCATAACCGAAAATTAATTACAAAATAGTTTTAATATATAAAAAATAGTTTAATAATTACAAAAATAGTTTTAATATATAAAAATAGTTTAATAATTACAAAAATAGTTTTAATATATAAAAATAGTTTAATAATTGCAAAAATAGTTTTAATATATAAAAATTAGTTTAATAATTACAAAAATAGTTTTAATATAGAAAAATAGTTTAATAAATAAAAGAATAGTTTTAATATGTAAAAATAGTTTAATAATTACAAAAATAGTTTTAATGTATAAAAATTAGTTTAATAATTACAAAAATAGTTTTAATATAGAAAAATAGTTTAATAATTAAAAGAATAGTTTTAATATGTAAAAATAGTTTAATAATTACAAAAATAGTTTTAATATATAAAAATTAGTTTAATAATTACAAAAATAGTTTTAATATAGAAAAATAGTTTAATAATTAAAAGAATAGTTTAATTATGTAAAAATAGTTTAATAATTACAAAAATAGTTTTAATATATAAAAATAGTTTAATAATTACAAAAATAGTTTTAATATATAGAAAATAGTTTAATAATTAAAAAATAGTTTTAATATGTAAAAATAGTTTATTAATTACAAAAATAGTTTAAATATATAAAAATAGTTTAATAATTACAAAAATAGTTTTAATATATAGAAAATAGTTTAATAATTAAAAATAGTTTTGATATACAAAAACGTTTTCATATTATATATACATAATTATCAATTAGATTTTTATAACCACAAAATTAATAAAACTTAAAAAAATTCCATACCATAATCAAACTCTCAATAACAACAAATAATCACAATCCTCACAAAACCATAATCAAACTATCACTACACAATCACACTATTCAACCTAACAAAATCTATAAAATCACCCTAACACCATAATCAAACTCGATTTTCGAATCTAAAAGAGAGGGATAGTGTCCTTACATGATTTGGGAGTGGAATTGAGGAGAAATCCACTTGAATCACGGAAATCGTCGAAGGAGGAGAGGGAGAGGCGGAGTTCAGCGAGGAAGAGGAAGAGAAATGGGGAAGAAAGGTCTGCTCGACCTAATTATAAAATGAAAATTCGACGCCAATGTCCGTCGGAATTTCTCGTATAATTTAATAGATTCCTCGAATTTTCGAAACCATTAATTTAATTTTCACGAAATATTTGGCGGTTTGGATTGCCGGTAAATGAAAATATTCGAGGAGTATCTTCCTCGAATATTCGAGGAAATTCGAGGAAATACTGAAACCACTACCTTCCTCGAATTTCTCGGAATATTCTGAGGAAATTCGAGGAACCAGGGTTTTAAACAAAACCAGTACTTTCGAATTTCCTCAGAATATTCGAGGAAATTCGAGGAATTATGGTTTGGGGTTTCAAAACATCAATTTTTTTGCCGCATTTCATTTATTATACAAATGTAATGCATACCATTGAGGATTCTTTGTATAGATGATCATAAACCATGAAATAACAAAATTTCAAAATAATGGTAAGTATTCCCTTTAACGCTTATTAAAATGTATAAGTGTTTCTCTTATGATGTGTGGTTTTCGTTCATGCAATCGTAAAAGTGTTTGTTATTGTGTAAAACACCAAAGTTTGACTTTATAATCTGGTTAAGACACTTAATGAAGGTTATATACGTGTTATTCAATCCGCAAAACGTTGTTTTCGGTTTAAAATCCCTAGTTCCTCGGAATTTCCTCGAATATTCTGAGAAAATTCGAGGAAATACTGAAAACCACTACCTTTTCCTGAATATTCTGAGGAAATTCGAGGAACCAGGGTTTTAAACAAAACCAGTACCTTCCTCGAATTTCCTCAGAATATTCGAGGAAATTCGAGGAATTATGGTTTGGGGTTTCAAAACATCAATTTTTTTTGCCGTATTTCATTTATTATACAAATGTAATGCATACCATTGAGGATTCTTTGTATAGATGATCATAAACCATGAAATAACAAAATTTCAAAAATAATAAGTATTCCCTTTAACGCTTATTAAAATGTATAAGTGTTTCTCTTATGATGTGTGGTTTTCGCTCATGCAATCGTAAAAGTGTTTGTTATCGTAAAACACCAAAGTTTGACTTTATAATCTGGTTAAGACACTTAATGAAGGTTATATACGTGTTATTCAATCCAAAACGTTGTTTTCGGTTTAAAATCCCTAGTTCCTCGAATTTCCTCGAATATTCTGAAGAAATTCGAGAAATACTGAAAACCACTACCTTTCGAATTTCCTGAATATTCTGAGGAAATTCGAGGAACCATGGGTTTTAAACAAAACCAGTACCTTCCTCGAATTTCAGAATATTCGAGGAAATTCGAGGAATTATGGTTTGGGGTTTCAAAACATCAATTTTTTTTGCCGTATTTCATTTATTATACAAATGTAATGCATACCATTGAGGATTCTTTGTATAAATGATCATAAACCATGAAATAATAAAATTTCAAAAATAATGGTAAGTATTCCCTTTAACGTTTATTAAAATGTATAAGTGTTTCTCTTATGATGTGTGGTTTTCGTTCATGCAATCATAAAAGTGTTTGTTATCGTGTAAAACACCAAAGTTTGACTTTATAATCTGGTTAAGACACTTAATGAAGGTTATATACGTGTTATTCAATCCGCAAAACGTTGTTTTCGGTTTAAAATCCCTAGTTCCTCGGAATTTCCTCAGAATATTCCGAGGGAATTCCGAGGAAATACTGAAAACCACTACCTTCTTCGGAATTTCCTCGGAATATACCGAGGAAATGTGTCTTCCTCGGAAAATTCCGAGGAAATTCCGAGGAAACCACATTTCTTGGTTTCCTCGGTATTTCCTCGGTTTTTGGTCAGAAAATTCCGAGGAACTCATTTTCCCTCGGTATGTCCCTCAGAATAACGATGTTTTCTTGTAGTGAAAGTAACAATACTTGGGTATTTACAAATATGTTTTCTTATAGCAGAATAGAAATCTGTTTATGAATCTAAACTACTGCAATAAAAAAAGTTAAAACTTCCAAACTTGACACGATTTCAATAATGAGTTTAAACTTTTTGTTCTTCTTCATCATCTTTTTGTGTGTGTGTGAGTATAGCGTAAAATCTATACAAGTTTTTGTTTTCCCCCGTATCCAGATTCAATTTTTTTTCTCTCAGTTTAATACTTTCAAATTCGTTTTGCATGATTCAGGTTGATGATAGTTAAAAAAGGTTGAAGATAGTACTACTCATGTTTCAAAGCTTAATTAGTTCTTCAACAAAGAAAAGTGCAGTGCTTCATTGACTAAGGTAACAATACTTGGGTATTTACAAATATGTTTTCATATAGCAGAATAGAAATCTGTTTATGAGTCTTTTTGTCAACTTATGAGATCATATCCAAATTGATGATTGTTGAGGAAAATGATGGACAAAATCCCAGAATATCTTATTTTATTTTTAACTAGCCATTTATCTTTTGATTGGGTTTCATATATAAAGATCTTTAAATCAATATTTCCAATAACTTTTTAATGTTTTTACCTTACATCATAAATTCTATCTTTATCCTTCTTTTTAGATACTAAGGGTCTGGTGTAACCGCATCGGTTACGGAAACGGGTGATTGTGATTTTTAAGCCTATTAAAAGATTTGTATGTCTTATAGTGGTTAGAAATTAGAGTGTTTGTGGGATACTTATGACTGGTTACCAATCAAATGCAGTATTGGTTAAATAATACATTAATAATATTTATACTTTATAATTATAAAATATTAAAATCATATTATTCTAATAAATATAAAAATTATATTTATATAATTATACTCTTAAATTTTTATAATATTATAGAAAACATTTTCTTTTAAAGTTTTATTATATAAATTAAAATAATATATATATTTTATTATTTCTATTATTTCAATTTTAAAATTTAATTGAATATTTTTATTTTAATATTTATATACTTAAAAAAAACTATTTTATCCTCTCGTAATCACTCACAACCACAAACAGTAACTGAAATCAGCTTTTTAATTTAAAAGGTTTAAAGTGATTTAAAATAGCTTTTGAAGTTGGTTGCAGAGAAACCAATTATACTCTAAACCATAAGGGTTATTATTGTTGAGTTATTCTTGGGTTCACCCTTTAGAGTGAACTTTTAGATTCACCAACCAATAAAATATATCAAATATCAAAAAAAAAAAATTCTATTGGTTGGTGAACCCAAAAGATTCACCCTAGGGAGGTGAACCCAAGAATAAATCATTATTTTTTGGGTTTCAAAATCTATTATCTATAAATAGTTTAGTTATGAGGCAAGTGGGGTCATCATTTTTGAATTTTAAATATCTTTATAATTTTTACTAATCTTAAAAATTGACTGGTCCACCTCCGGTGAAATTGCGTTTTCTTGCGTAAAATTGGAAAACTATAGGTGTAACTGGTGACCAAATGAATGAGAGGAATAGTTAATTACTTTTCATTTCTTAAATTTAACACTATTTATAAGGAATACGAATAGTTAATTCCTCTTCATTCTTTAAATATGACACCATTTATAAAGAATATTTTTATTTAATATTCCTTCTCATTCTTTTAAATTTAAGGAATCGTAGAATAAAACTATTCCTTATTAAATCCGGGAAGGAACAAAAAAGAAAAATATTCCTATTATTTTGTTATCTTCATTCCTTTTCTCTTTGTTCATATTATTCCTTTGGTGGTCACCAGTTAGAACCTATATGTCTTTTAGATGGCATGTACGCGTTTTCGCTCGGTAATCATGGAACAACATTATTTCTCAAAACTTAAACAACTTAAATTTACAAAAAAATGTGGGAGTAGATTTTGGGTGGAAATTTACCATATCGAGGTTTTCGGGTAAAAACTTGAGGATTTTTTTTTTTTTTTTGCTTTTACAACCAAGATTTTTTTTTTAAAACACATAAAAACAAATGAAGAAAAACTAATAGTGCACACTAGCCCTTACGTGTGTTAGTTCAGTAATTTTACTTACAAATGGCTAAGATATTTTGTCTTTGAAATGTTTGTTGAGATGGACCACTCTAACAGTTTAGTGTTCACAAATCTAATGAAAACGATGTCTCTATCTGCATATCTAGGTAGGTCATATCAGTATCGTTTCAAATAATTTCTAGATACTGCTCAAAAAAATATTAATGGTATAGTAGATTTAAAAATTAACTAGATTTTGATCCACGCGCTCGTTATTTGTTTTCAATTTTTATATACTAATATTTATTTTTATTTAATGAATGGTAAATAAATTAACAATAACCATATCAAAAATTGTAAAATTAGGTATTGACAAACACAATAATTGTATAATTTATATTTATAAATTTAATGTATTTGTTACAAATTGTCAATTGTATTTCTCTTTTCTTATAATCATGATTTTGACAGCTCTAGAGTGGAAAACAACACATTCTTTCTTTTAGAGATTTTTGTTACTATTCACAATGGTGCGGGGAGATTCGTCACCACTCGAAGCCTAAATACCTCTTTCTCTCCATATCCATCTCTTTCTCTCTCTCCCTTAGAAAATAACAAAAATGTATATTTTTCTTCTTTATTGTGAATATATATAAAGTAAATTCATTAATTTTTAAAATAACCCAAACAAAAAAAATTCAAAAATAAATTTTAAATGTTTTAAACTTATGCCTTTGATCGATCAAATAAATATCCTAAAAACATTACTTCATTTTGATTCGGTAGCCTAATTCATTGTTACTTACTGGTCTACATCTTGATTTGAATGTATATAGCCAGTATTGTCATGTGGTTTTCTTCATGCGGTTTGTTGTGTGTTATACACTTCTAACTTGCCTTGTTGGTAAGTTATTTAAATTACTTAATTGTAGATACCCGGTGACTGTTTTTCCACATGAAAATTTCTCTCATTTGTAATCATTGTTCAAGCAAGTGTGAAACACCAAATATCAAGGCACACATTAACACATTCCATTTTCGGCTGTCTGGCATAACTATAGTGAGCTTTAAATTCGCAAGGTCGCTACACAATCTAGAAGAAAACCATGCAGCCATCATGTGGTCAAGTAAGGGCATTTTCCCGCGACAATGATGACAATTTACTCTCGTCCCTTAGTACTATTTGAGCAGTCTAGGTTACTAATCTGAAGATAATCACTATTATTTTGTTCACATATAGAGATTCACTTATATGCTTAGCCAAGTTACTTCTAATTGCTCAAGTCTCCACCATTGTATTCTAGTTCCAAATTTCATCAGAATAATTGTCCTACTCACAGCAAATAATTTAAAAGTCACACAATTATTTTTAATATATAAAATGGATTCAAAGAAAACATAATTGTGTTTGAAGTAAAAAAGTTAGAAATACAGAGAGAGCATGTCCAGGAGACCGTATGAAAAAAAAGAGCAATTAAAAATTTGGAAATAACCAGAGAACATTTGATAGCTTATGCTTCTTTGGCCTATATTCTTTTTTTGAATGAATGTTAAATTTATTCAAAACAAAAAACTTCTTTGGCCTATATTCACTCTCTTCATCATCTTCTTAATCACCTGTCACAAGATTAGTCATGGGTACTTAAGAAAACATGGAGATTCAAAACCAGAAGTCAAGATGAGGAGACTGAGGAAAATGTATAAACTGAGAAAATTCACATAAAAAATACAATAGACTTATATTCTTCCCGACTAAAATCAGCCGACTATATGCCTTTTAAGATAAAGAATTATTGGTACAACTAAAATAAAGAATATAAGCACAAAACTGGTGGATATACAAAAGTGAAGAGTTAGAATAAAATATCAACATACCATAGTTACCGAATCAACATACCGTAGTTAGAAATTCTGTAATTTCATCATCACTCAAAGGTCAACTTGAAAATAGTGATACAATAAGAAAAAAATGAGAAATGATTTTACAGAATATGATTTCTTCTTTTGCGATAGTGATTTTCTTAAAATAAACCTGCAACATGAAACTGATCACACTTGGGCATAACCCAAAAAAATCAACCATGATGTATAAATATAGCTGATTTACCTTGATTTTTATAGAAGACAACAGTCTAATTCATGTCAAAAAAAATTGAAAAAAATAAAAAGTGATCTAATCATATATGACTTGAAAAGAAAAGTCATTGTCATAATTCATTTGCAAACTAACCTGAGTCTCTTTAAATATGTCTCTGCTTGATTCATTCTTTGATAAACTCTCACTTCTCGGAAAATCAGTCAGGTTCAAGATACCTTGTACATGTTGCACAATGCATTGTAAGAAAACAAAAACAGTTTGGTGTATTAGACAACAAAAATCAAGCTCTATAAGAAAAAAAATAAACAAAGCGGATTTGGTTAATAAGTACCTCGTTGACACAAGAGATTCTTTGTGTGAAAACAAAATGTCTTCTTAAAAATTGCTCGTTCATCAGAGTCCTCCGTACCGATCTAAACAACAAAGAAAAAAACTTTTAGAAAACATACCAATCTGTTAATAGGTATATTTCCAACATAAAAACCTATATACATATGTTCCATACTAATAAAGTTACATATAGATTCTTACCACAAAGTTGTATCTTACTTGGGGCTGATACTTATTGGTAGTTCTAAAACCTGCAAAAGATCACAAACATCAAAATTTTAATTAGAAAACAAACAATAGAAATATGAATATAAGATAAGAATTCATGGGAAAGAAGTTCAAATAATTTTTCTGCATAAAAAACAAAATCGAGAAAAACAGAGACGGATCGAATCATGTATGGCTTCATAGGTTATTAAAAGTAACAAAAAACTAAAAGCATACAAAGTTCAGTGGTTTCATTTTCTGTTGAGAATATCTTATATATATAGTTAATTGATTAACGTTTTCTAATGATCAAGCTTTCCTTGGAAGCTATAAAAGAAAATATTTTTCTAATAAATTCTAACATATATTATATTTATAAGGTAATATTATTTTTAGAATATATTGTTACTGAAGGTGAATTTGAATAAGAAAAAGCGAATATATCGGGAATACCTTGCACCAGAATTTTTATTGTGAATCTTGCTATATATATTCAAATTTTAAAGCATGATATTAGGAAAGAAGATATCTCGTCAATTGATTGCAACTGATTTTTGATAAGACAAATCACACTATATAGATTTAAATAATAGATAATAAGAAAAAAATAAATATAGGAAGTAGTTGCAACAGTTTTTTTATTGACAAATCTCACTATAAATATTTAAATCGCTTTGAATAAACAAAATGATCATATAAATATGTTATAAATATCATATTCTAAATTTATAATACCTACTCATAAAATAGTATACTATTTATCTAGAAAGAACCGATGAAAAAAATAATAAAGATATTAGTGAACGCTCAAATCTAATAGCCATTAGGACGCAATATCCTATTACATTAGAATTACAAATTATATCTCACACCTGCGTAATACCATATCATTACTTAAGCAACTATCAAAACAATAATAAGTGTAAGAGTCTTTAAGAGCTTTGAGATTACCTTTGGCTTGTAAACAGACCATAAACATGAAGACGATCATAAGTTCTTGGATACGTCGAAAAGCTTCACACCTATGAAACAACAAATCACATTACATATGCGAGTTCAAAGTGATTAAAAGTAGATATAATAGGTTTTGGTAATTTTACCTAGATAGGTATTTCAGTTTCTGTACTCAGCAGCCATTATTGAAAAGCTTGAGAGCTTCGTTTCCAAATGGTATAGGACCACCAAAATCAAGAGTTCATCTGCATATATAACAAAATCAAAATCAGAAAACTGGAAAAAATATATATAAACTCGACATTCAGAACAATATAAAACTATGAAATCAAAAGCAACAAACATTCTACAACTAACCAAATAAGTGGCTCCGTTTCTATGGAAAATGTCTTATTTATACTAAATGATCTAGCTTTCACAATAAGCTATGTAACAGAATATTCTCTAATTAATTTAAACAAATATCCAACTATAAGTTAAAATTATTTATGGAATTTCTTGTTAGAAAAGTTATATTTGAATAATTAAAAAGAGCATATCTCGGAAGTAGTTTCCATAAAAAATTAATTGACATATCTTACTATTAATATTTAAATATTAAATGTATGATATTAGGAAGGAAGATAGCTCGTCACTTGATGACAACTGATTTTTGATAAAACAAATCCCATTATAAAGATTTAAATATTAAATATAGATTATAAGGAGATAATAAATCTAGGAAGTGAATTGCAACAACTTTTTGATTGACAAAATCCCACTATATGTATTTAAATAATTTTGAATTAAAAATGATCAGACAAAATATGTTATAAATATCATATTCTAAATTTACAATATACTTGTAAAATTTGTAAGACTATACCTTATAAATATTTTGTCTAAATTTGTTATATTTATCATACATATTTTATAATATGAAAATAAAATACCTTATATTTGACAGAAAATTATATAGTTCATATAATTTTAATATATATCATCTGTATATTATAAATCATATATAAAATTTAGAATCAAAATATTTATATGATAAATATTTTCTATTAGTTCATAGTCAATAGTTAGAGACTAAACCGAGATTAGAGGATATACTAACCAAGAGATCTTTGATTAAAATAATCAGAGAGTAGATTAAAGATGAACCGAGATTGATAAAAATGGTGTGATTAAAAACAGTTTAAGAAAGGTTAACCAGAAAGAATTTAAAACTACTATATATATATATATATTTAATTTTAATTAAAAAGATCATATAAATATGTAACAAATCTTATTTTCTAATTTTATAATACATACTTACACATATCATATCATATAAAAATGTTACACATATTATATTCTAATTTTTAATTATATACATACTTTATTATTTGATAAATTGTATAAAGTTATATTTTATAGTTGACATAGAAATATATAGTTTATATAAATCTGAAATTTATAAAATATACATTTTGTAATATGATAAAACCGTAAAAAATCATATTTGAGTACAAAGTTGTATGTTAATAATATCACAAGAGTAGTGGTAAGATTGTATATAATAATGACCTAGTGATTTGATAATTTTATAATATTTGAATAATATATTGTGCTGTCTACGAAAGTAGGTTACATTTAGTGGACTTTTATTTATTTATTTTTAAATCAAAGTCTTTTGTCTATCAAATGTCAAATCAGCATGTTTATTGATTAGCCAATGAGATAAATAGGCATTTAAAAAAAGAAAAATAATTAATAAAAGTCCGAGTACGAATGAAAAAAGACACATCAGCATTTCTAAGTAGTTATCTTCACATTACGAGAGTAATCAGTCAATCAGCTTATAACGTTTTATTTAAGCGTGTTCGCAAATAATAGTATGATAACTGGGTTAGAGTTACTGATCTGGAAATTTAAATGATTTTGATGATTAAAGTTTCTTCCGAAGTTTTTAATTTCTGTTTATTAATCTGATAATTTTATTTTTAATAAACCAATAAATTATTCTGATAATTTAATCCATTTCTCAGTTTTTCTTTCACTCAAAATAGAGTCATGCTTGCAAAGTTGATTTTTATATTTTAATTTTTTTTTCAATCTTTTAAATTTATTTGGTAGCTAAATCTTATGCAGTTTCAAAAGACACATACAATTTTTATGGAAACTGTCATTATTTAATTCTTAGAACGAGATGATCTTCTACCCCTTCAGAACAGTTTCATTGAGGGAGTTTGACAAAAAATTCTCAAAATGCAGTAAAATAAAATATTATAATTTATTAGGTTAAATATTTCAAAATTATGTAAAACGCACACTAAAATATTATAAATTAAATATTTGATGTGAATTTTCATTATTATAAGATACATCTAATTAAATATTAACATTTAATGTGTTTAGTCAAATGCATAGACGATGCATAGACCAATTTATTTTAAAAAAAATCATTAAGAAAAATCGCTTATGACTGATTTGTCACAGGTGGATTCCTTTAATACGATGTAAACAGGAATTATCTTTGTTTTTGCTTTACAACCAAAATTATATAATTAAAAATACATAATAACAAATGGCATGCTTTTTTTAAAACACAATTGGAAGATATTCAAAGAATTCTTAGATGTATAAAGAACTCGACACTAAAATGGATAATTTATACGCAATGTTAGGAAACAACCGCACACAAAACTTCCAGAATGGATTTCATAGTTTAGATAGAGTTGCACTTTGAGCATCTCCAATGTAAATTTCCAATTTTTTCCTCTAAAATAGAGTAAAAGTGATTATGGAATAAAAATACTTTAAACCTACTCCATTTTTCACTTCAAAATGGATGAATGAACAAATAAAAAATAGATTACTCCATTTATGGAGAAAACTTCATTATGGAGTGAGATATGAAATAGGGTTGGAGGATTTCTTACTCCATAATCACTTTTACTCCATGGAGTAGGGATGGAGATGTCCTGAGTTGATGACAAAAAAAAATCAATAATACACACTGGTTAGCCCTTAAATATGTTTGTTTAGTCATTTTGCTTACAGATTGCTAATTCTGTTTTGAGGCTTTATATTTGAAGTGTTTTTTTTTAATCATTGGAACAGTTTAATGTTCATAAATCTATTGAAAACGATGTTTCTTTTCTGCATATCTTGGGTAGGTCATATGGAGGATTCTTTTTCTTTATACCAACAGTATTGTTTCATACTTTTTATATTTTTAACTAATTGTTTTCTGGATATCTTAGGTGGGTCAAATAGTATATCAGGTGTTAAAATCTCACATTAAAATAAAGAAAAAGTTAGTTTAATATATAAAATATATGAACGAATTTACTTATTGTGCAACTTTAGCTAATGTGGAATTGATCGTTTCTATCTTACTGTAATTTGCTGTTGACTTACATTATTAGTTTAGGGTTAAAAGAGCAAATCAATATGCTAAATGCTTGCACATGATCAATATTATCTTGGTACATGGAAAATATTGTTAAAATTTCTAGATTTACAACTTAAAATCAATTGCCAGTAAATGAAAATTCTTTATATATTGTTTAAGTCTTCTTCGTATTTCTAATGTGGGATCTTTATCTCCAACAACCTCACTTAAGATAATGGTGGATATGACCATTAAGCTTGACTGAAATCTTCCTTAGACCATTAATTCGTGGAATGATCTGACCACTTTTCGGACTAAATTAATGGGTCAAAGTATGAATCGATTCTGATCAGTGGCAGACGCAAAGTTAAGGGTATGGGATCATGTGCCCCTATCTCTTTTTTTTCTCTAGTAATTAGTACAAGACATAAGGAGTGCCCCCAATTAGAAAATTGGATATATTGTATAATTTTCATATGTCCCCATCTACAATTGATTCTGGATCCGCTCCTGGTTCTGATATTATGTTAAGTTTTCTAGGTTTCCGATTTTAAATTAATTGGCAGTAAAAAAATTAATTCAAATTCTTTATATCTTACTTAGATTTTCTCCATATTTTCAATGTGGAATCTTTATCACTGACGAAGATTGGTAACATCCAAGCTTTGTATCAGCCCATAAGTGTTTGTGAAGCATTTTTTGCTGTGCTTTGACGTTTGGAGCTGAGAAAAGTCACCCAAGCTCAGTGTTGAAGGTATGAAGAAGTTCGATAGATATTTTGTTCTTTTTTATTTGTCGACCAGTGCTTAAATACAAAATTAGAATGTGTAGGTCATGTAAGTTCTGTCCGGGTTAGTTTAGGCTACTCAATGAATGAAGTAAAATGAAGATTTTGCGTAAATTACAAAAAAGATATAACAACGTTAGGTAGGTGAGGTGTTTTATAATTCCAACACGTGAGGTTTCGTAAGGAGGAGCATATTTAATGAAGTCTTTTTGGATTTCTAAAAATATATATGTGTATACATATAAATAATACTCTTTCCGTTTCGAAAAGATCCATATTCTAAAAAAAACTTTCGTTTAAAAAGATGTATCTTTTACACTTTTAATACATTAATTAACGAAAAATTGTACATTTCAAAAAATATAATTGTATTTATTGGTTAAAAATATTGGGAAATAAATAATTAAGAAAAACAATGCATTAAAACTAAAATTTATGTTTTTCTAGTAAGTGTGAAAAATCTAAATCATACTCTCTATGTTTTATAATAAGTGTCATTTAACTATTTTTTCTTGTTATATAAAAAATGTCACTTTACAATTCGAATCCAAATTATACTTACTTTCAGCTGAATATTAATTGCTAACTGCATTGATTTTATAAATAATTTTTTTTATCTGAAATACTATTGGTTAAAGAGGTATAATTAATAACAATTTATATATGTTTCAGCTATTTTCTTAATCTGTGTAAAAAATGTCGAAATGACACTTATTCAGAAACGGAGGGAGTATATCTTTTTGAAACCGATGGAGTAATAATTAATTGTGGTCTTTTAAAACTACGGGAAACCTAACCAAAATTTTCAAGTTTTATAAACTTCTAATTGGATTTCCCGTAACTTTAAGAGTTCCATAATTATATGCCAATATATATATATATATATATATCGAATTTTCTAATAGTAGAACTCTTCATTAAGGATGTTCTAAAGTAGGCTAAGCATTTGATTTTAGATATTATATAGTTGGTTTGGTTATAGTATTTGGTTCGGTTCAGAAGAAGAAGAAAAATGCAATCTTAAATATATATACATGTAAACGCAATCATTGAATCTGTAGTAACACTCAAAAGTTGTAACAACAAAGAATGGAAGATGTCATCATTGGCGTGCTGGCTATCGCTGCAGTCTTCTTCCTCTACCAAAGAACAAAAACCAAACGGTACAAGCTGCCTCCGGGCCCAAAGGCACTTCCTGTCATCGGAAACCTGCACCAGCTTCAGAACCTTAACCCACAACGGTTCTTCTATGGATGGGCCAAAAAATACGGACCAATCTTGTCATACAAGATAGGAAACAAAACAATGGTGGTGATATCTTCGGCTGAACTAACCCAAGAGCTTCTTAAGACGCAAGACGTCAACTTCTCGGACCGGCCTCTCCACCGTGGCCAGGAGTTCATGTCCTATGGCCGACGTGACATGGCATTTCATCATTACACACCGTATTACCGGGACATAAGGAAGATGGGGATGAACCACTTGTTCTCACCCACACGTGTGGCCACCTTTAAGCACGTAAGGGAGGAGGAGGCTAGGAGGATGATGGATAAGATCGGTATGGCCGCTGATAACTCCAAACCGGTCGATATAAGCGAGCTTATGCTGACATTCACGAACTCCGTTGTATGTAGACAAGCGTTTGGTAAGAAGTACAATGAAGATGGAGAAGAGATGAAAAGGTTCATCAAGATTCTTTATGGGAGTCAGAGCGTTTTCGGGAAGATTTTTTTCTCTGATTTTTTTCCTTTTACTGGCTACGTTCTCGACGATTTGACAAGGCTCACCGCTTATATGAAAGAATGTTTCGAAAGACAAGACACTTATCTGCAAGAGATTGTCGATGAAACGCTTGATCCCAATAGGGTCAAGCCTGAAACCGAGAGCATGATTGATCTCTTGATGGAGATCTACAGAGATCAACCTTTCGCCTCCAAGTTCACTCTTGAGAATGTCAAAGCCGTCGTCCTGGTACATATAAAAACTCTTTTTTTTTTTTCTATTTTCTTGCGTTACAGTCAATCTTTTTTTTTTTTAAAAAATTATTTAAAAACCGATTAAGCCATCACTATATTCATAGATAGAGTTTTGATAGACAATAATACAATGGCGAACATAAAATGAACGATATTCATAGAAAATTTTTGATAGGGGTGGGCGTTCGGATACCCGTTCGGGTACGGATCGAGTATTTCGAATTTTCGGGTATTTTATCCGTTTGGGTATTTCTGTATTTCGGGTCGGATTCGGATATTTTTAGTTCGGGTTTGGTTATTTCGGATCGGGTTCGGATATTTAGATTTTGAAAGAAAAAAATTAAAATTAAAATTTTCATTTTTAAGTTTCTTGTATTTAAAACTTTAGCTTTTGATTAACTGATTTTTATTTTTAATAGATTGAATGATTAATAGATTTGTAAGTAACATTTTAAAAATAAATAGACACTAATTTCGCTATCTTTTTTAGAATTTGAATGTAATTTTTGTTAATACATGAAACAAAAAGCTTGACATGCATTTGTAGTATGTATCAAATCATTTTTTCCGTAATTATATGTATATTATATGATCTTAATGTACATATAACATCAGTAATAATTATTTAAAATAAAATGAGAGATATAAACTGGAAATATAAAAGCAAGTATGTATATGTTCGGTTATCTTCGGATATTCATTCGGATTCGGGTATTATCCGTTCGGATTTGGGTATCCAATTTCTCCTAAATCAATACCTGTTCGGGTATTTTGCTATTTCGGTTCGGATTTTTCGGATCAGGTTCGGGTGTCGGGTAAAATGCCTACCCCTACCAGAAACAACCGAAATATTGCATTTTCTCTTTAAAAAATTATGTTTTATATATATATATATAGATATATAATCCGAGAACGAGAGTAAACTCTTTCATCTATTTTTCTTGCATTACAAGCAATCATTTTCTTGTGTTTCAGTCTTTTTTTTTTGCTTTTGTTTTAAAAGGATATTGTAGTTGCTGGAACGGACACGGCAGCTGCGGCGGTTGTGTGGGGAATGACTTATCTAATGAAGTACCCGCATGTGATGAAGAAAGCTCAAGCAGAAGTGAGAGAGTACATGAGAGAGAGAGGGTTAACGTTCGTCACTGAAGACGACGTCAAGAACCTTCCTTACTTCAGAGCCTTAGTTAAAGAGACACTACGGATTGAACCGGTGATTCCTCTCCTTGTCCCTCGTTGTTGCATTCAAGACACCAAGATCGCTGGCTATGACATCCCCGCGGGTACCACGGTTAACGTCAATGCATGGGCCGTGTCACGTGACGAGAAGGAGTGGGGATCGAACCCTGACGAGTTCAGGCCGGAGAGATTTTTTGAGAAGGACGTTGACTTCAAAGGGACGGACTACGAGTTTATACCGTTCGGGTCGGGCCGGAGAATGTGCCCGGGAATGCGTCTTGGTTCAGCTATGCTTGAGGTTCCTTACGCGAATCTTCTCTATAAATTCGACTTCAAACTTCCTAATGGGATGAAACCAGATGAGATCAACATGGATGTCATGACTGGGCTCGCTATGCACAAGGCCGAGCATCTCATGCTTGTCCCCGAGAAAGTGAACATGTGACGATTTCTACGCTCAAATAAATCTATCATCAGTATGCTGTATCTTTGTAATAAGGTCAGATAAATAATCAGTATGCTATTTGTAAGGCCAATTTGTAAACTATGCTTCAAAGTTTAATTAGTTTATATTTTTCTCTCCACATTTTCATCAAGAGATGCAATTCACATTGATGTATTACGTAGGGGATTCTTATAAGTTATAAATATAACTGGATTGCAACAAAAGTATAACTAAATATGAAGTTGTATTGTTAATACAAAATAAACCCCATCCAGTAAATAATTAAACGAAAAGAAAAAAAAAGTAGGGGCACAATATAATGGTTGACACGAAATCAAGCCATCGAGACGAGAAGACGAAATCCTAAACATTTGCTAACTCCCTAATCCATATCAGGAAATCTTCTTTAGTTGTTAGGTGTG
This sequence comes from Brassica nigra, assembly GCA_016432835.1. Classification (NCBI taxonomy): domain Eukaryota; kingdom Viridiplantae; phylum Streptophyta; class Magnoliopsida; order Brassicales; family Brassicaceae; genus Brassica; species Brassica nigra. The sequence continues at coordinate 2,292,862 of CM028245.1, forward strand.
GAAAAATCTGACGGTATTCTAATTTTAATAACAAGATTTTCAATTATGAATAGACGTTTCTGTCGGGAAGTGTCTGCGTTTTCTTTTTTTTTTAGTGTTCCCCACCATCTTCAGTGCTGGTAGACTGGTTGTGGGTCCTCTAGCTCGGCCTACTAAATATAGTTTTGAACTTTTATCTACGTGATACAAGGAAAAATAATTTTGATCCAATCAGTAAATAAAACTTCGAAATAATTAAGAAAAATGGGTAGCCTGAAATAGGAAATATTCAAACCTTCCAATCCTAGATGCAGTGGCGGAGCCAAAAATCTTTTGTACCAAGATCAGATTTTTTTTGGCGGGATCAAAATTTTATTTTAATTGGAGTAAAAAATAATTCTTAAATAAAAACAAATATTTTTTTAAAAATAATGGGTCAGCTGACCCCACTACCACAACACTGCCTCAGCTCCTGTCTAGATGGCTAGATGCTAATACAGGCCAACTCGGCGATGGAAACTTTTGGAAAATAATCGTTATCTTTAAAATATTGTATTCAAGGCCGTAAACATTGGTTGGTCTGCTTCATCGCAAGTATTCACACATAACTTTATTTTCATTTGGAGATCTACATTGTTAAATGGAAATGTTTAGCCATTGCAGTTTGGTAAAGCGTTGTAGACCACTGGCTTTTTTTATTTTATTTTGAAAAATTTCACCTTACTTGCACATGACACTTGTTAATTTTCAATAAGAATGTAGAGAATCGACCCTGGCTTTCTTGTAACAAACGAATCAAACGCACCTGATATGTTTGGCGAGTCCAACTCCAAACCGGAGTAAACTCAATATCACTATGAATCGAAAAGATTACAAGCCTAGCACTAGTTGCGTGTTCTATGAGAAATTATTTTTGTTGTGTCTAACAATGAGAGCCTAGACCTATATTTATACAAGATTGATCATGTAGTTCCTTGTTGGAAAAGGAATAACATGTTTATCCTAAGTTTATAAGACATTATAAACTTCTTGGATAATGATGAAACTAATCCAATCTTCTTATCTTCCAGGTCTTGTACGAAGCCCAGTAGCCGGCCTAGCTCAGGATGGCCCAAGAGACATCAATGCCTCACATTCTCCACCTTGGCTCTTTGGTCATTCCTCGGCTTCTCCGCTTCTCCATCTCTCTCTCTCTCTGCGAAAAGAAATCCGAAGCATCGACGAGATCGCCGCCTCGTCTCCTCCAAGCTCCGTCTGTTCCTCGACGCCGCTTCACCGGAGATGCATGCCCTCTCCGATCCTTGCTTCTCTTCTCTTCTCCCGGTTGATTTCTCTCTCTCCCTCTTCGATTCTCCGTGAGCCAGACAAGATCCCTACTTCACCGTCGCTTGTCTTCACCGGCGTCCGCTTCCTCCGCCTTCGCCATTGACATCTCAGGTTCCCTTTGCTCCTCCTTTGTCTTCTTCCTTAGACATTTGAGTAAAGTCCTAACCTTTGATTTCAAATTTTTTTTTTCATTTTTCCAGCTTATCCCCTTGATGATTCCAGTACCTCCTTTGACCTTCGTGATTCTCCAGTAGCAAACAAAACCTCCTTTTGATTTTACTCCTTTTGGTACGTGTCTCCATGTAGCTCTTGTAACAAGAAGTTTAATTTGATTTAACAAATTTTCTTATTGACTTTCAGCTCGTGATGTCGACGTCTCTTCACCACCGTAGCTCCCTTAGGTATCCAAATGGAATTTTAATACCTATTCTGTTAAGAACTTAACCATGTGAGACAATAACTTTTCCTTGTTTATTTGCTTCCAGCTTTGCTTGCTTCCACACGTATTCCTTCAGGTACAACATCTGATTTTTTTTTTTTTTTTTTTTAATTTAATGATATCCCAGCTTCTGTTGAAGCTTATTCTCCTGCACAACAACTCTTTGACTAGTATTCCTCGAATTGTTTTGCAGGTTCCTTGTATAGACAGCTCCTGTCTACAACCATCATTCTTCAAAGGTAATCTTCTGAACTCATCTTTCCAAAGCTTTATAAATCCCTGTCGAACCATCAGTTTGCTTTTTCTGAAACTGATATTTTCTTTTGTGGCCTTTCCGCGAGGTGAACGAGTCGACAGCCTTGTCACCTGCAGCCACAAGAGACTTACTAAGGCAGAACCTTGAGGATCTCCAAGCATGTCTCGAACTTCTGTCCAAGGTACACACTTAGTTAGGAAATCTGCCGGGTTGATAGATGTGTGAATCTTGTAAACCGTAACGTCGCCAGCCTCAATTACGTCTCTCATAAAATGTAGTCTAGTGTCTATATGCTTAGTCCTTTCATGGAACCCTCCATTCTTAGCTAAGTGTATAGCACTTTGAGAATCTGAAAACACTCTCACATCATCTTGCTTGAACCCCAATTCACTAACAAAACCCTTAAGCCATAATGCTTCTTTGAATGCTTCGGCTAGGGCCATATACTCTGATTCTGTCGTTGATAGAACAACAATGTGTTGGAGACCAGATCTCCAGCTTATTGTATTGCCTCCGACTTGAAACACATATCCGGTAACGGATCTCCTTCTGTCCAAATCGGTAGCATAGTCTGCATCAGAGAATCCTTGTACCTTAAAGTCTTCTCCTTTAGTAAACAATAGGTCTGAATCTAGAGCTCCTTTAAGGTATCTCATCACCCACTTGACAGCTTCCCAATGTTGTCTTCCTGGCTTGCTCATGTAACGGCTGATCAAGCCCACTGCGAAGCATAAGTCAGGTCTAGATCCCACCATTGCATACATTAAACTCCCAACAGCTGATGCATATGGTATCACGTTCATGAAACTTGCTTCCACGTGCTCTTCTTCTTGTGTCAAACTCTTGAGCTTAAACTGTGGTCCAATTGGCGTAACCACTGCTTTGCTCTCAGCCATGTTAAATGTTTCCAGCACCTTCTGTAGATACTTTCCTTGCGATAGCTTTAGAGTTCCTTTCTCTCGGTCTCTAATAATGTCCATTCCAAGTATTCTTGAAGCTGCTCCAAGGTCCTTCATCTCAAACTCTCTCTTCAAGCTGTCTTTGATTCTTTTAATCTCTTTAGAATCCTTAGACGCTATGAGCATGTCATCGACATAGATCAAGAGATAAACCATATGAGATAAGTCTGAACCTTTCATGTAGACACAAGGATCATAGGCACTTCTGTAGAAACCCTGCTCTTTCATGAACGTGTCAAATCTTCTATTCCATTGTCTTGGTGACTGTTTTAGTCCGTAAAGATTTTTTAACAGCAGACAAACTTGATCTTCTTTTCCCTTCTCAACGAAACCTTCTGGCTGTGCCATATAAATTTCTTCGTCCAACGTTCCGTATAAGAAAGCTGTTTTCACGTCTAGTTGCTCCAAATCAAGATCATAATTTGCAACAAGTGACAGCATAATTCTGATCGACACGTGCTTCACCACTGGTGCAAACACCTCTGTGTAATCAATCCCCTCAACTTGTGAAAACCCTTTAGCTACTAACCTAGCTTTATATCTCGGCTTCTCGACTCCAGGAATGCCTTCTTTCAGCTTGAAAACCCATTTGCTGCCAATAATCTTCTTATTCTCTGGTTTCTCAACCAGCTTCCAAGTCTGATTTTTCTCCAATGAATCTATCTCTTCTTGCATTCCCTGGTTCCATAACTTCCAGCTTTTACTTCTTCTTGCTTCTAAATAGGACTTGGGTTCGTCCATATTAATCTCTTCTGCTGTAGCTAGAGCATAAGCCACACAATCTGAATCATCATACCTAGAAGGTTTCTTCGATTCCCTTCTGATTCTATCTCTAGCAAGAATGTAGTTATCCAGATTTTCTTGTTCAGCTTCTGCAGCTTCACTTTCTGAGCTTGAAGACTCAGTTTTCGAATTTTCTGATGCTGGAGAAACTCCACCTTGAACTGTATCCTCTACTTCAGTGTTTGTAGCTGCGGATGAAGGTCCTTGAATCAGCGTCGGACTGAACGTCACTTTCGTTTTTTTCTTTTCGTTGGTTACTTCGACGTCTTTAAACATTTCTTCTTCATTAAAGATCACGTTCCTGCTCACCATGCATCTTAATTCTTCTGGTAACCAGACTCGATAGCCCTTAGTCCCCGTTGGATATCCCATGAAAACTCCTTTCATCGCTCTTGGACTGGTTTTGGCTTGAGTCACATGTACATAAGCCGTGCATCCAAACTTCCTTAGATGATTTAAGTCGTTTCGTGACCACACCTCTTCGGTATCTTGAAGTTAATAGCTGTACTAGGAGATCGGTTGATTAAGACACGTAAGCCGCCGAACTTCTCTTCTAGACCTGCCTCTGTCAACATACATCTCACCTTCTCCATAATAGTACGGTTCATGCGTTCTGATACTCCGTTTTGTTGTGGAGTGTAGACGCACGTTCTGTGTCTTTTAATCCCTGCCTCCTTACACAATGTATCCATCTGTGTATTGCAGAATTCCAATCCATTATCCGTCCTAAGACACTTCACCTTCTTTCCTGTCTCTGTCTCCACGCTTGCCTTCCATTCCTTGAAGTTCTGAAACACTTCATCCTTCGATCTTAGGAAATAGATCCAGACTTTCCTAGAAAAATCGTCGATGAATGTAACAAAGTAATAGCAGCCTCCAAGACTCTCAACCACCGAAGGTGAACCCCACAAATCTGAGTGGATGTATTAACATCCTTAGACGTGTGCTTACCCTTTGGGAAGCTTAACTTGTGTGCTTTACCCAAGACGCAGTTCTCGCAAAACTCTAACGTCTTTACGTCTTTCTCGTTTAGATGTCCCTCTTTGACTAGAATATTCATGCCCTTTAGACTCATATGCCCAAGTCTAGAGTGCCACCTCTTAGTCAAATCGATATCAGGCCTTGCAACTGCAGCTTCACCACTCAATATTGTGCCTTGCAAGTAGTATAGACCATCACAATATTTCCCAGAAATTACCTTCTGATCTCCTTTGTAGAACTGCACCATGAAATCTTTACCTTCGTATCTGCATCCCATCTTCTCCAGTAAACCGTAAGAAATAAGGTTTCTGCCCATTGTTGGCATGTAACGAACATCGGTGAGAATCACGCTTGATCCATCATCATTCATGATCCTGATCTTCCCGATCCCTTTGATCTCACTAACGGTGTTGTTGCCCATCAAGACCTTCCCTCCTTCTATGTCTTCAAGATCGAATAAGACATCCTTATTTGGAGTGATATGGAACGTACATCCCGAATCAAGTACCCATTCCTCCTTAGTAGCTTGCTGGCTCGCTACTAATACCAACGGTTGCTCCTTCTCTTCAGCTATGTTGACCGAGTTTGCTGGCTTCTTCCTCTCGGGACACTGCTTTTTAAAGTGTCCCTCCTTGCCACACGTCCAACATTCTTTAGAGAATTTAGGTCTTGATTGTGATCTGGATTTGCTCTTAGATCTAGCTCTCCAAGTCTTGTTGTTCTTCTTGTCACCTCTGCCCCTATCGTTACCGGCGAACAGCCCCTCCGAGTTAGTCTTAGACCTGTTAAGAAGTCCCTTCTCCCTTAATTCAACTTCCTTAGAATAAGCTGAGCTTGTAACATCACGGACTGTTAACGTCTCTTTTCCGCTGCCGTACTTTAACGCATCAACTAGAGACTCGTATTGCTTAGGTAGACTTGTTAAGATCTGTATGGCTTGATCTTCTTCACTGATCTTAATATCCAGACTTGCTAGATCAGCCACAAGTTTAAGAAACACATCCAAATTTTCCTCAATGGACTTGTGTTCTTCCATTCTGAAACCTGCATATCTTTGCTTCATGTAAATACGATTAGGTAACGTCTTGGTCTGATACTCCGCTTCTAGAGCCTTCCACATCGCCAGTGCTGTAGGCTCATGCATAACCTTGCGTAGAATAAGATCAGATAGACACATACTGATCAGATTCTTGGTACGCAGCTCTTTGTCTTGCTCCTTCGGATCAGGTTTAGCTTCCTTCTGTTCTTCGTCACCTTCATCATCCGTAGAAGGAGTTTTCTCCTTGAGAACAGAACCCAAACCAAAGATCTCTAGCTGACATAGCATCTTGTATTTCCATAGACCAAAGTCACCCTTCCCATCAAATTTCTCCACTTCAAATTTCTTTAAAATTGCTTCCATCTCTTTTATTAACCCGTAAACTTTTGTTTCTTTGTTTGCAGGTTAACGTAACACGCTGTCTCCGCAAGCTTCAACGCCAACGAGCTGAGTATTCTTCACCACACCAGATAAGAATTCTCTCTGCTTGTTTATTGAATCTTGCCTTCGAATCTGGATCTAGTTTAACCTAAGCTCTGATACCACTTGTAGAGAATCGACCCTGGCTTTCTTGTAACAAACGAATCAAACGCACCTGATATGTTTGGCGAGTCCAACTCCAAACCGGAGTAAACTCAATCTCACTATGAATCGAAAAGATTACAAGCCTAGCACTAGTTGCGTGTTCTATGAGAAATTATTTTTGTTGTGTCTAACAATGAGAGCCTAGACCTATATTTATACAAGATTGATCATGTAGTTCCTTGTTGGAAAAGGAATAACATGTTTATCCTAAGTTTATAAGATATTATAAACTTCTTGGATAATGATGAAACTAATCCAATCTTCTTATCTTCCAGGTCTTGTACGAAGCCCAGTAGCCGGCCTAGCTCAGAAAAAAAAAATTAAAACATGACATTTCATATATATAAAGAAATCATGTACGTAAAGCTTTTGTTTTCTCCTTGTATAATGATCTCCGCATATGAATCAAGAAGATGATCGTTCTTTTCTGTTATGTTTCTAGATATGCTTGGACATTGCGGAAGAAAATACCTGAAATAAACTATTACAGGAAGACATATCCGAAGTCAACAAAAATAAAAACAGAAATCAAGATAAGAAGTCAATGCAGAGAGACTATGGAAGGAAGGATGTTTTCTTGTTTGTTTTGTTTTAAAACCTTCCTTCCATATCTCTCTGTATTAACGCCTAAGGTTCTTGTTTTGGACAAGAGTTCATTGATTGTATAATGGGGAACTGCTGTGGAACGGGAGGAACGTTGATTGGAAATGATAAGAACAAGAATGGTTTTAAAATTGCAAACCCTTTTTCAATCGATTACGGTCACCGACACGATGGTGATAGGCTTGTTGTCCTCAAGGAACCAACGGGTCGTGATATCAAGCTGAGATACAGACTAGGTCGTGAGCTAGGTCGAGGTGAGTTCGGTGTCACGTATCTGTGCACAGACAACGAGACGGGAGAGGTTTTTGCATGCAAATCCATCTTAAAGAAGAAGCTGAGAACGGCGGTGGATATAGAGGACGTTAGGAGGGAAGCTGAGATCATGAGGGTTATGCCTGAGCATCCAAACATCGTCACGTTGAAGGAGACTTACGAGGATGATAAGGCTGTGCATTTGGTTATGGAGCTTTGTGGTGGCGGTGAGCTTTTTGATAGGATTGTGGCTAGAGGGCATTACACGGAGAGAGCTGCAGCTTCGGTTATTAAGACAATTATGGAAGTTGTTCAGGTTGGTTTGGTTTTGATGTCTGAATCTTATTTGATTTTGTGGCTGCTTGGACACTGTTGATCATTGCTTGGGAGTCACTCAAAGTGCAATTCTTAGACATTAGTTATTGATATGTGACATTGCATGGAACCCACTCAAACTGCAATTCTTGGAGATCTTGAGCTTTTGGTGGATAAGATTACAGTAGATGCTGAGAGTATTGTGTTTTGTTTCCATGGTGTGTTGCAGATGTGCCATAAGCATGGAGTAATGCATAGAGACCTAAAACCTGAGAACTTCTTGTTTGCAAACAAAAAGGAAACTGCACCTTTAAAGGCGATTGATTTTGGTCTCTCTATTTTCTTCAAACCAGGTAATGTATCATCTTCGTTGCTTGGCCAAAGAATCATAAGTAGCATTCTTTAACCCTAAGTATTTTCTTTGCAGGCGAGAAGTTTAACGAGATCGTTGGGAGTCCTTACTACATGGCTCCTGAGGTACTAAAGCAGAGTTATGGACCAGAGATTGATATTTGGAGCGCAGGTGTAATCCTTTACATTTTGCTCTGTGGTGTTCCACCTTTTTGGGCAGGTTTGGTTTTGTTAAAACACTTGTTACGTTTCATTTTTTGTAGATTAATACAAAAATGTAATGACGCCTTTTTTTGTATCTTGTTTGTTTGTAGAAACTGATCATGGAGTCGCAAAAGCAATTCTTAAATCTGTGATTGACTTCAGAAGAGATCCCTTGCCTAAAGTTTCTTCAAATGCAAAAGATCTTATCAAGAGGATGCTTCATCCTGACCCAAAGCGTCGTCTTACAGCTCAGCAAGTGCTTGGTAACATCTTTCTTTCAAAATGTAAATGTTATACGTCCTCATAGTGGAACAATGTTAATTAAGGCTTTATATATCATATTTGGTTTACAGATCATCCGTGGATACAAGATGGCAAGAATGCTTCCAATGTATCACTGGGTGAAAGTGTGAGAGCAAGGCTTAAGCAATTCACAGTTATGAACAAGCTCAAGAAAAGGGCACTCAGGGTATGTACTAATAATCTCTTCTCTTGAAAGAGCTAAAGAATAGTTTTATAACGTTCCATCTTTAGGTTATTGCTGAGCATCTATCGGTTGAAGAAGCATCAGGAATCATAGAAAGATTCCAAGCAATGGACACTAGCAATAGAGGAAAGATTACCATTCAAGAGCTAAGACTCGGATTGCGAAAGCTCGGGATTGTTGTTCCTCAAGATGACATTCAAATCTTGATGGACGCCGTAAGCTATATGTTAAGCAAGTATCTTCAATACTAACTCGAAAGTTTTGAATATTCAGATGATGTTTTTTTTTTAAACTATACAGGGAGATGTTGATAAAGATGGATATATAGACGTTAATGAGTTTGTTGCCATATCCGTACACATCAGGAAGATGGGAAACGACGAGCACTTAAAGAAAGCTTTTAAGTTCTTTGATCTAGATAATAGTGGTTATATTGAAATAGATGAGTTACGAGATGCTTTGACAGATGAGTTTGATACAACTAGTGAAGAAGTTGTCGAAGCCATTATATATGATGTTGATACCAATAAGGTTATTAGACCCATCTGAGAGTAAAATTTTTTTGTAGAAATAATATGAAACTTGAAGGTTTATGAACGGTTACTTGTGCAGGACGGAAGGATAAGCTATGAAGAGTTTGCAACGATGATGAAAACGGGAACGGATTGGAGAAAAGCTTCGAGGCAGTACTCTAGGGATCGGTTCAAGAATCTTAGTCACAAACTGATGCAAGATGGGTCTTTGCAGTCTCATGGAGATACAAAATAGAACTTGAAATCCCAAGCATGGATACTTATTCTCACTCTCAGAAGATTGAGTTGTTCCAAAAATATTTTGAGTCTTTTGACGGGTATCATCATTATAAGGCTTATATTGTTGAAAGATGGATGCAGCCCGTCTGTATAGATAAACTGATGTATTGTATGTGAGGATCATTAATTACGTTTATTCTTGTGAATTATGTAAAAATTCAATATTTTATGTCTCTCTATTATCAGTAACAGAATATTTAAATTTCCTTGAAACAAACTGGCATTCGTCATGGTTCACTGAGCTAGACTTCTATTTTTCATTCCCTACTTCTTAGGAATTTAAAATATGAATTTTATGGCTCCAAATAATATTAGAATGCAATTACATATGGTCCTTTGTAATGCAATTATATGGGTTTTCTTTTTGAAAACAACGTGCCTTTTATTGGGGTTTAACTGACTGATTGTTTACTATGATATAATACAATTCCATAGGAAGCAGCAAGGTTGGATACAAAGACTCTGGGATAACTTTAACTACATTAACATGTTCCTTAGCCTTTGGCAACAGGTTATATGATATAGTTAATTGTGAGGCTAAGCTTGCCTCGGTTATGTTAATAAACTTAGTGATTAATAGACAGTTGAATACTAATTCCAATGAAAAGAACAACTAAATCCAACAATAATATTTCACACATTGTATTTAATAGGAAGCATGGAGACATATGCTAAGATATTTGCATCTTCCAGTCGGATGTATGGGTCTGATCTAATGCCATTAACTACAGCTTTGAACCATTCGTAGTTCAAACGGGTACCCAATCCACAAGCGGCCAAAACGGACCAAACGCTGCAACAGTTGGCGAAGCGTTAGCTGGTTTAGCTGAAATTCATGCTCATGTAATTGATCTGGATGAACCTTGGTCAATAGCCATCATAGAGAAGCGTCGTCATCTTCATTATGTACAGCTATAGAGAAACACTGTTCGTATTCTCCCTCTATTAGTAACAAAGCCTGTAATCATAGATAATAAAACTTAGACATCAACTCGGAAAGTAACTGACAACAAAACTATATTAAGTATGCAAACCATTTTTCCTTTAAGGTCGTGTCTAACATTTTCTGATTCAACAGCTCTGGTCTCATATTCAATGAAATCCTGGAAAATACGGTAAATCTTGATTTCTTGTATAGTTTCTAAAGTATCATATAATCAGTTGAAACTAAAATTTATAGGTGTGTGAAGTGAAACTATAATCACGGCTCCTTTAACCTTTGAAGTCGCATCTTTTTCAGATTGATTGACTGATTTGCTTCTAGCAGAGAGAATACCATTTGCCACTTGGATTGCTATGTCTTCACCAATAGCTTCAAGTCTTCTCCCTAAGCTTCTCTCAAGAGATTCTAGATCATCCTTCGTTGCAATCTCAGTTTGCAAGTTCATTACATCTTCCAACATTTTGGTCTTGAGATGTAATAGTGTCCAACATCTCCTTCTGAGAATTAATAAGCTGTCACAGAAAACATTTCAGATTCCTCACTAATATTGTGTATGCAAAAAACTTATTATATATTAAGTCTAACCTGCGTCAAAATTGGAATAGCTGATTCACGTTGAGCTAGCTCCTTCTGCTCACTAGTACCCTGAACTTCAGTTGATTTTGGAAGTTCAAAATCATCTTGAATTGGAAGAAGTGATTCAGCTTGCTTGTTATGCTCACTACTCTGAACTTGATCTCCATCTTGCTCCTTCTGCTCAGTATTACTCTGAACTTCAGTTAGTTTTGGAAGTTCACTTCATCTTGAATTGGAAGAAGTGATTCGCCTTGCTCCTTCTGCTCACCATTACTCTGAACTTGATTTCCAGCTTGCTCCTTTTGTTCAAGCTTACTCTGAAATTGTGTGTACTTTTTGAAAGTTCAATTGTTTTTGTTTATAAGTACAATTTCTTATACGTTTTAGTTCACTAACCTTTTCAACCGCTTCACAGATTTTATCAACTTTGAGCTGCGGCTTCCTGTGAGCTTTAGTGAGTTTCTCTGCTCTTCTTTGTGCAGCCCGCACCAATGAAAGTTGCTTGTAAGCTTTACTTCCCTTTCTACCCTTTAAAAAGTAGTCATACGTGTTCTTGGTTGTTTTGAATGACTGACCAAATTTTCTAAACAAAGTCTCATACATCTCACCGAGTGAGTAACAGGCTTCAACGCATTCCGACATGCATCTTTTACGGGGCATGTTTTCAAGTAAAACCATCTGAGTGAAGACTTGAACTTGGGAGGTTAGTGAAGCCTGAAACAAAGCACATTGTTGTATCAGTGTTCTGCCCAAACACATGCAAAAAAAAAAAAAGCAAAAACGTTTTTACGACTAACCATTATTTTGTCAACTGCTTCACAAATTGGGTCAAATTTAATCTCTGCTAAACATTTGACTCCAGCGAGGAGCTCCTTGTTGTTTTTTTATCAGAAGACTATTCCAGATTTCAGCATCTCTCAGTATTTTCACAGTTTCAGCGTCTATACCATAGTCGATTACTTGTGGCACAAGGAACAAAAGAATATCATGTACAAAGATTGCAGAAATTGAAGACCGGAAAATATAATTAAAGTGCAATAAATAATAGCATGAAACTATGAAAGTCTTTAAGTCAGCTCCTAGAGACAAAAGGCAAAAGCTGAAAGTAATTGAAACTTACATGTTTTAATTGGTACGTAATCTTCCTCATAAACGACCGGCTGCTTATGCTTCGGACCCATGGCAAAAAAAAAAAAAACTCTGGAAATCGAGTTCAAACGCGGAGAGATAGAGAGGAACAAGACTGAAAATTTAGGGTTTTTGGGGAATCAGCAATTAATATAATAGGCCAAGAAGACTTTCTTAATTAATATAATGGGTCAAAAAGACTTGTTTACGTTTAAGGCGGGTAAATATTTAATAAATTTCAACCGAGTTTTAAAAAACATAAGGTAATTTTTGAATAGTTATGATATTTGTCACATTGATCTCACCAACCCGCATGCGTGTATATCCACAACATGTCGCCTGAATGCGATTAATATATAAAAAGGACGCATTGTGACCGGTAACTTTGTGGCATTCCATAATTTCCGTACCAACTAATTTAACAGAAACTCTTTTATATTAAAAGGGAAATAGTTGTACACAACACCCATTCCTTAACTTTTATGGGCGTTTACCGTTTATGCATACATATATTTAAACTAATTTAGTTTTATTATTTATTTAGTCTTACCAAACGGATCATGTCATTCTGATTCGTGTATACAAGTTTCTAGCAATTCGAAATATCATCATTTGGAGCATCATGCATTGCATATACTCAAGTTTCATGATATTCCTAATAAAATTGGGTTACTATTCATAACTAAGTGTTTCCATATATATTATACATGTGGGTATATATGCACTCATGGACAATATTTTCCCACTTTTTAAACGAATCCAATATTGAGAAAAATTCAACTATAACTTTGGACCAGCTAGAACTGTATTTGAATTTCTCTTTTCAGAATATTCTAATTAATACAGTTTCAATACCGTTTGTCAGTGGAATCCCATATATGGATGGATAGTTGGACATATTTAGGTTTATGGCTGGACATATATAGTTGGATACATTTTATGTTTAAAGTGTGATTTTTATATTATTATTGTTGTGATATGAAATTTTGTGTTATATACTTGTATTATAATATCTATGTAAACTGAAGAGAAGAAGATAACATATATTATAGTATGTATCTAAAGAACATATATTAAAGTATTTGGTACATACTATAGTATAAACATACACATTTTAATCGCACCCACTGTATCCATTCATAATCTTATCTATTTTTGTCTTCGTCATAAGATTTGGAGAAACATATAAAATTAACCTATGAAATTAATCTTTATCTTATAGTATGTATCCAAAGAACATGTATATGAAATATTTGGATACATCATAAGATTTGGGGAATATAAATTAGTATAAAATATAATCGTTCAATTTTAAACGTAAACGTCTCCGCTGTATATTTATATACAATTTTCAATATCACGGTGTAGCTCGTGTTAAGATTTGGATTTCTAATCCAACTTTTAGAAAGTACATATGTGAAAGATAATACTCAAACACAATAGTTCGAATAGAACACTCTCAAGATTAAATTTAAGACGATGATTTGCCAAATAAATTAAGAGAAATTACTTATAATGACTCTGATCATACATGTAATTACTCAACTCTTAAAAATCTAACAATTACTAACATAACACATATGTGGCTAGATTTATTTGTTTTGTCGTTTTAAGGGGATCCATCAAACTATACATGAAAGAATAGAAATACTGGTCACACACAAATGTAATATAAGCATGGTGAATCCTATTCATCAAAGGATTTTCTTCAAAGGATGAACAATAACCTACAATTAAGGAAACTTATAATAACAACGACCAGGAAGTTTTCCCAGAAGTCATGCTTTCGTCCATACCTTCGGGTCTTTCAAGCAAGCTTCACACATGCCTTATCTTATATTTGTATACGTTTTCATTTTGTGTACGTCTATTAACTAGTAGTATATGCCTAGATTATATATTTTATATAGCCGATAATACCTATTCTAAAAGTTGATTTTAATTTTGTTCAGAAAGATATGCACGTAGGGCCACTAGTGTTTCCCGTTGTTATTGGAAATTCCATGTGTTGAACTGTTTGTTCAAGTTTTTGAACCCGTAAGTCAAATTTATTTTGGTTCAACAGGGTTTTATTACTGTTATAAGCTTGTTAAGAAAGAATTTGTTACAAATTTTGGGCTCATGCAAGCATGGTTAACTTTCTAGAAACACTGAAAACCCTTTTTCAAAAACAAAAAAAAAAATTCTGGAAACAGGGAATGGCCAGATGGGGTTTTACCAGCTCAATCATGTGCTAAAATACATTGCAATTTGACCATGTGCGAATTTTAAATGTCAACACAACGGGAAACTCATACATATTCAGATGTTCTTAAATCTTAAGCGCCTAACTTAGCTTCTCATGCGCAAATGTGTGTGCCGCAAACTATGGTTTAATGTACGGCATCGTCTGTATATAGAGCATTTTCTAAAGAAAATATAATTTAGTTCTTTCCGTTTCTGTGAGGTCAGCTCCTATTTGGATTAAATAAACCGACTTACGTGGGGGATGTGGATGAACAAAAATGCTTTTTAGTGACCAATTACGGTCCAGCTTGACAAACTAACAAACAAAAAGTCTATTATGACGTTGATATTTGTGACCTGGCCATATCAATGCCAAATTTTCATTCTTTCAATAAGCAACGAGATCAATAAGATGTGGCAGTCACGTGGACGTTTGTTATCGCCATTCCAACTGAACCTTCACGAACATATAAGGTCATTTGTTCTTTGCTAAAATTACGCAAATCTCTGTAGTGCACGAAATTGCGACTATATTTTAAAGACAACTCCTGTTCTTGAATCATGTATCTCGCACGTAAATTTGAATTTTCGGGGGTATTATCGATAAATAGATAAACCAAAATGTATTTTCACCATAAACCACAAACAAATGTTCTCGAAATGTCACATTTTATCTCATATATAAAGCTGACCCTGAAATTTTGGAAACTACAAGCCAAAAAAGTAAAAATGGTCAAAACCTTTGAACCACTAATTAAAGATACATATGTTTTTAAAAAAATTGGTCGATTTTTTTTTTGTCAACAGTTGGTCGATTAAATATTCATATATATTCATTATCGTCCTTTATTAGCCTTTTGTAGCTTACTTACAAAATCACTTCCCGCCAAATTGATTAATGTGGATTGATTAATTTTTGACTTCCTACGTTGATCAATTTTAAAAAGAAACAATATATGCAGGTCCCATGATTTCAGACGCTTTTCTGTTTCATTTTATAGGTTGTAAATTTCCAAAATGCTCATATTTTTCAATCATATGTAACATATACGCACAAAATAGAATGGTTCTTTTATATGTATAGAGTAGTTAAATTTATATATATTGTAGTTCCGCTAAAAATAAATAATACTGTTCTTTTTTTGCTGACTTTCTAGTTACTAAATATAATTAAAAACTGAAATGCAATATTTAACAAATTTGATTCCCTTGTAAAACGTTCATTTACATTCAGAAATGGTATCTTTATTTTTTCTTTTTTTTTTTAAGAAATGCAGTATGTAGAAATCCGGCCATTGATTGTTGATTAATATGGATGATACTCATGTGACTGGCTTATGATGAACCATACTAATACTCATTGTTACAAACTCATAGCAACATCATAAATCCATCACTCGCCGCAATAATTTTCTTAGTATATGTTCAATTTCACATTTTGACCCTTCACTTTCTCGAATGAAAAATTATACAAGAAAATTATTTGAGAGTCATTCTGACCAATTATCTGGCAGAGACTATATAATAAAATACTTCTGATTACCTTAAATCATTAAGCGTTGTTTCTTGCAGAATATATGATGAGCATGGTCTCGCTAAGAGACAACAAAATCTTTAAATAAATTAAACAAGAGAGAGTACAAATATAAAACTCTAAAGGAAGAAAAATGCATAAAATATAAAATATAGAATACAGAGGCATTAAGTAGTGTTTACGTGACAATCTCAATTTCACTCCATACCTCGAACTCATTCAAGCTTAAGAAACCAAACTTTTACTGTTCCTTTTGATTTGCCTATAAATACACGTTCCTCGACAATTCTCAAATTTCATAAACAAGGCAACACAAAGAAAAGAATCATAAACATCAAACATTCTCAACCTAATCCCCAAAAACAACTCGCATTCCATTCCCAAAATTACATTTCCCTACCAACCACAATGGCTCCTTGTTGCAGAGTTCTTACCGGTTTCCTAGTGTGGTCTCTTTTGATGCTCTCGTGGTGCGAAGCTTCAAGAAACCGCATCAGTGGATATGATCATTCTTATGGAACGTTCAAATCCAGTAGCTTAATCAAGCAAAGAGACGGTATCACACGTTTGAAAAGCTTTGCAAGAGCCTCTTTGCGACTTACAACCACGGTTAGTGTTTCTGATTTTGGAGCTAAAGGAGATGGAAAAACCGACGACACGCAGGTATATATATATATATACTTATACACACATATTTAGATGACTTAATTTTTTTTTTTTTACCAAATACATGACTTAGATATAATTTGAGACGGTCATGTATATAACTTTACGTTGTTTGTTGTGCTAATGGTCCATTCATGCATGCATGATCAGGCGTTCGTGAATGCGTGGAATAAAGCATGTTCTTCAAGTGGAGCTGTTAATCTCTTAGTTCCTGAAGGAAAGACTTATTTCCTTAAGTCTATTCTATTAAATGGCCCATGCAAATCAACTCTTACCGTTCAGGTAATTTACAAAGTTGACTATTTGTTGAAGACATACGGTACTACATGTGATCACAAGCATATATATGGATTTAAATATATAAATGAGCTTTTGGGGCATGGAACAACAGATCTTTGGGACGTTATCAGCATCTCAAAACCGAGCAGATTACAAAGATCTCAGCAAATGGATTACGTTTGACAGCGTTAACAGTCTATCGGTCGATGGCGGCGCCACCGGAACTGTCAACGGAAACGGCGAAACGTGGTGGGAAAACTCATGCAAGCGGAACAAAGCTAAGGTGTGTGTGCGTGTAAATGTGTCATGTACTTAATCTATTTACTGTCTACATGTCATCTTGATATATTGACACTCTTGTTATTGTTATTTTTTTGAAGAAATGCACAAAAGCCCCAACGGTACGTTTAAACATTTATGATTTTCATGTGGTTGTGATCGTGATTGGACAAACGTTTTACATGAACATATTGTTTATATGCAGGCTCTTACTTTCTACAACTCGAAGAATTTGAGAGTGGATAATCTGAGGGTGAGAGATGCGCAACAGATTCAGATTTCGATTGAGAAATGCTTCAACGTTCAGGTTTCAAATGTTGAGGTCACTGCACCTGCTGATAGTCCTAACACCGACGGTATTCACATCACTAACACTCAAAACATTCAAGTATCCAAATCCATCATCGGAACAGGTCATTAGTCTATCCATTTACATCACCGTTATATGAAAAAGTTTCTTGAGTATCAAGGAAGCTAAAATTTAGAGGTGTACCATCATAATCGATGGAGATTGGCTCTGAAAAAGTTTTAAAATGGTCACTTTTTATGTCAGGTGATGATTGTATATCTATTGAAAGTGGGTCACAAAACGTAAAAATCAATGATATAACTTGCGGCCCAGGTCACGGTATCAGGTATCGCTGAATTGTTTTTAGTATATATACCTTAAAGATTCAACCATGATCTTTTAAATAATACTATATAAATTTGACACTCTTACAAAACATGAGCAGCATTGGGAGCTTAGGAGATGACAATTCAAAGGCCTTTGTATCAGGCGTAACTGTGGATGGTGCTAAGATTTCCGGTGCAGACAATGGTGTTAGGATCAAAACTTACCAGGTGATGAAAATCACAAAACTAACTAAATTATCAAGTTCATCCCACTTTTTTTTTTTAATTAACATGTAACCATATTCAATCCAGGGAGGGTCAGGAATTGCTAGCAATATAATCTTTCAGAACATTCAGATGGAGAATGTGAAGAATCCAATCATAATCGACCAAGATTATTGCGACAAGAGCAAATGCACTGAACAAGTTCGTTTGAATCTGATCAAATCTTCCATTACTAATCAATAAACACTTTTTTGTCTCTTAATCATTTACTACATATATTTTTCAGAAATCTGCGGTCCAGATAAAGAACGTGGTGTACCGGAACATAAGCGGCACAAGCGCATCGGACATTGCAATAACTTTTAACTGCAGCAAGAACTATCCATGCCAAGGAATTGTACTCGACAATGTGAACATCAAGGGAGGGAAAGCAAGCTGCAACAATGCTAATGTGATGGATAAAGACGGTGTTTTGCCTCAATGCAAATCCACTTGATTAAATTAGATCTATCAAACACACACACACACATAGATGTATAAAATACATACAGACCGATACAAAGTATACTAAATTATGATATATACTTGTGGATACATACATGGACAACGAATTTAAACATATTGTCTATATATGTAATATAGTAAAGGAAAATACATTTAAACAACATGTTCAATAGAATTATGTCGTCTTATTTGTCGAAAATTTCATGAATAAAATTTTACATTGTAAAGTGGTTACGTACCTTCATGATGGTATCCTTTGTTGTGTTACAGTATGATGTCTATTATAGGTTTTTCATTAAAACACATAAAAGTGAACATTAGCAAGTTGCAGCAATGCTAATGTGATGGATAAAGACGGTGTTTTGCCTCAATGCAAATCCACTTGATTAATAGATCTATCAAACACACACACATAGATTTATAAATACTTATAGACCGATATTAAAAGTATACAAAATTATAATATATACTTGTGGATATATACACATGGACAATGAATTTAAACATATTGTCTATATATGTAATACAGTATAGGAATATACATATAAACAACATGTTCAAGATCTTAATGTATAAACTACATACTAAATAGTTTGTCTAAAATTTTATATAAATTAAAAAAGTTTATGTTTTTAAGTTGTTATGTATCTTCATGATGATGGTATCCTTTGTTGTGATTACAGCATGATATCTATTGTAGATTTTTTTTTTATATTTAAATACATAGAAATGAATAAGTTGACATGGCTTGGTCAATGATGTTACTTTACCAGGCCGATAAACTCGTTGGGCCTATAAGCCCATTAAGTTTAATTACTTGTGTCACTAAACAAAGGCCTTTAGAAACCCTACGTCTTACCCGTAGCACCTGAGCTATATATTGCAGCAACCTCTAGGGCTTCCACCTCCTCACGCTAACAAACACACATTGCCGCAGCCATTTCCACTCTCTTTGCAACTTCGACGATGGCTGAACGAGGTGGAGAACGCGGTGCCGGAGATCGTGGAGGTTTCGGAAGAGGCTTCGGAGGAGGCCGCGGCGACCGTGGCGGCCGAGGAGGTCCGAGAGGCCGCGGCAACAGACGCGGAGGCCGTCCGGCCGAGGAGGAGAAGTGGACGCCTGTCACCAAGCTCGGACGTCTCGTGAAGGAAGGAAAGATCCAGAAACTCGAGCAGATCTACCTCCACTCGCTCCCCGTCAAGGAGTACCAGATCATCGACCTCCTCGTGGGTCCCACTCTGAAAGACGAGGTGATGAAGATCATGCCGGTCCAGAAACAGACCAGAGCCGGTCAGAGGACGAGGTTCAAGGCCTTTGTCGTTGTCGGGGACACGAACGGGCACGTGGGGTTGGGTGTGAAGTGCTCCAAGGAGGTGGCGACGGCGATCAGAGGGGGGATTATATTGGCGAAGCTGTCTGTGATTCCCGTGAGGAGAGGGTACTGGGGGAACAAGATTGGGAAGCCTCATACGGTTCCTTGTAAGGTTACCGGGAAGTGTGGTTCTGTTACGGTGAGGATGGTGCCTGCTCCGAGAGGGGCGGGGATCGTGGCGGCTAGGGTGCCTAAGAAGGTGCTTCAGTTCGCTGGGATTGATGATGTGTTCACTTCTTCCAGGGGGTCGACCAAAACTCTTGGAAACTTCGTAAAGGTTAGAGCTTTGTTCCTTAGAAGTTGCCTTATAGATGAAAGTTGATTCCTTTTGATCGTGTTCTGAGTAATATAGCTTGATGTAGTTGATGGTAGTAAGAATTGTGAAGCTTGATTAGTTAGGCTATCTGTGTCACATGATGATTTGTTTGTGTTTTATTGAGCTGTCTATTTGTGTTTATTGCTAATTCACAAGCTTTAAAGGTTTGAACTTTCTTTGTTTACTTGGAGCTTGGAGTCGCCTTATAGATGAAAGTTGATTCCTTTTGATCGTTGACTGTGAGTAGTTCTGCGTAATTTAGCTTGATGTT
The DNA here is from genome assembly GCA_016432835.1 of Brassica nigra. Taxonomy (NCBI): domain Eukaryota; kingdom Viridiplantae; phylum Streptophyta; class Magnoliopsida; order Brassicales; family Brassicaceae; genus Brassica; species Brassica nigra. The sequence continues at coordinate 2,313,168 of CM028245.1, forward strand.
GATGATGAAAAGTAAGAATTGTTAAGCTTTATTAGTTTGAATTGAATAGGCTGGGATTTGATGATTTGTTTGTGTTGTATTGAGCTGTCTGTTCTTCATGATTTGTTGGTATTTACTGCTGAATCACAAGCTTTAAAGTCCATTGGGTCTGAAAATGATCAATCTTCATAGAAACTTGAGTCCATTGTACATGTATAAATCATTTCACTTGTACCTAAGTGTCTTACACAGACAATCATGGTTATATGTTTTTTCAGTATCTCCATTGTATTGCTTTGTAAGAACGATTATATATATGTCCAGTATCTTGAATGTTTTTGCTTTGTTATATCGTTTTTGAATCATTCATTGGTTAAATCCGTGTATTTGTATGTTTGTAGGCTACATTTGACTGCCTCCAGAAGACTTACGGATTCCTGACACCAGAGTTCTGGAAAGAGACTAGCTTTAAGAAATCACCGTACCAGGAGTACACAGATTTGCTGGCCGCAAAGGAAACTACTAGCAAAGCCATCACCGAGGTTGAAGACCAAGCCTAAAAATAAGGAACAAACAATGTCCCTTGGTTTGTTTTTGGATCGTCATCCTTTCTTGAGTTGATTTTGGTCGAACCTTCTTTAGTATATGTTGTTTTCTGGATTCCGTCTTATGTTTTTTCATCATCTTCCCAAACAATTATTTGCGCTCTAGTTTTTTTGTTCTTTTATAATACTCTTGCTTTTATAATCAAATCCAGTTCTCTTTTGAGCTATTTGATCTTCACTCATTTCTACAACCTTGGCTATGTGCTTCATTTTGAACAATTGTTTCCACTAATGATCCAAATTTATTATTTAAAAACATACATTTGTTCGTAAACAAATAATCAGTTCCTAAAATAATTATAAAATATTTTAGGTAAAATACATATATTAAGTAAAATATATCACTAAAATTATAACACCAATCACAAAGTATATTACTAAAATATTTAACATTTATCTAAAAATATGAAAACATCTTTATGAAAGATTTTTTTATAGGGGCTGTACTAATGATAAGCTCAGCCTAATTGTAGTGGAATAAACATCATTTTATAGGGGCTTAAGTTAAAAAAGGTCTTCATTGTTCTGTAACACGGAGAAAAGGTAGAGACTTTGAATAGAAGAAGAAGAAGAATAATCAAAGTTGACGTTTCTTCTCCGAAATTTCAGCTCTTTTCTAAATCCGCGGAATCTGATTCTACTCTTTTATCTTTTGCTTGATAAACCCTCGAATCGATTTCTCAATTTTTTTAGATTTTTTTTTTGTTCTTTTTAGTTATTGTCGGAACCGTGAGAAGCTCCTCTCTGTTGTCGGAACCGTGAGAAGCTCTCTCTCTCTCTGTGTCGGAATCAAATGGGGACTCCGGAATTTCCAGATCTAGGGAAACACTGCTCCGTCGATATCTGCAAGCAAATCGATTTCTTGCCTTTCACCTGCGACCGTTGCCTCCAGGTTCCTCTCTCTCTCTCTGCTTTGAATCACATGCAAAGAATCCTCTTTTGCGAATAATATTGTATGAATCTTGGATCGGTCTACCATTTTATTGTTCTTTTTCTCGTTTGTGTTTCGAACTTCGTGTTAGGACAAAAGAGAAAAAGTCTCCATCTTTCGGAGCATTACCCTTTTTTACATTGCGACGACTAGTTTGGTATAGGATCGAGTTTGATTTGGTCCGACATCTCAAAGTTTGATTACTAACCATCACGTGTGGAGCTATCTCTCATCTTAAGCTTACACATCGGCATTTCGCAATTCTCTGCACTTGATTCACTAGACTTCTTCAACGTTAGCAGTCTCAACTCTGCTCGAGATGAATATATCGAGTCTTGTCATCATGACTCTGCTAGAAAATTGCCATGAAAGATTTGATCTTTCCTTTGTTTTATGTCTTGTAATCTCTTTGGGTCTGCTGGTTTTTATACATTTGTTCAGGTTTTTTGTTTGGATCATCGGAGCTATATGAAACATAGCTGCCCCAAAGGGGACAGAGAAGATGTAACGGTCGTTGTCTGCCCGCTTTGTGCTAAAGGAGTCCGGTTAAACCCAAACGAAGACCCGAACATCACATGGGAGAAACATGTCAACACGGACTGCGACCCGTCCAACTACGAGAAAGCCACGAAGAAGAAGAAATGCCCTGTTCCTAGATGCAAGGAGCAGCTAACGTTCTCCAACACCATCAAGTGCCGGGACTGCAACGTCGATCACTGCTTGAAACACCGTTTCGGACCTGATCACACTTGTCCTGGACCTAGAAAACCCGAACCAAGCTTCCTGAGTTACTTTAGTGGGAGTAGTAGTAGCAAGAAAGAAGCTAAAACAACAAGACCCAACAAACCTTCTTCTTCTTCTTCGAGATGGTCTAATCTTTTCTCTTCGGCAGAAGCTGGAATTAGCAAGCTCGGAAACGACATTAGCCACAAGCTTCAGTTTTCGAGCAGTAGCAGCAGTGGCGATGGTGGTATGGTGGAGGTGTGTCCACAGTGTGGTGCGAAGTTCTCTTCGGTTGCGGTTCTTGTGGAGCATGTAGAGAGAACACACGAGAGGAACAAGAAGCAGAACCATGGCAAAAATCACAAGTACTGAGCATCTATCTTTGTGTTGTTTCTTCTCTCTTAAAGAAAAAAAAAATTCACATTCTTTGAACTTAATTTGAATTTAGATTGTATACCATTTCTTAATGATCTCTCACCGGTTTGATACGGCCAAAGAAAACCACGTGCTTTGGTCAACTAACTAGTAACGAATTGTTTTGGTCAGCTGACGTCATCACTTACGTAATCTCCCGCGGTAAAATAAAAATAACAGATTACCGACCCCACGTGAATGCAATTAACGGGCGTTAATAAGAAGCGACAGGCAGCTAACTTAACGGTGCGATTAAAACGTAATTAATTTGTGACAACTGACAACGTGAACTAGTCGTAAGATTATCTTTGATCTAACATTCATTTTATACAAAAAAAAAATCAGTTAATTGACCCAGTGAAGAGAGTGAATCCGCTCATTGACTCTGTACACGAATATTCAGTGCAGTAAAATGAAAATTTTACTTTCTAAAATATGCAAGAACATGCGCACACATACACTATATGAGTAATCAAGTACTAATTAAAGAATAGATTAAAAAAGATTTAAGTTTGCTTTATTTGCAATGTATGATGAGCTGGCGAAAGAAAATGCAATAACTAACCCCAGCTGTAATTCGCATCTGACGGCTGAGATTATTTCCTTTCTGAAAAAAAAAGTTCAAAGTAAATTAAAAAAATAAAAATAAAAGATATTAAGGAGGAACGAAACGGCAGAAGGTGGAACCCGCGTCGTTGCCGTTGAGGAAGAAGAAGAAGAAGAGAGAAGAAGATCATTTAGCTGGAAGCTTTGCTGTATGCTACTCAGAGAGAACAATCGGAGATAGGGATTCGAGTTCTCTCCGATTCAATTTTTCCAGTCTCCGATTCGAGCTTTGATCCGAGGTAATATGATTAATCTGGCTCTGGATTAGATTGTTCTTCGTAGTGGATTCTGGATTCCGTTTGATCGATTCGATGAATGTGTTACTTCTTCAATTACAGGCGAAACGTTTTGAGTTCTGAGGAGTGACTTTTCGATTAAATCGTTTGATTTCTGCTTTTTTCCTTCTTGACCGAGGAAGCTCTAGGGCTTTGTCGGTGGATCAAGAGGGAGGAGAGGAGATACTTTTTGAGAGATTTTCAGCAATGAGTGCAGTGTCGGGTGTAATCTCGAGGCAAGTGTTGCCTGTTTGTGGTAGCCTTTGCATTCTTTGCCCTGCGTTTCGTGCGAGGTCTAGGCAGCCTGTGAAGAGGTACAAGAAGCTCATTTCTGATATCTTCCCTCGTAATCAGGTTCGCTATTTTTTACACACTCTTCACTTCTATAATTACTTGCTTTGACGTAGTACAAGTATTCTAGTGTTTCTATTTTTTTCCTGAGTGTCATAAATTTTGGCTTTATAATCCTCCTTTTCTATGTTAAAAGCTTGTTGATCTGCATTTTCATTTCGCTCTGGTAAAGGAGATATTTTGTTCTGTGGTACTAGAATAGAGAATGGGAGCTTTACCTCTCGGTTATCTTGGTGGTTTGGTTTAGTAACTTCTCACTGCTTACCATTTCTGATAGGAGGAAGGCCCGAATGACAGGAAGATTGGAAAGCTATGTGAGTATGCTGCAAAGAACGCTGTGCGTATGCCAAAGGTATATAATTCACTCAACGCCAAGTCTAGCCACATTCAATTTCTTGAAAATATAGTAACTTTGGATGGTTATTAGCAACTCCATTGACATTTGGTTTTGATTAGTACATAGATTTAAGTCAGATTACTCGTTATAGCAATGCAGTTAAATTGCTTTTCTCCTAAATTGTATTTCTCTGTTGTTGTACGATTACCCAGATATCAGAGTCTCTAGAACAAAGATGTTACAAGGAACTGAGGAATGAAAATTTTCAGTCGGCAAAGATAGTCATGTGTATATACAGAAAGCTTCTGGTCACTTGTAAGGAGCAAATGTGAGGTCATCTTTCTTTAGATTTCTTTACAAACACCTCATATGTTAGCTTGTAACCAAGATCTTCTGTGGTTTAACATATGAACTCAAGAAGCTTGCTTGAAAACTGTAAACTATCACGAAAGCAGGAGTATTTCGGCATGTTTAGATAACTTGATTAATTGTCATTGTTCTTTTTCTTTTCAGGCCTCTTTATTCTAGTGGTTTTTTAAGGACAGTGCAAGCTCTTTTGGACCAAACTCGACAAGATGAAATGCAAATAGTTGGATGCCAGTCTCTTTTCGAATTTGTAAATAATCAGGTAAGCTTCTTACATGCTTGATAAAATTCTCTTGTAGCCACATGTCAGGGTGCTGTCAGATAGAATAGTTAAAAACATAAGAAATAACGATGTAGCATGATTAATTTTGCAGAAGGACGGCAGTTCCTTGTTTAACTTAGAAGGCTTTCTCCCAAAGCTGTGCCAATTAGCACTGGAAGGTGGGGATGATGACAGGTCGCGGAGCCTGCGTGCAGCGGGACTTCAAGCCCTTTCAGCAATGGTAACTCGGTCATGATGTTATGTCTCTCTAGATTTTGTTCTTCTAAATTGTAAGTTTACAAGTATCTTCTGATGCATTCTGGTCTTTATCTATTTTTAGATTTGGCTGATGGGCGAATACTCTCATATTCCCAGCGACTTCGACAATGTAAGTAGATCTCAGGGATATACACTAGTTTTTTTTTTTCTTTGATACATATTTTTGGGTTTCCGGGTCCTATATATTTGATCTGCTTTTCTGCATCGAACTTAGTTGATTTCTGGTATCTAACAATAGAACTTAGTGGAAATTGTTGGATTTGCTTTCCAAATTCCTTGGCCGAAGCCCGAAGGTTAAAATGCCATATTAATCTAGCAATTAAGTGTGTCCACAGGTTAATTTATGTAGAACTGGGGGGTTGTATCGTATTGGTAGAATTTTGTATTTGGCAAATTTTAGATAGTACATGTTAATATCTGTTAACTGATCAAATTAATACTTGCATGGCAGGTTGTCTCAGGAGTCCTGGAAAATTATGGTCACCCCAAAAAATCAACAAATCCTTCTGATAGTGGCAGAAAATGGGTGGATGAAGTCTTGAAAAATGAAGGTCATGTAGCTCATGCAGATTACCATATAAATGTTCCTTCTTGGAGAACGGTTGTGAATGACAAGGGTGAACTAAATGTGAAAATGTAAGCTCTTCTCTCGTCAGTTCTTTTACGTATCCGCTTTTGGATTCTCTCCTCTTCAATGTATTTTTTCTTTTTCAGGGAAGATTCTTTGGACCCTAGCTTTTGGTCCAAGGTTTGCTTACACAACATGGCCAAGCTAGGTGAAGAGGCCACAACCATGAGACGTATACTCGAGTCTTTGTTCCGTTACTTTGACGAGGGGTATCTATGGTCAACGGAAAATTCGATTGCATTTCCAGTTTTAAGAGATCTGCAATTTTTGATGGAAACTTCTGGTATTACGCTCTCCAATATTTATTCATTTAGCCCTTCCCTCATGATCAGTGTTCTGAAATAGTTATGCTATCTTGCAGGGCAAAGAACACACTTTCTACTGTCCATGTTAATTAAACACCTTGATCATAAAAGTGTGCTTAAGCAGCCAAGCATGCAGCTTAATATATTAGAGGTTACCACCTCCCTTGCCGAAAATGCAAAAGTTGAACACTCCGCAGCAATTGTCAGCGCAATAAGTGATATCATGAGGCACCTGAGAAAATGCATGCATTCTTCTCTAGATGAAGCAAATCTGGGACCTGAAGCAGCAAACGATAACAGAATGGTTAGCGTAGCTCTCGATAAGTGCCTCGTCCAACTGACGAAAAAGGTATATATTACAGAGTGAATTTTATAGCTTCTTCTCTCTCTTCAATATATTCTTATTTAAAGAGATGTGAGGCTGATCTATCAATTTTGTTAGGTCGGAGATGCTGGCCCAATTCTAGATTCTATGGCAATGATGTTGGAGAATATCTCAGCTGTGACAGATGTGGCAAGAACCACAATTGCTGCTGTTTTTCGCTCTGCTCAAATTATAGCCTCTATACCAAATCTGTCATATCAAAACAAGGCAATCTCTCAATAACATCTAGTATTAATTTTCCTCTGGTCATTGATAGATTATATTAGTTCTGATGACATTGCGCTTTTATTACTATTTTGTTGCAGGCTTTTCCAGAGGCCTTATTCCATCAGTTACTTCAAGCTATGGTCCATCCAGATCATAAAACACGGATTGGCGCCCACCGTATCTTTTCTGTAGTGCTGGTACCAACCTCAGTCTGCCCACGTCCTTCCTCAACTACTACTGACCTTCAGAAAGGAATGGGTCTTCCTCGTTCACTTTCAAGAACCGCGTCTGTCTTTTCCTCCTCAGCAGCCCTTTTCGAGAAGCTGAGGAAGGATAAATTCTCTTCGATTCTAACTTCTGATCAAAGCCAAAACGAAATGCCTGAGCAAGAACCTGGAAACAATAGGGGAAAAATCCTTGACAAGCTGGAAACTTCATACAGTCAAGCATATAGCACTTGGAATCAACCAGTGACCTCGGTAGCAGATAACTCTGTGCCTCATCTAAACTCCGATCTGGTACATTCTTCCAACTTTTTTTTGTGTGTGTGAAAATGCTTATCAGAAGAGCACATTTTTTATTAACCTTAAATGTGACCTTAGAGGCCTATATATATATATATATATATTTATATGTACGTCACTCTAATTTGTCATCTTATATGCTCCTCAGGATGTTGTTTATATAAGGCTAAGTAGTCACCAGATAGGTCTTTTGCTTTCATCAATCTGGGCGCAGTCCATATCTCCTGCAAATACACCAGACAATTATGAGGCGATTGCTAACACCTACAGTCTTGTATTGTTGTTTTCTCGTGTCAAGGTAAAATATTTATTTCATATCAATAATTGCTACCTCTGCATTTGAGTGCTGCTTATTGTTTCTTAACACTGTGAGCAAAGTCTGATAAGATCTCATATAAATCATTCGCTTACAACTTTTTATTAAACATATCACAAAATTCCTATTTTCAGAATTCAAGTCACGACGCTTTGATTCGAAGTTTCCAAATGGCGCTTTCTTTGCGAGATATTTCTTTAATGGAAGGAGGTGAGCTTCTACATTGTTTTGTTCCTTTATCCTTTGTTCCTAAACATCGGTGTTTTTTTTTGCCACACTAAAGGAAAAGAACAAGTTCTTGATTTCTTGGAATTTACTAGATATATCTTATTGTGGAGGAATGCTGTGTTTTGAACGTCTTCTTTTGGGATGTAAGTCAATTATTCCTAATATTTTCAGGACCACTTCCTCCATCTCGACGAAGGTCACTGTTCACTCTAGCTGCATCGATGGTTCTGTTTTCCTCAAAAGCATTCAATCTTTTTCCTCTGGCTGATTTCACAAAAGTAGCACTTGAGGGACCAATGGTACGTTGATCATTGTGATGAGAACGTTGCCACATCTTCAATGTTTTTATTTCTCTATATTCTTATGGTCCTAAAATATATGGCATGACACAGAAACTATTTTCCACTTTGCTTTGACTTCCTCTTCTACCTGTTTCAGATTGACCCATTCTTGAGCTTGGTTGAAGATAACAAGTTGAAGGCTGTAAATCAAGATCAGCTGCCGACAGTTGCGTATGGATGCCAAGAAGATGATGCTTCAGCTTTAGATATTCTTTCAAACATATCAATCTCCACCGAGCACAGCAGAGGAACCCTTGTCTATGAAATTGTCAAAAGCTTAGAAGATATGTGCAATGTAAGCCTATTTTCTGTCACTATCTCCTCACTAAACCGCTCTAGTAATCAGTTAGTAACCAAAGTAAACTATTTTCAGTCTGAAATGGACAAAATGCGGGAGCAGCTACTCACTGAGTTCATGCCGGATGATGCATGTCCACTAGGAACCCGCTTTTTAGAAGACACCCAGAAATCATTTCAGACTGACTTCGGAGATGTTAGAACCCAAAAGGTACCAACTCTTCTGCTTCCCTTAACTCTTAAAACCCTGAGATGAACATTGTGTTGAACCTTGGTATGTATCTTCAGGATGCACCACTTTTCTCTCACGAGGATCAAGACTTTGGAGATGTCACTGAAACCATTGCAAAGAATAATCCTGTAACAGTTGGTGAAATGCCAGACCTCCTGACCGTCAATCAAATTCTAGAATCTGTAAGTTCGAGAAATTAGATTACAAAGTCATGACCTTAGTACTAACTAACTATACTTCTTTTTTTTTTTTCTTGAAAGGTCGTAGAGACAACACGTCAAGTGGGTAGAATCTCCTTCCACACTGCAGCCGATGCTTCATACAAAGAAATGACGCTTCATTGTGAGAATCTGTTAATGGGAAAACAACAGAAGATCTCGAGTCTTTTGAATTCTCAGCTAGTACATGAGAGTTCTGTTAACAGCTCTCCACGACAGCATGATGAAGAGAACAAGATCGCAACTTTCCATCCTATGATCAATTCTGCATTTGACACCGAGGTATATGCCTTTATGGTCTTGAAACCAATCCAAGCCAAGTCTCTAATCATCATTTTTGTATTGATTACTTTAAAACTTGTTTAGGTTGAAGTCCCTCTACTGGGGAAGGACTTTGACATGAAATCACCAAGAACACCAGTGAGAATGAAGTCACCAAGAACACTTATGAGAACTATTCAGACACAGTGCTATTCAGAACTCCAAGATGACACAGAAGCATACAAACTACCAGCCTCGAGCCCTTACGACAACTTCCTTAAAGCTGCTGGGTGTTGATTCCAAACCATGGGTGTTAAAATCACGTTTGCTTGGTTTCGAAGTCTATGAGTTTTACATTTTTTAGTTTCTTCATACGTAGAACATTGCCTCGTAGGTTCTCTGTTCTGCTTTTTCACTTATTCTTTATCCAATTTATTTGTGTCTTCTTGGTGTGATGTGTATAAAGTACAAAGAGGCCATCTGGTTTTCATATGGTTTTGTAATCTAAAGATTATTTGATTCTACAAACAAGACTTTGTGACCAGTTTGAGCAAATTGTACACTGAACTCTTCTACGATCCAATTTCTAATTTGTGCAATTAGATAAGAAAACGAAAGATTGCAGTTCATCATAAGACTATATAATACACATGAGAGAAGCTCACTCATAGGAATGTAACAAAGGGAAGTATGTATCATCATTTTCATTTGCTTTGCTTAACCTCTTGAAGCATCTCAACTACTTTCTTCATCTTTGGCCTTTTTGCAGGTGTGATGTCTGTGCAAAGCAATGCAACTTTCAGAGCTGCAAGCATCTCTCTCCTCCAAGCGAAGGACACTGTGCTAAGCTTGGCATCAAGTATCTGTTCCGGTGTTTCTCCTCTCCCTGAAGCTCCATGGACCCATTTCACCAAATCTACTCCTTCACCAAACTCTTCCTCAACCGGCGCTCTTGAGGTTAGAATCTCAAGCAACACGACACCGTAGCTGTATACATTCCCCGGTGCAGTCACTTGCATTGTGTACGCATACTCTTGAGTACAAAACCAAGCAAATGTGTTGGATTTTATGAAGTTATTTTATTGGTAATGATATAATGATAAACTTACTTCACTATACCTGGAGGAATGTAGCCAAAGGAGCCAGCAACTGAGCTAATACTTGCAGTACCTCGTGATGGATCTAAAAGTTTCGATATTTCGATTTCCCCAAGCACAGGTTTGTAACCAGAGTCTAGCAAGACATTGCTAGAGGAAACATCAAGGTGAATAATGGCGACATGGTGGAGAAACGCCAAGCCTTCTGCTACTCCAACGGCTATCGACAGTCTCGTTGGCCAGTCAGGTTGGTATTCTGGTTTCTTAGTGGACTCATGAATCAGCTGAGCTAAGTTACCATTAGGTAAATGCTGATGCAACAAGAGAGCAACGTCTTCATATATAACGAACCCAATCGGTGTAACCAAATGTTCATGACAAAGTTTGCTGAGTCTTTCAAGTTCTCTGATCATCTTGTTCTGATGCTGAGTTATAGCTCTATCCATAGACTTGAGCTTCTTCACCGAGACAACCATCCCTGAAGGCATAACGGCTTTATAAACCGAACTGAAAGTTCCTGTGCTGAGTTTGTTTGTCTCCTTCATCGTTGCTTTCACAACTGCGTCAAGATCAATCCCTTGTTTAAGATTCTCGAGGAAGACATTTCCAGCTATAATCTCCGGTTGCTCGTCCTCGACGTTTTCTTCAACATCGACGTTTTTAGCCGCTGCTTTCTCTTGTTTCTCCCTCATCATGAAGAGAAGAACCACCACAGTGACTGATACAAAGACAGCAACACCTGAACCAATCACTGCAAGCACAATCCTGTAGGAGACTCTGTGGTTGTACCTCAAATGTTCAAGGTCATCAGAATATCCACAGGAAGAGCTCAACGGCGCTCCGCAAAGCTCTTTGTTTCCCGAGAAGCTCGAATTCGGTGACTTTTGAAAGGGGACAAAGACTGGAACAGGACCACTCAAGAGGTTGTTTGAGAAGTTAACCTCAAACAAACTCATCATACCTTTTAGTTGTTGTGGTATGGATCCTGTAAGCATATTGTTAGAGACATCCAATGACACAAGCTTGTCCAGCCTTCCTAACTCTGAAGGCAATGATCCATGAAGATGGTTGAAACTCAAGTTGAGTGCTATCTGCAAGTTCCTCATGCGACCAATCTCAGGAGGAATGGTTCCAGTCAAGTAGTTTCGACCCAGCTGGAGCTCAAGCAGCTTCACACAGTTTCCAATCTCATGTGGTATGTCTCCTCTTATGGAATTCTGATCAAGGAGCAGATACTGAAGCCTCGGCATGCTGCAGAGTTCCTTAGGGATGGTGCCGTTGAGTCTGTTGTTACTCAAATCAAGCTTGTTGAGGTTTCCTAATCCAAGAAACGATCTAGGGACTTCACCGAAGAGACTATTGCCAGAGAGAATCAGTTCTTGAAGATTCATGAGGTGACTAAGCTCTGTTGGAATGGTTCCAGCAAACCCATTAGCTGCTAGATTCAGCAGAGTGAGATTAGAACACTTTGAGAACTCTGCAACAATCTCACCTGAGAGATTGTTATTATCTGCTTCAAAGTAAGTAAGTCCACTAACGTTACCAATAGTCCTCGGAATGACTCCTACAAGCTCGTTATCCCCAATCCTTATGCTGGAGAGGCCACTGCAGATTCCCACCTCTTCAGGGAGCTCACCAGTCAATCTATTCTGTGTCAAGACCAAAACTTGAAGCTTCCCTTTCTCGAAAATCCCCTTTGGAATCTTCCCTTCAAGTTTGTTTGAGTGAAGATTCAACAACTCCAACTCAGAAACCAAACCTAACCCTTTAGGTATCTCACCAACCAACTCATTCTCATAAGCTGTAAACACCCTGAGGTTACTCAGATTCCCAACCCAATGAGGTATAGAACTATTTAACCCGTTTCCAGAGACTTGAAACTCTTCTAACCTCTCTAGGACCTTGAGCTCATCAGGTATCTCTCCCACAAGCAAGTTATTAGAAACGTTAAGCGATCTAAGACCTCTAAGCTTACCAAACTCAACTGGGATTCCACCAGCAAAACGATTCAGAGACAAATCAAGAAACTCAAGCTCAGACAAGTTGCCAAAAGATGCAGGAACTGGTCCGTTGAAGCTGTTACCAGAGAGATCTAGATGCTTTAAGCTTCTGAGGTCAGAGATTAGAGTGGCATTACCTTTAAGCTGAAGCCCAGAGAGATCAAGCATTTCAACGAACGAGTTGTTGGCACCACACTTGAGCCTAACCCAAGTACAATACTCTGTGCCGTTGCTACTCCATCCTGGAACTCCAAGCTCTCTGTGAATAGCTAACACTGCGGCTTCATCGCTTAGCTGAGCTTCTCCAAGTTCAGGTTTTGATAGGAACCCAACAATCAGAAGAACTGACACGAACCAGAACGCCATTTTAGAACTAAATCAATCACACACTCTTGTTCTTCTTCAGACAAACACATAAAGGAAAAGTCTTGATCTTTTCGCCGTGAAACCCGGATTAAAGCTTCGGTTTTGGAGTCAAAGTAACTGTTTTTATCTGTTTACGGACAAAACCCATATCAGATTCGTAAGAAAAAGAAGTGCTTTTGAGTGTGACTGTGAGTGTGCTTTGGAGACAAGACAGAGAGAGCAAAGCCCATGTTTTTAGGGAGGTGAAAGAAAGGAAACACTCATCAGAGAACAAAGAGAAGAAAACAAGCAAAGACTGATCATAGAGTACAAAGGGAGAAGAGAATGCATTTCATGTTTTTTTTAATATATCATGAAAATTATGATTGCAGAACCAAACAAAGATCCTCCCTTCAGAGACAGAGAGAGAGAGGAGAGAGAGAATCCACCAAAGCAAACGCACTTGGAAAGGAGGGAATATATTTTCTTATTTTTTTTATTTTTTATTTATTTAATATTACTATTATATTGATTTCTAATATAAAGTTTTTATTTTTTCACGAGACAGTGCAAGTGATGAATGAATGGATGAAAAAGCGCATAAATATAACTGACACATTTTTTTTACTTTTGGAGAAAAATAAAGAATTTTTCAAAAAGATTAAAGAAGAAATGTACTGTGTAGTGTGTACGTTTTGATAATTCTTTTATTCTGACGTTTTTCTGAACCATTCTGTGACAATGTTCAAAAACCAAAGAAGTAAAAGATTTTATCTTACTTTATAATCTTTTTTATTGCCTTCTTTCAGATATATTTTTGTCATCCCAATGTCTAGCAAATAAAGATTTTTCCCCAAATTTTATTTTAAATCCAAATGTAGAAATGACTTTTACATCATATCCACAACATAAATAACTTGTTATAAAAATGTACATAGGACATAGTGCCTGTTTACAAAACCTACGACTTTATATTCATTACACTTTAATGGAAAAATCTCCAGTTTATAATATTTCTCCTAGTCGTATTTCGTAGATAGTATATATAGGCTATGTTTTCTATTCTATGTATCTTTTACATCTACGTCGGACATGCAGCAAACACTTTTTCCACTGGGAATCTACTTTCTTGTTATGCTGATTACTTTAACCACGACCGATGTTTGAAGTTACCAACTCTGTTGACATTCATGAATATAATATACGACCACTATGGATTAAAGAATCAGACGGTGTGGAAGATCATTATTCTCCTGCGGTAAGACGCTATGTGTTTAATAAGACTGGATATGATTGGTTTCCAGATTAAATAAAAATTAGTGATGATTACACATAACAATGTTTTTTTTGTGAGATGCTCTATGTAATAAACGATTTGTCAAAACATGGTAGAAGACACGTTTTCTCAAATGTCCGGCCAAAACATCGATATTAAACTTCTTTTGAATATTAATGATTATCTAATCTATTAGGGATGAAACCGATGTTTCATGATAAATATAGTTATGTCAATTGATAAATAAGACCGAAAAATATGCTACAACATTTTTTTGCAGGTTTGAAATTTCATTTAAACAAAGTCATAGCTATTATGAAGTTTGGATTTGGACTTTGGCTAATGTAGTATGGCTAATGTAGTGTATATGGTACTCCAATAATATACAATCCTGCTATTTCATATAGTATTAGTCAGAAAATATTCTAAATTCATAACAAACAGTATAGTAATTAGTCATTTCTGTAACACTGAATATGTTTCTTCCGGAACTCATCGGATAGCCAATAAGATATATCTAAAAAATACTATTTTTGTTTCATAATAAGTGTCATTTAAAATTTTTCATCCATATTAAAAAATCATTTGAAAGTTTTATTTTATCCTCTGTTTAGACAATATGTTTCTCTATAAATAATACACTAATACAATGAGGTTAGAAATGAATATTTATTTAAAATGTTGCATTTAAAATGACATTTTTGAAACATAGAAAGTATATAGTAACTTTATAAATAAAATTATTTGGAGTTGTGCCTTAAGTTTCCAGTGTTCCTCAATAAACGACCCAAACCATGGGAAAATGGTGTCGGATACATCATATATATGTGTTTATTAATGTGCCTATAACTATTAATATTCTGATATTTTAGATGTTTATTGTTGTGTAATCACTAACGAAATAGATATTTTAAAAAAGATGTAATGTTAAAAGAAACTCTAATGTGAATGCATATGATAGCTAGTATATTTTATTCATACTATATTAAGCATTGTACTGGAATTAAGTTTGAACTGCGTGGTCACACAGCAAAAAAAAGTGTTTTTATCGAGTAGGTGTTTAGAGTTTATTTTGCGTTCCTCTATTCCTTGTTGTCATTGTACTTCTGTCAAAACTGAAAAATTGGTAATGATATCTTAATATTTTTACCAAAAAAAAGTTCGGGGTATGTTAAAATTTTGTTCTAAATTTATGTCATACTCAAATTTGGAATATGATTCATTTAACAGGTTTGGTGGTTGTTTTATTTTAGCTGAGTGTTGTTGTCGAAGAATGTCTTCGGCATATCTTCACCGCACTAAAGCACTAATATATCTATTACAGTTTTTATAAGTCAAATGCTAAAACAAAAAAAAAGAAAGAGAAAAGTTAGAATAGCTAGTAATGTAGACGCACATGATAGATTTAATTTCAGAATTGTATTGAAGAGCAAACAAAAAGATTGAGAACCCATACAATAGAATGAGAAAGAGTGTGTGGGGGTCACTCACAGGATGGGTACAAAAGGAAAGTGGCTCTTACGGTTAGGCAAATTGTAGGACCCAACTTTGTCTACCTCGACCACCACCACTCACCCTCGTCCCATCGTTTGTTCTTTTGTTTTGTTTCATAATGACCATAGCAAGTTTTTTTTTTTGACAACACAATAGCAAGTTTTGTTTTCATAAATCTCTATACCTAATTTCAAAATGTATTCAATTATAAACCTAAAACATTCCTTGATCTAGTTTTGATGTGAATTTCACAACTCATTGTACCAACAAAACGTTGAACTTCTTCTTTTGGATTTGGTCACTTCTGAGAATAGTAGTCAGCAAAAAAAGTTGATTCGGATTTTAGCTTAACTAATATTTTCAAGGGAGAATTTGGTGTATATACAAAACACGAAGGGAAATGAAGAATATAGCTATTGATTTGACATAATTAAGTGGATAACACTTTCTTTCATTTTCCTTCCGGTTCTAACCTTGTGTCTTGCAGGTACACGGTAAAAAAAAATTGATGAGAAGACATGGATATAAAGAAAGTGATGGACGTGGATATGTAAAAACCAATGATCTTTTATAACATAAATTAAAAATAGTATAGAACAAACTAGATGGTATAGCAAATATTAGAAACATTATTAAATAGAATAGTATATTCGGGAATGAAATATAAACTCTAATCCAAATATCAAAATATACACATAATACACAATATTCAGCATTATTAAAATAGAATAGTAATAAAGAAATAGTATACTAGATATTGTTCAGATAAAAATAAAATACTAACCAACGAAATAACATAGTACATATTGTTCAAATTATAAAATATCTATGATTAAAGAGAACGATGTAATGTTTACCTCAAAGTCTTCCATAAACTAGATCCAAAACACTAATCACTAAACCCTAAAAGGAAATATAAACCCTAATCCAAATATCAAAATATACACATAATACACAATATTCAGCATTACTAAAATAGAATAGTAACAAAGAAATAGTATAGTACATATTGTTAAAATAACATAGTACAATTGACAACTTATAGTTCAAACTAATGATGATAGTTACGACGGAAGAGGTGATGACTGATATAAAAGAGATGGTTGTTTTAAGAGAAAGTGGTTAATAATTAAGAGGAATGATGATAATTGATATGTGATAGATAGAGATCCAAATGGTTGATGTTTTTTTTACAAAAAAAATATTAGTGGATTGGAATAAATAATGGTGGTAAGTAAGTAAAAAAGAAGAAGAAGAAGTTTGTGCACGTCATTAACCAGGAGGGGTAATATAGTATATATTGTAATAATAATGGAGGGTGTTTTTTTTTAGTTAGTTTCTTAATTATAATTTTTTTGAATGATACTGAGTGCAATTTCCCTATTTTCAAATGATTATTTAAACGGTATAAATAGTTTTAAACAAATTATGTTACTACTTTTTGTATATTCAATTTTTCTTTTTCTTTTTGATTTTTTTTTTTCATTTCAGATTTTTCAATATAGTTTTACAATGTAAACTCAGCTTCTTTTTGTATTTGAAGATTTGCCTTTTGATGTTTTTTGTCAGTATAATTGGGATTAAATCTTCCTTAATATTTTCGCTGAATTCCCGTACATTTTATTATCTGATTAGTATTAATATTTTCATACAATCTACTCTTGTCGTAAATAATTGATATCAGACGAATGGGTATCAGGCAAATCATAAGAAAAGCAGGAAGAAAAAGAGAAGACATAATGATGCAAACACCTAATTGCTTTAAACTCGTGAAGAAGGAGAGATAAGCTATTCTAAAAAGTCAAATTAGTAGTTTCAAAGTTTCAGAATTAACAACAAAATAAAATGTTAACCAATGATTACAGTGAAAACTAAGTCATTAGCATATGAATGCTTTACCTATCAAACTAACTTTCTGCGTAATCATTTTTGAAACTGCAATTTATGACTCTGCCTGTGGATTCTTAAAACGAAGATTAAGCCGAGATTTATGCTCTCATCATTACGGATTTGTGGTGTCGTACCAAAAACATCATATTATATTTTCAACAAAATAATTTTATATTATAGTTATTAGTTACCAACTTTAGCTTACCAACTGAAAGATTCAATTAGTATTTTACGAAACTGTGGTGACCAATGAATTCAGAAACCCTTATTTTCCTAATTCACATATATTTAGTTGTGAAGGTTTACAGGATTATATCAGTTATTGGAAATGATGTATAAATATGTAAGAAATAAACTATTTTCTCAAAAAAGTATATAAGAAATACAAAAATGAAAGGAAATGTGGAAGGACATAACTCGGCTGTCCTTCTTGTAGTGTACCAAATGGGGGCATGTGGAAGGTCGAAGCACTTGAAGCAATGCTATCCCCACTTTTTTGTTGTTTATTTTCTATCATTCTATACAAACTTTTTTTTTTTGAAACACATTTTATACAAACTTTATATATTTCTTTTTCAAAAAGAAAGTGATTAGAAAAATGTCACACAAATATATATTTGGCAGTAATGTTGATTGAGACTTTAGCTCTCGCTTTATCAGACACGTATCATGACCTTTGGATCATGGTCTGTCCCTATTAGTTTAAGCATTCGTCGACATTTCTTTTGCTTTTCTTATCTCACTTTCAACCTTAGATTTAATAACAACGAAAGAAAAAAACAAATTCTATTTCCAAACTAGAATCATGGCTCCTGGTTTAGGCCTAACTTAGCGGGACAATATCTTTTGGACCTCCTATGGATCTATTTCTAGTTGAAATGGGCTTTTGTGGTTACCAAGAGTAGTCCCTAAAATACAAGCTTGTTTGTAGTTGAATTATATGATTGGATCCTAATTAATAACTAAAACATCAAAACCTTTTTTTCTCTTGGTTGATCATTTAATCCAGGATGATGATTGAGTCGCTGAATGGAGAAGGGAGAGGTTTTTGAAGCTGATTGATCAATCTTATGTTGTTTGCGGTGGAAGCAACAAGGCGAGATTTTCCCTCCAATTCCAATCCAAGATGTAGAACTCATTAAATTTACACCTACACAATTTCAAGGTCAGTAGATATGCTGAACATCGTTAAAATTCGAGATGTTCAGTTTTGACTTTTGGTATTTGTTTAAATTTCTGAACTTTGAATCTTTTTCAAAAATGGAACGGGTTGGTACGGCTTTAATGTTTGGACGTAAATTAGTTTGACTTAGTGAGCAAATCATGGCGATGATTAATCAGCGGAGACCAGATGTGGACTTATGGAGTTCCCTTTAATACGAACACACACATGGCACAATTAATTGTAAATCTCGTCCATTGTTTTCTTTGTTTAAACGTCAACATTTTTTATATAGTACTATAGTTTTTTTGATAAAATATAGTACTATAGTTTAAAGGTGAATCTTAAAACAAAATAAATTTACTACGTCGGTTGCAGAAAAAGGAACAAAAAAGTTGACTATGTTTTGCTAACGTATGATTCAATGGATTAACGGTTCATGGTGCATTTACAGATCTAATAGCTAAATCGACTTCAGCGTCATTTGATCATAACATGTTTTCTTATTAAAATATACAATATTTTAGATCCATCAATTGGATGTTGGACTCACTGATCCATTGTAATTATGCTTATGGTTTATGTTGCATGAAACTCTTTTTTTTGTGTCGGTTGGATTAAGTAATATTTTTTATTTGAGAAAATGTATAATTAATAGTTCGTGAAAATATAAAGAAGTTAAGATCATTTAAGTTTATCTAAGTAATTGGAAGTAACTAAGTGTTTTTTTCTGAGTTCTTCCACTTTCGTTACTTCAAAATCTTTCATGATATTAGTCAAAAAAAAAAAAAAACTTTCATGATAGAAGAGAACAAGAAAGCGCACAAATTCATCTATCATGTTAAACGATTGGACGTTGTGTAGATGTTTTTTCTCTGATCACATCACTTGAGATGTGCTATATATAATCAAATAATAATAAGAGTATAACCCAATGTGTAATAAATTCGTGTTTGGATGGTTCGTCGCATATTTTCTCAGCGTCAAATTTTCAGATTATGATATAATTCAATTTGAAAAGTTTAGTAATATTCGATCTTGTACAACCGACCGAGATAACGTGACAGACAATGGGTCACACTATGCGGCTCGTAAGGTGCGGTCTTCAACGTGGCCCTAGTTTGTGTTCGCATCTCTTATATTATACGTCTGCTTAAGAGATAAAACTATTATTATCTATTCTTTAAACAAACATATCTATTCTATACTTCCTAAAATGTACACGAAGCTTCTCCAACTTCACTTATTTACTAATTTATTACGTGTTAGTGTTACCTAACCCTATATATAGATAGGCTCGAAGGTCATTGATATAAGTGAGCTAATTAATAAGAGGAGTGATCTTAGCTTAAAAATGTCTCTTTATCACTCTCTTTGCTTTCTCCTCCTCCTCTCTCTATGCCATGGCTCTCACAGTCACAGCCGGGGCGTCCGACCACGTCGAACTCCTCATCTTGATGGTAAGAAAATCACCTTTTTTCATAGTCAATCACTAGCTATTACGATAAATCAAAACATTAGTTTTGTAATACAATGGTTACTATTTATATATAGGGCTTATCCCAAATGGCAACTTTGAGCACATCCCTCTCAAATCAAACATGAAGGGTCGAACAATAATCGGCACAAACTCTCTCCCTCACTGGCAACTATCCGGTCACGTTGAGTTAGTCTCCGGTGGGCCTCAGCCCGGAGGATTCTATTTTCCGGTCCCACGTGGGGTTCATGCCATTAGACTAGGAAGCTTAGCCTCCATCTCTCAAGACGTGAGAGTGAAGCGTGGCTTGGTCTACTCTCTAACATTCGGAGCCACGAGGAGTTGTGCTCAGGATGAGAACATCAAAGTCTCTGTGCCTGGTCAGGCCAATGAGCTTCCCATCCAGACAGTCTTTAGCTCCGACGGTGGTGACACTTACGCTTGGGCTTTCAGGGCAATGTCCGATGTGGTTAGAGTCACTTTCCATAACCCTGGTGTTCAAGAAGACCGTACGTGTGGACCCCTCGTAGATGTTGTCGCTATCAAAGAGATCCTTCCTCTCCGGTATAACGGAGGTAAGAAATGCTAAATTAGTACTTCAATGTAAAATGTTTTGTAGAAAATTTCTTAAAATATAAAATGTTTTTATATTTTAAGATAATTTTAACTTGATTAGAAATTGATTCACCAATGATACTTTTCTATATTAGTTATGATTGATTAACTCCCATTAAATTTTTATTACTAATTTTAAAAGTAAAATTTCTAATTCATGTGTTTTTAACCGAAGCATGCTATAATATAATACAGAGGGACTTATTATTCATTAGTTTTGAACAATATAAAGTTTTGTTATTTTCCCTTTTGGTCATTCATTTTAGCTTGATTTTTAAACTTCACCCTGTAAACTTTGTTTCTTTTTCCTCACGTAAATAATCATAGGAAACTTGGTGAAAAACGGAGGGTTCGAGATTGGTCCACACATATTCACTAACTACTCTACCGGAATCTTGATTCCGGCAAAGGTTCAAGACATCATCTCTCCACTTCCAGGATGGATCATCGAGTCCCTCAAACCGGTGAAGTACATCGATGAACGTCATTTCAAGGTTCCGTTTGGACTTGCAGCTGTCGAGCTCGTTGCCGGAAGAGAAAGTGCAATCGCTCAGATCATCCGCACCGTCGCCGGGAAGGCATATATGCTCTCGTTCACGGTGGCAGACGCTCAAAACGGCTGCCACGGGTCGATGATGGTGGAGGCGTTTGCGGGAAAACAAGCGTTCAAGCTTCCTTTCGTGTCAGAAGGTAAGGGAGCTTACAAAACCGGACATTTTAGGTTTGTCGCCGATTCACACCGTACTAGGTTGACTTTTTACAGTGCGTTTTATCATACTAAGCTTCATGACTTTGGTCATCTTTGTGGACCTGTTCTTGATAGTGTTATTGTACTCCCGGCTCATTGATAATTTGAAGGGCTCTTCTTGATTATATTCAGACTGAATGCTACAATAAAAATACCATATTTATTCATATTCAATTTGTGTTGAGTCATATGCACTTTTATACTTCTTCCTTGCACGTTTAGTCACATCTAACTACACAGGTACTTTGAAATTTGGAAAGTTAATAACATTTCTGTTATTATCCATTTAGTTGGAAAATAACTATAAAAGAAACTATAATCTGACAAAATGAGAAAATCGTTTATTTTCGATGCGAATAATCCTGCCCACTAAAGATGAATAACGTAGTCAATTTCAAAGAGAATTGATGATATTGATATTTTATTATGAGAATTATACTCACAATTTTCCTGGCATATACCGAAGAAGTTTTGAGAGTAAACTTGGTGAGATGAGTGATTGAGGAGTTCAAGGTGCGGTGGGTGAACCATTTAGTTAGATATCTTAAAATCTCAAGTAATATATATTACAATATGTTTCTTAACAAGAACTATAAACTGATATGAGTTACTCTTCCTCAAGAGCAATGTAACAGTTTTGATAGACATGATCACATGACGCTTAAAAAGCAGAAGAACTTAAAGAAGGGAGTCATGGTTTCCTTATAAATTATTACTCCAGATAGATTTATGATTCGTGGAGGAAGATAATGCTTCCCTAATCATATAGAAGTAATATATTTTTGGCTGAGTGATAAATTTTTTTTATATATGATCTACGTATGTTTGTCAATTAATAAATAAATAACTCGATTTACAAAAAATATATAGGAATTTTCCTTTGTTTTAAAAAGGAAGAAAATAAAAGTTCATAAAATTGTCTAAAAATATAGTGAATATCTATTTTGCTAATATAATCCGGCAAACTCAACCCAACCCAAATCGACCTTAACTGGGTATATAACGAAATGTTTCAATCCGTTTAATTTGAACCAACCCAATTTAACCGTGTATATAACTGTCTCTCCCCCGTTCTCTCTAAGAGCATCTCCAATGTAAAACTCCATATTTTTCTCTAAAATGGAGTATGAAGTAAAATTGCTCCAACCCAACTTCATATTTCACTCTATAATAGAGTGATGAACAAACAAAAATTGGAGTAATAGAGTGATGAACAAACAAAAATTAGATTACTCTATTTATGGAGTAAATTCTATTATAGAGTGAGATATGAAGTTAAATTGTAGCATTTCTTACTCCATACTCCATTTCACTCCATTTTAGAGTAAAAAATGGAGTGGAGTTGGAGATGCTCTGACACACAAGAAGATCAAACCTTTGGGGTTTCAGAGATGACGGCGGAGAAGACGAGTGTGTTGTGCAATTTCTGCAGCAGGTAAACCGGAAGGGTTCTGTTTTTTAGCGGTTTCTCTGTTCAATTAGGTATTTGGATCATCTCAAAATCGGATCTTTTCTTTTTAGGTTTCTAGATAGTTAGCTAATCTTCGTTGGTGAAACCTGAGGAACTGCTTTCGTATTGTGTAGCCTGCATTGATCGAAAAAAATCTTTGTTTTAAAGGTCTTCAACTTTGTACAGATACGGATGCAGCAGCTCTGAGCAAAGTCTTGGGGAACAAGACAATGAAGCTGTGGTATGTATATATATATAATGATCATGCATTTGAATCTCTACACTGTGATTTTGATCAAGTATGAGTTTCTCCGAGCTCATTGTGATTGACCAAAAGATGAATTAGGATATAATTTTTTTTGTCTCTTTTATTCATTAATCATGTTGTGAAATCTTGTTTATCTATTGCAGAAGAAGATTATGCTCGAAGAAGATGAAATATACAGCTCTAAACAAGAAAGACATGAGGAGAAACAAGATCATAAAGCACCACTGGTGCGTTTATACTCTCTGGTCCTAGATCTCTCTTTTCTTGCCTCTCACGTTTGTGTCTTTGACACCAGAGTGCTTCTTCTGTTCTTGCAGCTTAAGATGAAGAGAGAATTTGAGAGACGTTGCTCTGAACCAGTGCAGAAGGAGTTGGAGAGATTGTGGCTTTTGAACGAGTAATGGACTCGTCCCCACTTGTTTTGCTCTGCAGAAGTCTCTGCCCTTTTTTTTATTATTTTGGTTTCATAATCTTCACAGGAGAATGAATGGCAGAGAACTCGAGGGCATTTCCTTTGACCTGCTCCGACTTGACACTAAGATACAGCATGCATTGGCGGGTTTGAGGAACCAACAGATGGGACCAAGAAGGGAACAGATTTTGCAAGGCAGCAGAAAGAGGAAAAAACAAAGAAAATGATCAGATTGCTTTCAAATCCCCTTACACCGCTTTTGTCTATTCTCACATATTCTTTTTTGTTTGTTTTGTTTTGTCACAGACAACAAAGGAGCAAGATGGGCGGTGTTCGTTGGACATTGTCAAGGATGAGAGTCATCGTGGTGACATTACCTCGCTTAAAAGATCAACACCGGCGCTTGTTACCGTTTCCAGGAAGCTCAGAAGATTCCAAAACCGTCACAGGAGGTCCATGCCATGAATTCAGACAGGTTGAACCAGATTCGATGTGTTGGTGTGGCTTCTCTATCTAAGTTAATCAACTCTGTCGTGTCCCCTTGAGTTAAGAGAGTTCAATGAATCTATTATTGTTTGATATCTATTATTGTTTGATGTTTCTAAACTTAATGTAATCTTTTTATCTATTGACAAGTAAGTAAAATACTCGGAATTTAAAATCAGTGGAGTTTAAAGTTTAACTGAAAATCTAAGAAAAATAAAATACTCGGAAGGAATAATAACCATAAGCCAAACCAAAACAAATAATTAAAGAACCATTTGAGTGGACCAGACAATACTCTGGAGACGGTGGGTGGCAAGTTAGCAGATGTTTGACGTTTAAAGAAGGACACAGCCTCAAGCATAAAGCACAAAACATTAAGCTTTTCCCTAAAATTGAAGTCTTTTGAGACAAAAACATTAGACTTTGTCTTCTAGCTAGATGAGAATAGAGATCAGAGCTACCAAAGTAAAGATCTTGTGCTGGCTCTCTTTATTCCAGATATTGTCCAGAGCAGCCTCGATTGCCTCCATCGCGGACACGAGAACGCTCTCCAAACCCTCTAGCTCCATCGTGGATCTTCCCCCAAGCTCCAGACGATCGTTGTCCCTGCGTAGCTTCCCAAGAAGGTCGAACTCCATGGTGGGAGTGTAGCCAAGTCGATCCATGACCTCATCCACACCACTGTAACAACAAGAACGATTGTTTCTTTCATCAAAAAGCATGATTATTTTTTTTCCCAGTCAGAATCACACAAAGCAGATAGATGCTTACCCAATAGGCTTAATTAAATTGATTTTGGTTTATGATGATTGTTTAATACAAATTAATATCTGGTTTAAAATAACCGATTGGTGACATTTAATTTCAATCTGGTCTCAGTTATTGTTGACTTGGACCATTGACTTTTAGGATAACTTTTATCAGATCACTAGTTATCCTTTTCAACTGTTCAAAAACTGTTCAATGATTTTCGTCTTGGTTTCAAAGTTAGAATTCGTTTGAGCAACTAGAGTTCATAGAATCAATTTGATTGCTAAGATAAAGGTCTTACACACAACATAAAAACTTCCAATACATATAATTTAATTCTAATAAATTTATTCTGAATTAATTGTATCTTTGTGAATGATGCTTATTAGGTTATTATTACACCAAAAATAAAATGATAGATAGTCTAACATTGCTTGTGTCTAGGTTTAGGCATTCGAATCTTCGGATTGATTCACGCTAGTTCTTTTCTGATCCATGTTTTTAGGATATTACATATTTGGACCCAACCTTGCTTGAAAATCCGGTTTGGGCTTGGATCGGTTTCTTTCCGGTTAACCAAATAATAATCACAATGCTAATCTAGTTTGTTAATTATAAGAGGAAACTGTATTAGATTATAAGAGAAAACTCTATTAGATTAAAAACCAAAAGGTTACTCAAAAGAGAATAATTAATTGATTAAATTACAAAGTTAATGTCAGGATAATAATAAAAATTAAATAATAAAATTTGAGTAAGCACAACATAGAAGAAATTTATAAGGTAAATTGATCATTGCTCAACAGAACATCTCAGGTTCTCCTCAGGCTTCTTCAAGAACTATCTTGTTCCGAGTCTCCCTACCACGTCTCTCAACTGCGAGATCAATTTCTTGTCGTGGCAAACAAGCAATCAATCATCAAGAAACAAAAGTGAGAACCAACCACCACAGGTTAATAAGATTATACTTTTAGCATATGCATATATACACATACATACAAGAGAATAGTATTTTTATTATTATTATTATGTATACCAGTGGTGGGGCTTCTTCATCTTCTTGTCAGGCCGTCTAGATCCTTACCAGTCATTCTCTTGGTCAAAAGCCGTAGTCGCTTGAGTTCGCTCTCAATCAACTTGGAGACACAAAGAAACAATAAAAGTATATATATGTTGAGCATAAAAGACAGAGAGAGATGAAAACAAAGAGATGGTAAGGTAAGACTTGAACAGACAATACCAGAGTTTCTTCTTCTTCTTCTTCTTTTGTGTGTTCTACAAATCATCACAACTACGGAACATCAAAATCAAAGTCGAGGACCGGCTCTGCATCTGGTTTACTACCACATTTCCTCGAGTCATAATATTGTCTCTCTTTCTTCATATCTCACAAATACAGTAGACAAGTTGTTCCACATATGTTGGTTGACTTCTCTTTTCCATGTTTTATGGAGAAAAAGTTGGAAGATGTGTGACAATGGTCTCAAGCATGAGTGTATGTCATTGTTGTTTGTGTTATTTTTTAAAGTATGGAATATAAAATCGTTGTATTTCATGTAAAACATGCAAAAGTTATCATTACAGTATACAACTTTGATCTTAAAACTTCTGCACAGAGGGTAACTTTATCACAAAACTCTTTGTTGACAAGACTCATCTATAGTTTGAATACTAACTAATCGAATCCTACTACCCAAACAGGGACAGAGTATATAACAGTTCCAATTGCAAAAGAAACCGCGATGGTGAAAAATGCATACGCATAGGCTCTCCATGGATGATCACTTTCTCTCATGGCATTGAACTCAGCCATGAAGGTTGAAACTGTGCTTAAACACCCCAACATACCAAACTGAATGCTAGAAGCAACCGTGTTACATGTTGTCGTGTTCACCTGTTATCCAAAAGAGATACAAAGAATGTCATCTTGTGTGATCTGATTGGTACAGAGACAGAGAGAGAGAGAGAGTTCATACCGATTTCTTCAACGTGGCCAAAGCTGCCATGGCAGAAGCTGCAGCTACATTTGCAACGACGGTGCCCAATGGGACCCACCTCAAGTATTGCCCATCTTTCCCCAGTCCACGTCCATTGAGTCGAGCTAGAAACCATCTGAGCCAGACGCCAGGGGCTGCAACTAGGCAGCCTAACCACAGCTGAGCCTCGCTTGTTCCTTTGTCAAACTCTTTTACAAGCTGAGTTGCACTCACAGTGAGTAAAGCCACAAGCAACACAACCATTAAGGTCATAGACACGATATGGCTCTTGAATGTGTTAACTTCAAGACAAGAGTTTCTTTCCTCCTTAGAAGAAGAAGAAGCTTTTCTTTGGAGAAGCCATCTGAAACCTTTGGCTGTTTCTACCCCAAGAATGATGGAGTATGATGCAAGAAACAATCCTGCAACAAAAAAAAATGATGATAAATAAGCATGTTTGTTAATCCATATTAATTGGTGAATGTTCTGTTTTTTCTTTCTTTACCTAAGAGGAAGCCAAGCACGGCGTATAACCATTTGCCATCAGCACTAAGATCCAGCATTTTCTGGTTCCAACCACTGAATGTTGTGAGGCTTCCCAAGTAACCAGTTGATAATCCTATCGCTAAAAACTCAGAAACTCTCGTTATATCTGCTTTGAACACGACCCCAAACCAACCCATCAAGAATGATCCCACCTATAAAGAATCACATTCAGACGATTCATCTTTAAGAGAAACATGTTCTTGAAGATAAGTGCAACGTGAGTTTTTTTACCATGTTGGAGGGAAGATCAAGGTACAAGATGCTCCCATCGCTGGTTACTCTAGCAACAGTTGGTCCAAACAGTTTCTGCAGCAAGTATCTCGTAATAGCCTGTATAGACAACAATCACAAATGAGTGAAACGAAAACATAGCAATAACAGAGTGAAGTCTCAGGAACTTACCCCAAGAATCCCAAAAACAGCCAAATGAATCAAGCAAGATATGTATTCCAAGGACTTTGGTAACACAGGCTCTTCCTTGTTTACCTATTCAAACCACAAGCTATCATATAACAAAAAGAGAAACCAATACTAACAGTTTTAATGTGACTATAAGAAATTAGAGATGGTCTTTTTACCGGGTTGTTTGTCTCAGGTGACAAGAGTGACTTAGTTGGTAAAGGAGATGTTGTCATGTGCTCCGGCAAAGGTTTGATTACAGAGCTTGTGTTATGTAACACACCCTGTTCTTGACGAGAAGTATCATCAGTCCCTTGTTCTAGCAAATCCTCAGAAGAAAACAAACGGTTACTCCTACCACTGCTATGCCTTCTCCGAAGAGAACGGTCCCCAATATCCCCAGCCTCTGAGACACTCTCACAATCCACATCATTGGTACTAATGAACAGAGGCAAGCTACGTGATAAGCTCAAAGAAGAGGCTAGACTGCTCTCTCGGCTAAAAGAGTTGGTTCGATTTGGCTCTTGATGGCCATTACCAGAATCCATAACCCTTTGTACTGAAGTTCCTAGAATCTCTTCCTGATACTTATATGAACCTTACAAACACACAGCGTTGACCAAAGAAGGTGATGATGATTAAAAAGGTTGTGAGTTGTAACCTGCACACACACACGCGTTAGGCCATTAGCCACACACGAAAGGAAGTTCAACAAAGAGACATTACAAGTCAATAAGAGTGGCTCATAAGGACTATTGAAGAGAGATTAAATGCAAAGTTTCATGATTTAATTTATTTATTACATTAAAGCAGGAAACTTGATTGGCTGAAGAACAGTTCCCAGGATATGTCATCCACTATCAGGACAAACTCCAAAAAGACAAAATCTGAAACCTAAACTTCAATCCCACCACAAAAGACAAATCATTAAAACTGTTTACCAGTCTGCTTTACAAATTGGAAAAAGCGAAATTATTAAAATAATAATCAATTCCAGGTTTTTAAAGACGAATACTTTTGATAAGATTGAGACCCTATGCATTTAAAAAATAAATAAATTGAGCAGCTTTTACCTCTAAATCGTCGTTGTCAAGAATCTGATCTCCGCCAAGCCGAGAAAGTCGAGAACTTTCTCTACTCTGTGGAGATCTGTTTGTTTGATTGAAGAAGATAACGAACGAACGAACAACTCAAGTAGGATGATAAAACGCTGCGTTTAGATCCTCAAAATCTGTTTATTCGTTTGCTTTGCCCCTCTTAACTCAAACAACAACGGAGCAAAACCATTATTATTAGAGAGGTTAATAATTGGTTTACATAATGGAATAAAGTCCACACATGTCTTCTTGAAACATACATCATCCGAAATTATTATTCTCCTATTCTCATTATCTTTTAATATTTGTGGTTTGTTTTTTTTTGAAATGATGGTGATACATTTTCAAAATAGTTATTTTAATTTGGAAAAAAGAAATACTTTTTCTTCCTGGGTCTTGGAAAAATACATGACTTTCGAGCTATTGGTTTACATCTAAATTCAAAACGGTTGACTACTGAGTTTTCTAAAATTATGGTAAACCTTAAAAACTTACTATAATCAACGCTAATAAGTCTAAAGTTTAGACTCTAAACACCAACAACCGCATTTCAAATGCCACCATGTGAAGGACTTTAACTTTTCGTTATGTGACTCTCACCTGTGTTTCAATAATAGAAAAAAAAAAAACAATTTGACTGTGAGGTTAATTGTATGGGATGATGCATTTACGCGAGGCTTATGGTTGAAACTAGAAAATGAATCAAGGAAAGAACATTCACACTGTAGCTCTACTGGTCGCTAATGCCATTGAAATAGGGTAATCTTGTGTATGTCTTCTGCATGAATTGAATTAGGATTTGTTTGGTTATATTCATTCTTTCATTCATGTAGATTGATATGTATATGCATTAGTTTGGTTCATATTGATTTTGCATTGGTACATGAATTAAAAATAATATACATTAATTAGGATATATATAAATGATAAAATACTTCAAAAAGGTGAATTTAGCAAATATAAATAGTAAGAGCTCACATTTTCAATAAAACAATATCTTAAAATGATGACCATTGGATTTGAATGATAAGCAGGGACAGTAATTTTTTTCATTATTACTTATCATAAAGTAAATAGTGAATAATAAAGTTTATTGGCATTACAGCATGGCAATTTTTCAATAGAACCTTTTTAGAACTTTATTTTTTCAACGGAACATTCGATGAAAGTACATTTGTTAACTAATATAAAGCTCAAGTGCATGGAACTGAGACAATGACATTTGTGTGTATTTCAAGAAAATGCAAAACAATCTATTGATTTACACCTAAATTCTAAACAGTTGGCAACTAAGTTCTAAAACAATTGAAAAACAACTATAATCTCATTTGTTAATCTCACTAACTATCAACAACCAGACTTGCATTTCAAATGACACCATGTAAAGGGCCTTAACTTTTTGTTATTTAATTTTTACCTATGTTTTAGTAATAAAATGATACAACATGACTTTAATTGTATGAGATTATGCATTTACATGAGGCTTATGATAGAAACTAGAAAATGAATCAAGGAAAGTACAATTAGATTGTAGCTTAATTGATCGGTAATGACACTTATATAAGGTAATCTTTTGTATGTCTTCTCTTGTGGCGGTGTCAATTTGATTTGGATTTGTTTTATTAGCATTCGTTTCATTCACATATATATTGATATGTTATGGATTAGTTTAGTTCATATTAGTTTTGCATTCGGACATGAATAAAAATAGCATAGACATGAATTAGATAAATAAAATAAAATAGTTTAAAAATTAATTAAAGTATTTTGACTAATATAAGACACAAGTGCATGGACTTCAAACACTATATTCGACAAATTACTGAGCTCCATTCTTTTAATTGGTCCGTTATTTTTGATGGTTAGCTGAGTTTTCTGGACTTGTATATCATTTTTCATTTGCCATTTGCATGCATTATTTTTGAAACAAATTGAGAAAAAAAAAAACAATTTACATATATGGCATTAACAATTCAGTATGTAGTATGTCACTTTCCTCACCAAATCTTAGTTCGATGTGCATGCACCATCAAAATCAATAACTACAGGGTATTAATACTTCATTTATAAGTATAATCTTAATGTAGTTTATCTTTGTATGATGTATCAACTTTCAAAAACATATAGTGTTCAATTAAAAAAAAGAACATATAGTGTTTGTTTAGAAAAAAATAAAATAATCAATGATGATTTATGTTTTCACTAGAATTGACCATAATAACGGATATACAAATGTATTTGTTGATTGTTTGTGCTCTTATGCTTAGAATGGTCAAAATCTTTTATTGGCCGAATGTGAAATGAACTTTGTTAATCTATTCAAAGCCATTTACTATAGTTTGTGTGCTCAATGGTTAAATCCAAGGAAAAGTTTATTATGCTCAAAAGAGCTCTAGTGAGATAGATAAAAGAGAATGAAAATGAAATTGTTCATTGGACCTTTATTAATTAGTGCAAGGTAGTAAAAGGAAAAAATGCTTAATTGAATAAAATATTAGGTGATTGATCATTGTAGACTTGCGAGTGGCAAAAAGTGGCAACTCCCAAAGTTACTTCATCCATTGGATCATTGTCATATTTGTCGATGTATCAATGTTGAAATCTCTAATTACATGGACTAATAGGTTTTTCATGAGTGGACTTGTATCATGTGCTTTAATATGTTCAATCCAATAAAGTAGGTGTGCCATTAATTATTTTCTAGCTTGAGGTCATTTCAGGTTCGTGTAATATCTCTAAATAAATAGTTTTGTATTCATGATGATTCACATATTAGAGAAATAACCACAATGGCTCTCCTAAAGTAAACAAATATATAACACCGATATGAATCCCATTTATCGTAAAAGCATCCGTCCACTTTTCATTTAACACGCGATTTTGCATGTTGTCATTCGGGTTGGTTTATTTTGTAGGTCAAATGTCAAGGTATCAACATGAAGAGACTAAGACCATCTTCAACGCACTAGGAGGTATCTTAGGGGTGGGGGGGGGGACCACAAATACACCAAAACCCATGAAGAAAGTCGCCAAATAAGAGCTTATTCTGCTTGGGTTTTTGTACTGTTCGTGGATCCCACGACACGTGGCGGCCTACGATTAGTTAGTTTTTAATTATTTTTTTTTAATTAGAAAAAATAAGAAAGAAAAAAAAATAAGAAACCCAAATTGGGTTTGAGGGTTAATCATGCTCTAAGAAAGAATAAATCAATCATCGCGATGACAGCCTCAAACTGAAGAGACCAAGAAAGAATTCACACAGCAGGATGTCCAAAAAAAGTTTGACATCGCTCTTACAAAGCATTAGGGACAGGTGACTTATTATCTACAAGCATTTTCTCTGCCTCACATCTTTCGTTCTGTTCTTTCCCTTGCTTTCAGTATGCTCTTATAAAACTATACCATGAGAGTCCAAGAGTTATATTATGTGTATTATACACTTCACCAACAAGTGGACCATGTAGGATTCTGAAGCCCATCTTGAACAAGGTGATCCTTCCTCACTAGACACTGGAAGAGATATCTTACTAGTGATTTTTAACAATCTGTATTGTTTCATCTTTAATGTTGTTTCAGGTGGTCGATGAATATAACAATGATGTGCACTTTGTTGAGATTGACATCGAGGAAGATCAATAAATTTCTGAAGAAGCAGGAATCATGGGAACGCCATGTGTGCAATTCTTTAAGAACAAGGAAATGCTCAGATTGGGCTGTGCTCTTTCAGTAATAGTATTGTGATGATCATTATGGTGAGCAGGCTTGGTTAAAGATTGCGAGTCTATGCAGGACTATATCAGGTGTGAGGATGAAGAAAGAGTACAAAGAATTCATCAAAGCTAACAAATGAGAACATCAGATGGATTTGATTCTTTGTGCCGGCATCAGCAAATGGCCGTCTCTAAGCTCCTACCAAAACACAACGAAGCAATTGTGGTGGTTATAGAATTTGGGCCGTGATGTATTAAGTGTTGGGCTTAATTGGCTTAAAACTTCGTTTATATTTGGGCTTATACCTTCTGTATTTACAGGGCAAAACATGTTATATTGTGATTATGTTGGGCTTATTTTGTATCATTTCCAAACCTCTATTTCATTCAGATTTTTTACAATCCTCAAATTATACAGTTATGCTTACTTTGCTAATGTTTTGTTTTTTGGATTTTTTTATAAATGATGACCAATAATCTTCTTCAGTACTCGAAAGCACTAGTAAGCGCTATTGATCTCCCAAAATATTGGAAGTTCTATGAGTTAAGTCATTTGACATCCCTACATACACATAACATGACAATACCTACGAACTATGTTAATTAGATGAGTTGATTTTTATGCCTTTGACTGCAAGTCTGCAACTTATCAAGGTGCCTTTAATTAGTAGTTTAGCACATGGCATGGCAGCTATACATATGGGAATAATATGATATTACCATCGTTAGTTTATGTAACTGAGAAATGGCCTAATATCTCAGCCACACTTTAGAAGATATTTATGTTCTCCAGGTTAACAGTCAATACACGTGTTTAATTTTAACTACAGAATTATCATCATGCACTCTACATCTTGGCTAGATGAGTACTTTTAGGAACACACTGATTATTTTTATAGCATAGTGGATGGAAAGAAGATCAAATCTCTCTTACACCAATAATCTTAGTTATGGGCACTGTGATTTGTTAAACAGGCATTGCATTATTAAGTTAAAAAATCACTACGTTTGTCGGTTCAAGATCCAACATAAATTTTATTCTCGAGCTGGATATCTCATGCATAAAAATATCTCATAAAAATATCTCGTGCATGGAAATATCTTTTATGTTTATTTCTTTTTGACTCGGACCCTAATCAAGGATAATGTTTCTTTCTTATAATAGTATAGTTAAGTGTCAACAAATACGTGGACGTGTGTTTATATGAATATTCAAGTTATATAACACCAATAATAGAGGGTGTTAATCGATTATGAAAAGGGAAAGTATTATGTTGTCCGGTAACGCTAGTATATTTCAGATCTCTGTGTTTGATTTATTCTAACCTGTAAAGATATACAATCAGACCACTAGACATATACAATGCAGTGAACTCGATAAGTGCTCAATTGCACTTTATTCACTCACGATTTATATATATTAATAAATTGTTTATCCATGTCAACCTTCTCGACTAGAAGTTCTTATCTCGTATTTAATGAACCATTGAACTAAAATTCGACTCTATGTAGTTGATAGATTAAAGCATGAAAATAAAAATTTACTTACATTCTAAAATTTTTGATGTATTATATTTTGATAAGAAAATTAGTACCTAAAACTTATATTTCATGAACTTTAACTCAGAGAGAACTCTCATTGAGCGAAATAGATGCTCTGATTGAACAGAATAGATGCTCTGACTGTACATTAATGAATGCTCAACATATATTCCACCTATGAAACAAATGTTGACTTGAAGGAACCTCGAGATATTGATAAGTGTTATATATATGAATCATGAGAAACTCCGCTGTAGATTATAGTATGAAAGCGAATAATTATCAGCGGTGGTATAAGTCGAAGATTTCGTCAAGAAAATGCCAACAATTTAATATATTTCTCGTCATAAAATGTGACCAACTGAACGTTGCTATTATGAATGAGTTATCTCTAAATTCCACTTTATCGATCTCCTCTGAGTAGGAGCCAATTGCCAGGGCTCATTATCTTACAATCTTTAGAGCAAGTTTATCCCAAGTTTCTAAAGAGTTTTTTAAGAAAAAATAGTGCATGGGTCCAACTGAAAAAACAAAAATCGGTAACAGCAAACACAAAATAAGGATCGATCACTAAGGTATTTTTGCCCTGTTTGCAGATCTCACCGACATGTGACGGCCTGCAAATGGTTGATTTTTAATTTTTTTTTTTTAAATCAGATGAAAAAAAAATTAATAACCCTAAATGGGTTTTAGAGATAAACATGGTCCTAGACCTCGGAAAATATGAACCGTATCAGATAATCTATATGTTATAAAATTAATTTTTAGATACCAATAGTATAGATCAGGCGGGTGTTGTTGAGTGATAAACTGATAATTGATCTATGTTGACCATAGGCATGTTACCACCAAGATTCAGCGACCAGCTACTTTTGTACGTGGTTGGGCTTGACTCTTGAAACTTGAGGCACCATGAGGCCATACTAATTATTTATGAATTTATTTATTTAATGTATACTTTAGCATCTTAAAATGGAAGCTATCTCAGTTTAGGGATATAATACCATTAGTTAAACATAAACGACAAAAAATATACTTAAGATATTTGAGTACGATTTATATAATAAGATACTCGCAAATCATGAGTTACCATATTTTGTTTGAGCTAGGCTAGTCCAAAGTCACAAACTGATTTCTCCTTTACGTCGGATCCACTATACACTAGATATGCATGTTACAGTAGTTTCACTCTTTTATCAAGAAGTAATCCATGTTTAAAATATCCAAACTCAATATAAATTAATGTAAAACTTTATGTTTTTTTTGGTATTCTGTATTAAGTTATTAACACTCATTAATAATATACGTGGATACTCTATAAACATTGATTAATTAAATCATAGACAATGCAGAACTCAGATTTGCCAGCCAAAAAAGCGCATTGCTCCACAATATTATAATGCAGCCTTTTATGTCAGATATCGTACTGCATAGTAACATATTCATCCTTCACGATATAAGATAGAAACGACAAATATTTATACGAATAGTTTTCAGCAACGTCAAAAAAAAAAAGAATAGTTTTCATAAAATGTACTAATATTAACATAGGTAAATAACAACGGAGTGCACACAGCAAACTGTTCTTCTAGTAATTTTACTTTTCTTAACTGTTATAGGATTCATAATTCTTTTATGTGACATGTTATTTTTATATGAATATTTAAATATTTATTTATAATCTTTTAATTATCACGAAATGCTGTCAAATTTTTTTATCACGAAATGCAGTTCTTATACGATGCTGTTTGTCTATATAATAATTATTTTATTTAATAAATACTGTTTTGTCTATTGTCATAAATTATATATAGTTTCATATAAAATAACATGTTACAGGATAAAAGCATCCAATTCTTTGATATCGTATCACTATATAGATCAAAGCATGTAAACATTAGAAACAGTTACTGTGATTTTCTTTTCACAGATTTTGAAATTATTTTGTATGCTAATTACTTTAATTTTTCACTAGTCAATTTATATATTTTACTGGAAAATTATATATATAAATATTTATTTATAGAAATGTCGAGAGGAGATCCGTTTCCATAAGAATATATACATAGAGAGAGAGATTATACGAAGACGGAAGTGTACACGACACAGTCACACAGATTAGATCTGCCCGAAGAAAAAGCGTCAATTTTAAAATCTTCAAGGCGAAGCATGTGTTCACTGTTCATGTTCATGTTCATGATGTATGTGTTTTATCTGTAATCAGGTCATGCAAGCTATATTCAATAATGTTACAACTTATATTATATGTACGGATAAGGTATCGTTTACATCAGTTAAAAATGGATAGCACTAGCTATAGCTAGCCACATATCTTACGATAATTTTTCTGTCAGTTACCAAATTTAAGTACGAGTAAGTGATGGGTAGATATTACTTCTAATTTTCTACTATACTTTATAGTTTTGCGTGAGCATTTTAATTTATTTGTTATGGTCCACACAAGTTATATATGCATGCGTAGTTGTTAAGGAGAACATGAACGACAAACCTGATTATGGCAAAGATCTTTCGAATCGGTCTATGGAGAAGCTTTATTACTTTCGGACTGGTTCCTATATATTAAGTGTATTTATTGGAAATTGAACTGCTATAAAAATAAAAATTTAGCACATGCATACTGAAATAGTTTTGTTAACACATGCATTTTCTGGATGGTGTTGAACTTTTTGCAGTTAGCTCAGGAAGCTACCAGCTTATCACATGCAACTCCTTCGCAATTTTTTGGAACATTGCTTCCTTTTTTATGGGAAACTCATTGCTGCAACCTCTACATTTCTGTCTCTACATGATCTGATTTATCTAATCTAGCTATGACGCGTATACGTATTGGACCATATGTATTTGTAAATCAGTCAATCAACCATTTTAATATTTCACATATATATAGGGTATATGCATATGATTAATACGTTGCCCACTAATTCTTGCCAACGTTCTTAATATTTAGGGTAATTATTTTTATTGGTTTGAAACAGGAAAAAAATAATTTGTTTAGCAAATCATCATATAGCTATTAACTAATAAGAAATACATCTACTAGAAGTTGATCATCTGTTTAGACAAAAAAAAAACAGAATCCCTACTGATGTATTCTTTTGTATATAGTCAAGTATGGTTTGCTATCAACCTGTTAGAAGAGTATAACCGGATCAGTATGAATCATAGTAGATGCTACACTTGGGGAATGATAAATGTACTTGTGAATCCAACACAATTATCATCAAAACTGGTCTGGAACTTTCTAAATGGGATTTGGCATAATGTGGCCCCATAAATGATATAAAACGTAAATATGTGTACCAAAAACAAAAATATGTGGTCCTGAAATTGAATGAAGGAAACTTTCCTAAAAGGGATTTTTTGGATTTTCTGCCGTTGAAGAGTTTAAGACATTTTGTCGACTAAAGCCAAAGCCGATGGGGTTTACGTTCTTTCCCACCAACTTTTTCCAATCCACTCTATTTTTTCCGGTTGTTTTATACTATACATATGTATATTTCTATATGACATCCGTGTACAAAAATTCAATCTGGAACCTGAAAATATTGCAAAAGATTGTCTATTGTTTCTTTTTTGTAACACACAAAAAGATTGTATGTATAGTTTATAAGTTCTTATGTAAACCAACTGATTGTTTACATGCATGCATGCTAGAAAACTAAAGCGCTCTCTCCTGTTTATAAATTTATCTTTTTAACTGACATTTTGTTTTGAATTTATTCATCCATTAAAAGTGAAAACTTATATATGTATAGTTTTTATACAGCCTGCAGTGTAACTCGTTAATTTGATGGTATAATATGCTATATCTGTGCTTCAAAAATTTCTTTATAAAAAACATATGCTATATCTTGAATCAAAACATTTGTTTGCAAAAGAAGTTTTTGTTTGTTTGCAAAAAAACATAAAGGTGTTTGGTTACGAATTGACTGTTACACGTTACAACTCAGAAGCAACCCACTTTATATATAATTTAAACCTAATTTATAAATTGCTCGCTGTGTTTTACGTAGAAGACAACAAAAGTCTTAATCTTGGCATTAATCATGACGGACCATGTGGGGATCTTCATGCCTTGCATATAAACCAACCACATACTTATTATTACACGTAACAAAAATACAAAAGTTGCTGCCAAAACAACCCCAAAAACACCACATAATAAACAATTAGAAAAAACCCAGCGTACCTCCTAGGCCTTCTCCACTATCGTTTACATATATTTCACGACACAACAATGATTCATCCACTATATAAAATAATATGTCAATTTAAGACATATTCATATTCTAAGAAGAAAAATACTGAGTTCTGGACCTCCGTTTTTGTCCGGGTTCATCATGTAGAAAGCCTCCGAGTCACGACTTCCCACGACTCGTTCGAACCTACCTCTCATATACAACAACTCCCCAAGCTCGGTTCCACCACCAAAATCACCGTCACCGGACACGTCATCGATACTCTTCGCCGTCGGAATAACTCCTGCTCCAACCGTGACCCTAGACACCGTGTTCAACACGCGCCAGTCAGACTCGGTACACGCACCGCCACGCGACACCGCAACACCGCACTTCCTCCCGTTGCAATACATAGTCCATTTAGGCTCCTGGAAAAGCTTGGTCCCGGAACGGTGACGTTTCTCGCACTCTAATGCGATCCTGACGAGCCCTGACGCCATCTCTTTGACTAGAGTAGCCGTTGACATGGCTAGGTCCAAGAGCAACACCGGGTCTGATCTCGGACCGTACTGGACAGAAAACGTGACGTGGCCTCTCCTGTGTCCGTACAACGTTCCGGTGACTCTTCTCCCGAGGGAAGAGGATCCACCCCTGACGAGTGAGATCAGCTGGTTGGAGACGCTGGAGGAGGAAGATGGAGGAGAAGGAAGGCAGATGACGTTGCATATGGGGAGGTTAATGAGGTTGATGAGAGAACGTAAGAAGGAGGGAAGCTTCACGTTGACTTTCACGTTTTTGATAGTGGAAGAAGAGGAGGAGTCTGGTCGGAGGGAGGTGGCGGAGGAGCATTTACGGCAAGGTACTAGGAAGAGTTCGTGGTGAGGGATGGTTGGGATCAGAGTGGTCGAGGAAGGAGAACGGACGTGTAAGCCACGTGCGGGAGAGTTGGCCGGACTGATCTTGCTTGAGTTGAAGCTGAAGCTTCTCTGAAGAGCAAGTTCTTCGTACTGCATCATTCTTATTATGTGTTTATATATTTGAGGAAGGCTGCAGGAAGAAAGCGGCCGACCAAAGTGATTATGAGTGTGCGAAGAGGTGTGTCCGATTTGTGTGTGTATTTATAGACATTTTTAGGTGAATATTTTAGAAGCATATATGCGTGATAATGTTATTTATTGCCTATCATGTGATGTGAGAGCTCCTCCGTCAATAAAATAACGTACTTGTAGGTTTTGTACTTTTGTTGGGTTTTTGAAGTTATAAGAAAACATAGAGCTAGTTTAACAATATCAGGGTGGCACTATTACTATATTGCTTGTTTAAAACTGATATTCGCATGGGAAATGAGTGTTTTTGTGCGTATATTCTTTTTCGTCATCTCAAACAAATTCAAATATCATGATTGATATGATGTACACTCTATTAAGGCGTGTACTTATATACAACTATATAGTTTTAGCTTGGGTATGAGATGCTACGACTTGTATAGTTTGCTATACTAAGATTTGATTTCACCATCATCAAAGTCTGGCGTCCATCCTTTAACCCAAACTGTCCATTGAGGTGGGTCCACGATGGACCAGGATAGCAGAGGTTGTTTACTTTCATTTTGTTGTGGAAGTAAATCTTCAAAGAATGATTAGTTTTGGTATCTCAGAGATGGGATTTTGAATTCTAGTAAAAGAATATGTCGATACATTCAATTATGCACACATCAAATGTTTGTAACAATGCATATTACATACATACTGACAATTGACGAACAAAGATATAATGTAGATATACGCATGTTCCTTTGTGTATATAACATGTGTACAAGTTTGAAGCCACAATGTACCCATAAATAGGCACGTATAGCCTTGCTTTCATTATAAAAATCAATTAAATTAATGATCATTATCATCGTTAGCTAAAACCTAAATGAATTATAGTTGAATCCGATCCTATAAAATAGGGAATTGTGAAGGGAGTCTGATACTATATTTTGGGCGTTAATGCATGGTTCCTCGTCCATGATGTAATATA
Source organism: Brassica nigra (assembly GCA_016432835.1). NCBI lineage: Eukaryota > Viridiplantae > Streptophyta > Magnoliopsida > Brassicales > Brassicaceae > Brassica > Brassica nigra. The sequence continues at coordinate 2,353,202 of CM028245.1, forward strand.
TTGGTGACCTAATTGACTACATCACAAACAGCAAAATATGGAAGAAAACATAAAGTATTTTGTCATCGGTTGTAACTTATACAATCAAGGAATCTTCTTCTTGGACTATACATACAACATGTTGCGTTCGGTCTGTGGATCCCTCGCTAACACCCAAAGGAGCTCTTTAATCTCTACAATTAATCAGAACCTGGCCTAGTTTAGTTGGCCCAACCAGAGAGGACCGTATTGGTAAGGTTTTGCACCATGGACAAATTCAAAAGACGAATCCTCCACGAACTCTTCTTAATAATTGGCCCCCCGAAATGATAGACTCCTTAAAATAAAAACCACAAATCTGTCCCAAATAGTAATTATCAATATCAATAAAATCGAGACCAAACAATGAGAAAGACTCGGTTAGAAATAGGTAAGAGTACAATGTTCAACAAAATATTTTGTTCAACAAACTATTTTGTCCTTTTACTAAAAGTTATCTCATATAACTCGCATGTAAAACTAATAGAATAATTCCTTTACGTGATTCATAGAATCATAGAGTAATAATATCTCAGTAAATATAAGAAGATTTCTTTTCAAAAAAAAAAAAATATTAGAAAAATCTAGTTTATTTTATTATACTATTATTTGAGAAATGATTTTGCTTACTGTCATTTCTCCTTAATTTTAAGATATCAAAATTTAATTAATATTATTATTTTAAAATATATTTTAATATATATTTTATCATGATATTTAGGACATTTAATTAATAAATAGATATTAATAGTTTCTATCAATAAATATTTAATTAAGTTTATTTTATATTTAGTTTATGATTTTAATGATTAATATTATAGCCAGTTTCTCTAGTTTTTAATTGAAAATGATCTAAATATTATTTCAATATTAAATTTAAGATTAAAGATAAAACATCATTAAAAATATATCGTAAAATATTATATATATAATATTAAATAATCAATATTCCTAATTTAAAATAAAATAATATATATTTGTACATGACAAACATCAAAATCACAAATGAATTTGTGCTAATAATGAATTTATCGATAAAACCACAAATGTTTTCAAATTAATATATATTAAACCAAAATTTTTAATATTATATAAACTAAAAAATGAAACCTAACTTAAAATATTAAAAACATTGAAACATAAAAAACTAGGATTAAAACATTAAATAACACTAAAAGTTTGACAAATAAAAACAAAGTATAAATATAATCTAAGAGAATATAGAGATTCCCCTTCATCTTCTTCGCTCATTTCCTCTTCATCTTCATCACTCGGTTGCACAATGTTAACAACATCTACGATGGGGTCTCTGTGCTCTGGTGGAACCGCCAATTTGTTAATAAGAGCAGCCAAATGAGGTCCTTGCAACTCATCGTCAGGATCTTCCTCTTCAAGATCAATTCCCAGGTTGTTGAAAATCACGTTAGGATCCTGAGAAAACAAATAGACGTGTGTATCCGCTCATTTTTCTCCTTACCAATATTCTGATTAATCTAAATCACTAAATCAAATCTGATTAATCTAAATCACCGCAACAAGATCAATGCGAACAATCCATCAAGCGCAATTACTTAAACAATCACGATCAATTACTTCCAAAAATTACGAACAATCCATCAAGATTACTTATAAAAAATAATGATCCATTACTTCCAATAGTTACGAGCATGCGAACAATCCATCAAGCGCAAATTACTTAAACAATTACGATCAATTACTTTAGTATGTGTTGTCATAAATATGTATGACAGAACAAAGTATAATGCAATTTTCTTGTAATGCAAGCACATTAGCAAAAATATTGAAAAACAAGAGTAAAACATGAACAAATTTTGTATTGATGACTCATGATTGAAAAGCAAAGCATAAGCGGCTTCAAAAGGATGAACATAAGTAAATACCCACCAAGGTTTTTGTTTATCATTTTTCAAAAACATGTTTTTTGTTTACAAGATTCCCCTTCATCTTCATCGCTCGTTTCCTCTTCATCTTCATCACTCGGTTGTACAATGTTAACAGCATCTACGATGGGGTCTCCGTGCTTTGGTGGAATCGCCAATTCGTTAATAAGAGCAGCCAAATGAGGTCCTTGCAACTCATCGTCAGGAACTTCCTCTTCAAGATCAATTCCCAGGTTGTTGAAAATCACGTTAGAATCCTGAGAAAACAAATAGACGTGTGTATCTGCTCAATTTTATCCTTACTAATATTTTGATTAATCTAAATCACTAAATCAAATCTGATTTATCTAAATCACCGCAACAAGATCAATGCGGACAATCAATCAAGTGCAATTACTTAAACAATCACGATCAATTACTTCCAACAATTAGGAACAATCCATCAAGATTACTTATAAAAAATTACGATCCATTACTTCCAACAGTTACGAGCATGCGAATAATCCATCAAGCGCAAATTACTTAAACAATTACGATTAATTACTTTAGTATGTGTTGTCATAAATATGTATGAGAGAACAAAGTATAATGCAATTTTCTTGGAATGCAAGCACATGAGCAAAAATATTGAAAAACAAGAGTAAAACATGAACAAATTTTGTATTGATGATTCATGATTGAAAAGCAAAGCATAAGCGGCTTCAAAAGGATGAACATAAGTAAATACAACAGGTGTACTCTACACTTATATTTAGTCCAAACTTATACAAGTAAAATGAGTTGCTCATACCAAGTTCCGTCGGTGAAACCAAGGAGAATGGTACGTGTATCCGTTGTTATGAATGCAAACAACTATCATTTTAATAACATACATGTTTCTTGAGAAATGTATATGATTTTATTTGTAAAATATCTCCTTTTAATCATACCTAATAAAGGATTTCATACGTTTTATATTTGAGCAATCATAATAAGTAATACATGTGTATATATTATAACAAATACATGTATATTCACTCACACTTAAACAGCTATTATTATTTTTTTTCGCATTCACATTTTATATTGATAAATAAAATGTGCCATTGCATAGCTAGGATCATAATACTAGTTTAAATATGTTTTTCCAAACAAGTTTTAGTACACAATTTATCTAATGCTCGATCGAACAGTTTTATGCAATGGTAGTTAAAATTGATGTTTGTTGAAAAGGAAACTTGGATCTCTATACCAAACAGGCAAACACACATAATATATAAGTTAATTAGATCAAATACACACCCAAAAATTACCATCAAAAATAAAATTTGAATCTAAGAAATGCTTAAGAATATTTAATTAAAACACATTTTCATAAAAATTATTAATGTATATTAAAATAAAACAAAGACAGCGTAAAAGGCGGATTAGACTAGAGTTTTACAAACTAACACTAAAAAGATCTCCTATAACCAATCATCCTATTATCAGAACAACATAGGATTTATATTTTTCATTTTTTCTAATTTAATATAATATAGCTGGAAAAAATTATATAAGTTTACTACCAAATTTTATTTTTTAAAAAATATCACAATATTTGACCGTTGTTGTACAGATTCGAACTTGGTTAATTAATAATATTTTAGACAGTGTTCTAAAAAGCGGTCTAGGCTCGCTAAGCTTAAAGCGTTACAAGACCGTAGCGATTACCTTTTAAGCCACCTAAATAATTACAATATTGTAATAATATATAATATATCATTTATTATTCATAAATTATGATAATTAATATATTATAACATATATTCTTATGAAAATATTTTTTTATCATATATAATAATAATATTTACTATTATTTAGTATAAACCATTACATATATTTAATATATTGCTATAATGTATAAACGCTTAAGCCGATTAACTAATAATATAAACATCCACTTAGTCGTTCTATGCGCTAGGCCTTAGATTACCGTCCTTTTAGCGCCTAGCGTTTTCTTGAACACTGATTTTAGAAGTCAATTCATTATTAACGAACTGCTCTTAAATGACCTAAATACACAAGACAAAGGCCCAACATCATTATATATACAGAGCAGCACTTGATCTATTTTGTTTCTTTTTTGTCCTAGAAAACTAACCAGAAAAGGGAAAAGGATAAGCAGAAAGCGACGACGAATCTTCAGAAATTTCGTGTACAACGAGTTTGGTGGGTGCTTTTATCTTGATATGAATTTTAGTTCAGTTTAGTTTCGAATTGAGTGATTACACGATCTAGACCTAGGGTTTCAAATTAAAATTTGTATGTTTAGATAGAAATCAAGTGCGTAATTATTTTGATGTTTAATTTGTGAGCTTGGAAATTTTCATTCGATTGTAATTCTGACTTGTGTTAAATTATCTTTTGGTTTCAACTATCGGGAGTGCTTGGAAAGATTTTGATTACGTAATCAGATTTCTTCATCGCCTTGCTAAGTTTCTCAGAAGGAAAAGTTTCCCTTTTAGAAACCATGTATTAGAAACCATGGATACTGCAGCTATCAAGCGACAATTGATCAAGAAGCTAGAGGATAAGCTGAGGTGTGCGAAAGAGGCTTCCGAGGCGAACGACTTTGCGAGGGAGACGTTGGAGCCTACCGTTTCCGAAACGTGGAAGTCTCTCTTTAACGAAGAAGAAGCAGATGTTGGCGAAGCGAAGGCCACAAAGATTAGGCTTCTTCGTGACTTGTTTCATCCTCTTTTCGGCGAATTGTGGCAGCCTGAGTGGGGAAGGCCCAGCGAGTTATCGACACCACGACCTCTTTACACTATAGGCGAGGGTTTTGCGGAGCAGGAGGTGATGAGAGAGGAGGCCGTGCGGCTCGGAATCGAGCTCACGCTCTATGCCGCGGAGACCATGTTCTTGGTGTGTGATGATATCCGTAGTGTATTATTGTTCTGCAATAGGTTATGGTTAGCGGTTGAAAATGACCTGAAACAACCTCATGACAGTCCTGTGGTCGAAAGGCTTCTTCGTGTTTTTCATTACGTCTATTCGAAGCATATCAAACCAAATAATGGAGGAGTGTTTCAAAGTGGTGGCAGATCACTCCAATGGAAACTAGCCATGGCGTCTTTTGAGAATTTTCATGCTGGAATCAGAGATCTGGACGTCTTCGTTAGAGAAGGGTTTATGCCTACCAGTATTGACGATGCGCTGAAGAACATAGAGGAGAAGCTGAGGCGTGCCAAGTCTGTTTCGAAGGCGAATGAGTTTGAGAGGAATGCAATGGAATCTGATGTTTTGATCATGTGGAAGTCTCTCTTCGACAAACCAAGTGAGGATTTGTGGACTCTGAAAATGATGAGACTTTGCATTCTCAATGACATGTTTCACCCTCTGCTCAGAGAAAGAGCAGAAGAAAATTCGATCGTTCGTTCTATCAGTTGTCTTAATATATGTAACTGAACTTGGATCAGAACACTTGTTATTATTAATTTTTGAATTTTTTTTTTATGAAAGAGCATCAGCAATGGCAAAGTGCTCTCTATGGTGTTCTCAAAAAAGAAAAAATTATGTTGAAAAATAAAGATTATTAATAGCATAACATGTGTATCAAAATATTGATAGAGCTACATATATACATGACATGTGTAGAAAGTATTCTCAATGGTGTTCTTCCACAAGAACTTCTTCTCTTTCTTTTTTTTTTGTTATTTTTCTATTATTTTATTATGAGAACACTAGTGAGAACATTGGTTACAGGTTTATAGTCTACCATTGTTAATGATGCTCTAATTTCACCGGCTTAGTGGTGTTTAATTTAGTAGTCACAACGCTAACCCCACTTTAAGGGCTTTTGTTCCAGACTGATGATAAATTGATAACTGATTAATGGTATACATCCATCAGCTACTGGTCAAAACATCTGACCAAAATCAAACAAATGAAATTGCCAAATATATCCTCAAATCTATTCCAGCATTTTCATTGTCAAGTTCGGTAAATTTTAAATTCAATCTTTTTTTTTTTGATCAGATTTTAATTCAATCTCTGATGCAGATTAGGGCTAGTAAAATTTACCTGTGGTATGACCGTATTATATTACAGACTATAAAGCTCGTTGAAATGAAAGGGTAAAAAAAAGTAAAAACATTTAAATGATTAAATGACAAATAAAGACACATTAAATGATTAAAAACAAATAGAAAAAAAAAAGAGTGAAATCCCCCAAAACCCTTTGTTTTGCGTCTCTCTCCCAGACTACTGCAACGCTCGAAGAAGAATGGCGAACGAGCAAGAGATGAGTGGCTGGACTGATCTTCTCCATTCCTCTTCGAAGCTTCTCGAGCAAGCCGCTCCTTCCTCTCAGTTTCCTCCTCTTCAGGTTCTTCTTCTTCAGCTCTCACTTTTCTCGAGGATTTGAGATTTAAGTACGACTGATTTTGGTTTCGTATCGCTGTTCAGAGGAACTTAGATCAGCTGGAAGCGTTATCGAAGAAGCTCAAGGCTAAAACCCTAAGGAACGAAGCTCCTTCTCAGTCTATCGCCGCCACTAGGTTACTCTCTCACTCTCTCTCTCTCTTTTTTTGAATCCCTAAGAAGAAGGAGGACTAGCTAGTGCTGATTCGATTCTCTTTATTCTTGTTTGAGTTTTGCAGACTACTCGCTCGGGAGGGAATCAATGCTGAGCAACTAGCTCGTGATCTCAAATCTTTCGAGTTGAAGGTGAATATTATGCGTACACATCTCTCTGCTAACCGCCTACTTTTTCAAACGTGGTTATTCACTGTGTTATCTGTCTTTGATACTCTTTTAAAGACGACGTTTGAGGATGTGTTCCCCGCTGAGGCTACGAGCGTTGAAGAATACCTGCAACAGGTACTCTTAGTTATCAATTGTTTACCAAAGTTTTACTAGTTTGATTGATTGATTTGATTTGATTCTCTTGCCGATGACTGACTGTTGTGTTTTGCGATGATTTTTTTTCTCTTTAGGTTCATGAAATGGCTATGGTATCAGCTATACAGGAAGCTCAAAAGGATAATGTTCGAAGCTTTAATGACTACATGATGAAAGTGCTGGAGGTAAGGCTATATCCATGTGATACTTCACTTCTTTTTCCTCCTAGCCATTCGTTTCCTTTTGGCGTTTAATTATTGATAAGTCGGTGGTTGTGTGAAATAGAGTCGCACATTTTTTTGCTTGTTGATATATTAGTAAGATGGGCATACTGATTTTCTATATATTGGACGTGAATATTAAATGACAGGAGGATTGGAGGAAAGAAAAACGCGACTTCCTTCAGAGCCTTAGCAGAATATCAATGCTACCTAAAACGAATACGATTGATGCAAACAGAGAGGCTAATGCTGGTCAACTAGTGCCTGTGGGTTCGAGTTCTCGAGTATCGTCAACACCGGGCAAAGAACTTGTGGCTCTGGCTAATATACCCATTCACGAGAAAAAAGCATACGTCTATGGAGAGGTTGTGAAGAAACTCAACATGTCAAGAGAACGAGGCTTGCCATTTAAAGTACGGATTTCTTATACCTTGTCTAGAAACTTAGTACTGGTTCATTTTGCTTAAGTCTGTGTTTGATAAGTATAGCTGAATAATATTCATTTTCCTTAGCTACTTTTAGAAGTGAAGTAGAATTCTTATAATTTTTCGTTTTGTAGCACTCTACTTGTCAATGAAGATTTCCTATGATATAGTATCCATAAAACTGGCTACCCTCCTATTATTGTCTGGTGTGACTGATTCCAGTTCATATCTTTGTATAGCCTGCAATGTCTTTTAAGGAAGCTTATGAATCTCTTGGTGCTGAAGGAACTCATGGAAAATCAGTCAACATGCAGAAAATTTGGCAGCTTGTTCAGGTAATATTTTGAACGGAAACTATTTCGTCCACTCAGAACACCCTCTAACAATTGTTTTTATCATTTTTGCCTTCCTCTGTTTCATGCAAATCACTTGTGATTGTTGGCAAACTTTTTCCAGGCAATAACAGGTGAAGACTCAGCAGTTCGACAGGGTGTTTCGAAGAGGATGTCCCTCGCGATAGGGGCGAGACGTCATTTAGAACGTGGGCATGAGAAACATATAATGGACACAATTCAAAGTCACGCTACACAAGTATTCATTTCTGTCTCGTTTTTATCTTTGTTTGTTCTTGGTAATAACAGCTGCTACATCTATGTGGATGGTGTGTCTTTAGATTACCGTCTATACAAATGCTCGAGTGCTGTCTGAAATGATTCCTTGATCTTTCTATCCTCTTTCACAAGAGTGTTGGTAATTATTCTTACTTGTGTTTTGCTTTCCTAATCCCGTTCCAGGCTGCTCTTGGTGGATCTGTGGGAAATTTGCAAAGAATCCGTGCTTTCCTTCGGGTTAGTTTCACAAACTTTGTAGAGCTTAATACGGACCATATGTTCAAAAAGCTATTTAGCTTTATTACTTCTTGTTTTACTGTGTGCAGATTCGTTTGAGAGAATATGGAATTTTAGATTTCGATTCACCTGATGCCCGTAGGCAGCCTCCTGTTGATACGACTTGGCAACAGGTTATGGATTATTTTCCTTGTCCTCTAACATTTAATTGAAATATAGAGATTTGCATAGCTAACTTGCAGTCTTGTTTATATGGAATGACTGATATCTCTCTCTTGAATCTCAGATATATTTTTGCTTACGTACTGGGTATTATGAGGAGGCTAAAGAAATTGCTCGGTCAACTCGGTCATCTCAACAATTTGCACCACTGGTAGACGTTCTTCAGATCTTAATATATTTTTCAAGAGTTTTGGAATCAGCACTTTGGTTACCTTTCCTTTTTGCAGCTTACAGAGTGGATTACAAAAGATGGTATGGTGGCTGCAGAGACTGCAGCTATTGCATCAGAAGAATGCGAGAAAATGCTAAGAATGGGTGATCGATTGGGCAGAACCGCATATGACAAGAAGAAACTCCTACTCTACACCATCATCTCTGGTTCCCGCAGGCAAATTGAGCGCATACTGAGGGATCTATCTACACTCTTCAACACAATCGAAGACTTCTTATGGTTCAAATTAGCATGCATCAGAGACGTTTCTGGTGCATCTTCATCTGTGGTTTTGAATGATGGCCTGGCGCCGTACAGTTTAGATGATCTTCAGGCTTATCTCAATAAGTTCGAGCCTTCATACTACACAAAGAATGGAAAAGACCCCTTGGTGTATCCATACGTTTTGCTTCTCAGCGTTCAGTTGCTTCCTGCTATCATGCATTTATCCAAAGAAGCAGGAGAGGGAGGGTATAATATCGATGCTGTTCATATAGCTATATCTCTAGTGGACCATTCTGTTTTGTCGGAAGGCTCTGGGACTGGACACAAACTCAGTGTGATGGATGCTAACGCTGAGGCATCTAGTATGGTTAGGCAATACGGGTCCATGTTTCTGCATCACGGAGATCTCCTGATGACAGTAGAGTATTACGCACAAGCTGCTGTTACTGTAGGTGGGGGACAGCTAGCTTGGTCTGGGAGAAGTAATACAGATCAACAGAGGCAGAGAAACTTAATGCTGAAACAGCTATTGACTGAGATTCTCCTGCGAGAGGGTGGTATCTACTTTTTGCTTGGGGGAAGAGGCTCTGGTGAAGAAGGTCAGCTCGGGAGGTTTTTCCCTGATTCAAGATTGAGACAGCAGTTCTTGATCGAAGCTGCACATCAATGCCAGGAAGCTGGATTGTACGACAAAGTAAGTAAAAACTTATCATCTAACATTGTTTGGAGTCTTTAAAGGAAGCCTTTTCAACATGTTTTCTATCTTTTCAGTCCATAGAGATACAGAAGAGAGTGGGTGCGTTTTCATCTGCCTTGGAGACTATAAACAAGTGTCTATCTGAAGCCATTTGCTCCCTCGCCCGTGGAAGGTTGGACGGTGAAAGCCGAACATCAGGGCTTATCCTCGCGGGAAACGATATTCTCCAGACTTACAAATATTACCCTGAAGTCAGGTAATATTATATTATTATTTGATCTGACTTTGCTTCAAGTTGAAAATGTGTTCTCAAGGGGTTTGTTTTTATTATCCCACTTACAGTCTCCAGGAGAGAGAGCGAGTGATGGAACAAGAAACCATACTAAGAGAGCTGGAGGCAATACTATCGATCCACAAGTTGGGTAGACAAGGCAACCATATGGATGCTCTGAGGGAAATTGCGAAACTTCCATTCCTTAATCTTGATCCAAGAATGCCAGATGCAACCGCTGATGTGTTCCAGAGTGCATCTCCTTACTTCCAGACTTGTGTCCCGGACCTGCTCAAAGTTGCGCTAACTTGTTTGGACAATGTACCTGATCCTGATGGATCAATCCGTGCCATGAGATCCAAGGTACATAAAAATAATCAACACATTATCTTTTTGGTTGTGTATTATAGGAACAGAGGTCATGAAACTTGATTCTCTGACTGCGTTGGCAGATCGCTGGGTTTCTTGCAAGCAACACGCATAGGAACTGGCCTCGTGATTTGTACGAGAAGGTGGCTCGAAGCTTTTGAACATTTTTGGACTCATCTTCCAAGTTGTGTGAACTCATAGTTGTTCCTAACTAAGACGATTGAAAAAAAGAGAGGCCACTATTAGTATGTTTCATCAATCAACAAAATTAAGTATGTGCGGCCTTTTAATTTCTTTTTTTTGTTGGACAGCGTATGTTTCAATCAACTGAAAACATAAGGTTGAGACTATTCATTATGTATGCTTCATTGTGAAAATTAAGTATGGGCTTATGTTTCATTCTGGTTCTATATTATCATGCATCTTAGATTTACAACTTTGTCAGAGGCACCAAGTCTCTCAAGATCAAAAGAACACCTATCAAAAGGCGCATGGTTTATTGACTCTAAGGCTTGTTAACACAATCTCTATAACATAAATCAGCATGTAAGCCTCTTGATCTCAGTCTCCAAGCTCAGTATCTGAAGAAGGTTGAGCTTGTTCAAGTGGAAATCTCTGTATATAATAATATGGACTAATGATTCGAGACCAGCCAGTACCCACTCTTTACGGAGCAAGCTCTCTTACTAACAAAGTCGGCATTATATAATAACAATACCATAACAAAACCGAACCGGATGGGTTTCGAATTTGTTTGGTGTATTTCTTTTTTCTTCGTGTTTCGTCGAGCCATCTGAGAGGAAGAGAGAATAATAGTCTGTGAAGTCTCGAGAGAGAGAGAGATGAGGAACAAGATGAACTCGCTTCTGAAACGAGGACTCAAAGTGGTAGGCGATGGCGTTTTGCTTAACGTGATCCAATCTGAAATCCGTCACGAAATCTCTAACCCTCGTTTCCTGGTAAATCGCATCTTCCTCTCTCAACTGAGTTCTCGAATAATCCTGCTCAACATTTAGCTCGAATTGACTCTATAAAGTTTCAGTCTTTAATGTTATCTGCCTCTAAACCCAGATGGGCCAATTTGGTGTTTGATCGCTTAAACCCTTAAAAGTACACATTTTGATCAAACACGTGTCTGATTTTGTTGTGTCTGAAACACCAGGGCGTTGAGACAGGTAAGCTAGGAGATTTCGAGTTGAATTGGAACTCTCCGGGAAACAGAGACATTGTCCTGAAGAGACAGTTTGATTCAGGAGAAAAGATTGTGGTCTCTGCTTTATTGGAACAGGAACCTATTGAAGAAGACGGTGATGATGTAGCGTTTCCAAGGGGTGCTATGGCCAAAGTATGCGTCAGTAAGCCTGGACTCAGCTCTGTCTTGCAGTTTGATTGCCGTGTCTCTGAGACGGGACGTGGGAGTTCTGATTTCGACATTGAGAGAGCTTATTATGTCCGCTCTTTGGTGTCTTCTTCGCGTAGTTCTCCCCCTAATGGATGGGACTTTTTCAGGTAGAAATGGTATCTTGATCCTCCCCTGGTAGTGCTAGATCAGTGCTCATGTCAATAGTTGTTGCTGCTCTTTAGTGTTTATGTATGTTAGGACTATTGTTTCTTTAGTAGATAGAAGAACCCTTTGGTAACAAGCTTGTGTGTTTGGAGTATTCGTTGTATGTAAATATTGGCAAAGAAGTTGACAGTTATAGTGAACTAGAGTCTTGTTGTTGAATCTATTTCTTCTCTAGAATCATAATGGTTTTTTTAATACCAAATTGTAAAAAGGTACCAGAGGTTCTTGTTCTGCATTTTCTCTGTTTTATTGACCAGTATGATACTTGTTTTTGGTTGTGTAGGACATTAGATCCGAGACTTCAGGATGCACTGAAGCAGTATCTAACATCCAAGGGAATCAGTGAAGGACTAACGAATTTCATCTTGTGTCATCTGAACAAGAAGGAGCAGGAGCAGTACGTTAACTGGTTACGCAAGCTTGAAGCAACAGTCTCACACTCTCTGAAGTCGTGAGCTGTTCCCTCCATCTGCTCATTTGCTTCTTTTTTTGTTTTTTTCTCTTTTTTTACCTTCTTATTATTCTTGGAGTTTTCTTGCAATGGTCATTAATGACCTTGAGATTAGCATAATCAGCTTTGCTATGGTTTTTGTTTTAGGCAATGTTTTGAAAACCGGACCGGATACCGACTAGGTGTAGTTACTGGTTGAACCGGTTTAACCGGTCGAACCGGATTTTCTATTTATGAAAAATTATATATATATAATTATATACTTATATTATATGAACTTTACTTTTACATATAATACATTCTCTATTCTTTTTATAGTTAAATAACAATAAACATAAATCTAACTATATATATAGTAAAAACTGAATAGTGAATACTATGTAAACTGAAATTGATAAAATCATATGATTTATAGTTAAATTTATCATATTATTTTTTACAACTAACATCTCAAATTTTATTAATATGGTAAAATAAAGATAGTATATGAGAGTCAAAAATATTTTTTTCACATTGTTTCTTAAGAACATAAAATATCAATTAAATAGTGATAGTTAAACACTAATTATAAAATAATAAATTTTAGCTAGTTTTAATTGAAAACACATATATACTTAATTATATGTTAATTTTTAGGTACCGGATTTTAAAATTGATCTGAGTCACCGATTTTACCGGTTTTCAGCCGGTTGTACCGGTTTTTTTTCAAATCCGGGTTTTAAACCGAACTGGACTCGGTTTCTTCAACGAATCACAGTCGGACCGGTTCGACCGGCCGGTCCGGTCCGGTTTTCAAAACACTGGTTTTAGGGAGTTTTATTTACCAAGATATATGATAACTGGTGTAATTCCAAACAAAATGGGACTTCAAATCTTATGCTTTTGAGGTTTGCTCTTTGATTCATATGTGTGAATTAATAAATTCATTGCAATATAAACATAAACACAAAAAAGAAATCAGATTTAGATTAAGAACCGGTTTTTAGCTTTTTTAGTTAAAAGTTAAGAGACGGATTCTTATATTCCGTTATATTCCGTTAAGAACCTCCAATAATCATGTTCTTTCATCTAAAGTTACTATTCTTTTTAGTTCCTTTTCACTTGCAAGAAATATAATCTCCCGAGTCCTGACCCAAGGTTTTGGTGACATTTAAGTATGAACTGAAGATGTCTTTGTTTTTATTTAACCATAGCAGTAAAAGTGTGAGAAAAGGAAAAACCAAATCTTTTTTTTTTTTGAAACTTGAAAAAAAGGAAAAAACAAATCTTTACCAATAAAAAATGTCTAATAAGAACAAAAATTCAGACAATGGCAGCAGCGCCAAGTGCTCTGATTCCTCCACAGTCATCAAGTTGTGGCGGTATATCTCCTGTTGTATGGATTTTTTTAAAGTCCATTATTTGCTAATAGATAACTAAAAACGACATGTTTTCTCCCAGTCAATTGTTATTATATTTTTCAAGTGTTAATACTATTAAAACTGTCAAATCTTGGAGGAATGCGAGTATGTGCAACGTATAGTTCAAAGCATCATAAAATTTTCAAACGAACAGCTCCTATAAAAGTAGTAATCTATAGTAACAAGTTGAAACAGAAGAAAAACACAAGAGGAAGAGAAAATGAATTTTAGAGGAATATATTCTCCTCTCTTTCTCATTGAATTTGTAGAAGTTTTTTTTTTACTAAACAACTTTACAGAGATTTTAATTTCTCTCTTTCAACAACCTTCTTTTATAGTTTTTTTTTGTTCAGGAAAAAACTTAGAAAACCGTTCTTATTTTTGACTGGTGAAAATAAATGATACTGAAAGAAAAACACTTAAAATTGTACAACCAGACAAAGTCTTGAAAACGTTGCATGAATCACGTAAAACAAAAAAAAAACTTATGTTAATACTCAGTAGACGTATAATAATGGTTTGTTTACTGAATGTATTAGTTTAATCACTCTTGGAAACATAAACATATCTATTGTTATTAGCTTACCCACGTGACATAACCTCATAGATAAGTAAAAAAAGATAAATAAAAAGCATAGATCTTGAGGAGAGACGCCAACAACAAAAACAAATATCAAAAAAGTATGTGGACGGAAAGTAATATTCGTCCGGGTCGGATCAATTTGATTTAGATCCCTTTTGATTATCCGAATAAAACGAATGAAGCTTAGCCACATGGGCCTTACCCGAGTATATAATCCAATTAATTCGGGTCGGGTTTGGGCCAGCTATAAAAAGCAACTCTCATTGAAACAACCTCCATCGTATCTCTTTCAGCAGCTGCTTCGCGCCGGCGAAGCTCTTCCCTCTTTTGGCAGAAACAGCTAGTGGTTGAGGAGAATGTCGAGTTTGCTAAGGGATTTCGAGGTGGATGCGAAGAATCCGTCGCTGGAAGCGAGGCAGAGGTGGAGGTCATCGGTCTCGATCGTGAAGAACCGTGCTCGTCGTTTCCGTAACATCCCCGACCTCGATAAGCAAGCTGAGAACGCGACTAAGAGACACCAGATCCAGGTTTCGAATCTCTTCCTCATCCTTTTTTTTTTAAAAAATTATTTTCTTTGATGATTCTGTTTTCGTGATGGAATATTGTGACTATTATTAACAGGACCGGCCCTGAACCATGCTTAGTGAAACATTTGCAATAGGTTTCCAAAAATTTTCGAAAAAAAATTACATAAACATAAAACCCAAAAAAATTTTTTTACTCCCTCGAATTTGTAAAAAAAAAAAATTACATAGACATTACCACATATCTCCAAAATCTCAGGACTGACCCTGTTTATTATGTTGTTATATGATTTTGATTTTCTAAAGGATAACGACGGAAAATATTTAAGAAAATGTTCTTGAATAATTATATACTCATCACTCATGGTGACACTTAAAAGTTAAAACTCCTTTTAAAGAAATATTTAATCACCAAATTTTAGCAACAAAAAAAGAAGAAATAATTAATCAAACTCCATAATCACCATTGTTTATATCTCTCTTCTTTGTTGTTTTGGCCATTGATGAACAGTAGGTAAGGACACCAACACAAGAAAAGCTTTTTACTTGTTATTTCTTCAAAGTCTAATCAAATCTTTTCTATCAACAACACTTTTTACCTGCCAAACTTTTTTTGCCTTCTTTTTTTTTATAAGGTAAATAAAAAGTAATCAAGGTCGTTTACTCTTCTCTAATGATAGTCATGAAAGATTCTTTATGTAGTCAAATACGCATTATACATCGGTCGTTTAAGGTAGTAATATTAAAAATGCTAGTTTTTATACTTGGATGACCAAAAAAATGGAGACTTTGAACACACAGCTCAGGAAGATAGAGGAACTAAGGATAATGATAAAAAAAATATCCTAACGTTGAATTATTTCGTTGTGCAATGATGAAATTTCCTCAACAAGAATTGCCAACACACATGATGATGACTTGCTTTAGTGTCTTCGACTATGTTTACAAAATGGATAAGAGTTCTTGTCCCTACCTTAAGAAAGATGAGTCACATTTGAGAGGCCAGCAAAATAAAAGTCTGACCCTTTTTTTCTAGTTTTTACTGTTCTTGGACGTCTTAGCGACTGAATCGAAACACGAAAGGACGCATTCTAGTATATCAACACATCTGATTTTTTGTTATGAAATTCAAGTTTTTTTATTTTCTTTAAATCGTTTTTAAGAGGTCTGTGTGTTTTCGTATGAGTATAACAGTGTCTTTGACTTATTGTGTGCCAGTGCAATTATTTTAGCATATAAGGAAGTTACTAGGAAACTTCGTAGGGTGTGTTTCATAAGGTTCTGACAAAGATATCAATTTTATCTGTCCACTTGTATAAAGTATAATCCATACAAAAGAAGCAATTTTAGATTCTTTTGGAAAAATGTTTTATAATCAACCATTGAGTAAAATATGTTACAGCTTACGTTCTGTAACTCAAGTCCTCACTCAATACACTATTTAGTGGGGAGTGATAAACGGTCAGATGTTGTTGTTAATCCTGGTTTGAGCTTCAGTTAATGACATTTTACCTACATAGTTTAGTAGCTCTGCTTTGTTAGATCAGTGATATAACTGATGTCCAAAATGCAAAAGAAAATTAGGTAAGCAATGGATCTTTTCGGCTTTTTATCCGGCTTATGTTGGTTACACCATGGAAACTGTTCGATCTTTCTTCAGTTACATGTATGACCAAAGATTCCCATGTTGTGGTAGTTTATCGGTTAACTCACTTACATTTTTTCATGACCAGGAAAAGCTCCGAGTTGCTTTCTACGTACAAAAGGCAGCTCTTCAATTCATTGGTGGTAAGATATCAAGTGCTGAAATCTTAGACAGAATCATGAGTTACCTAATTGTAGACGACTGAGTTTTTTTTCTTTTCTTATTGTATTTCTTTTTTCTGTAGCTGCTGGTCGGCCGGAATACAAGCTCACCGATGAGGTTAAAGAAGCTGGATTTTCTGTCGAACCAGATGAGCTTGCATCTATGGTTCGGAACCATGACACTAGGGGCCTGGCAAAAAATGGTGGTGTTGAAGAACTTGCAAAGAGAGTATCTGTGTCTCTCACTGAAGGCGTTAGTTCGAGTGAACTTCCCATCAGGGAAAAGATCTTTGGTGAAAATCGTTACGCTGAGAAACCACCCAGATCGTTCTTGATGTTTGTTTGGGAAGCGCTCCAAGACATAACCCTTATCATCCTTATGGTCTGTGCTGTAGTGTCAATAGGCGTGGGTATTGCTACAGAAGGATTTCCAAAGGGAATGTATGATGGGACGGGGATCTTGCTGAGTATACTCTTGGTCGTCATGGTTACTGCCATCAGTGACTACAAGCAGTCTCTTCAGTTCATAGACTTGGATCGAGAGAAGAAGAAGATTATTGTCCAGGTCACCAGAGATGGGACCAGACAAGAGATCTCTATCCATGACTTGGTTGTCGGAGATGTGGTTCATCTGTCTATTGGGGATCAAGTTCCAGCTGATGGGGTTTTTATATCCGGTTACAACTTGGAGATAGACGAGTCAAGCTTATCAGGAGAGAGTGAACCATCACATGTGAATAAGGAGAAGCCTTTTCTTCTTTCAGGAACCAAAGTTCAGAACGGTTCAGCAAAGATGCTGGTGACAACTGTTGGCATGAGGACTGAGTGGGGAAAGCTGATGGAAACGCTGATTGATGGTGGAGAAGACGAGACTCCTTTGCAGGTGAAGCTAAACGGGGTTGCAACAATCATTGGCAAGATTGGTTTAAGCTTCGCTGTGCTTACCTTTGTGGTATTGTGCGTAAGGTTTGTCTTAGAGAAAGCAGCGTCTGGTAGCTTCACCAACTGGTCGTCTGAAGATGCACTGACGCTACTTGACTACTTTGCAATTTCTGTAACTATCATCGTCGTTGCTGTACCAGAAGGTTTGCCGTTGGCGGTGACTTTAAGTTTGGCATTTGCTATGAAGAAGCTGATGAGTGACAGGGCACTTGTGAGGCATCTGGCTGCATGTGAGACTATGGGTTCTGCTACTTGCATCTGCACTGATAAGACAGGGACCTTGACTACTAACCACATGGTGGTCAACAAAGTATATCTCTGTGATAAGGTTCATGAGAGGCAAGAAGGGAGTAAAGACAGCTTTCAGTTGGAACTACCAGAAGAAGTTCAGAGTATTCTCTTGCAAGGCATCTTTCAGAACACTGGTTCCGAAGTCGTTAAGGATAAAGATGGAAACACTCAGATCCTAGGATCTCCAACAGAAAGAGCAATACTCGAGTTCGGTTTGCTTCTAGGTGGTGACTTTGGCGAGCAGCGTAAAGAGCACAAGATACTCAAGATCGAGCCGTTCAATTCAGACAAGAAGAAGATGTCTGTTCTTATCGCTCTTCCTGGAGGTGGTGCACGGGCTTTCTGCAAAGGTGCATCTGAAATAGTGTTGAAGATGTGCGAGAATGTTGTGGATTCGAATGGAGAATCCGTTCCATTAACTGAAGAACGTATTACGGATATCTCTGACGTCATAGAGGGTTTTGCCTCAGAGGCTCTGAGAACTCTATGCTTGGTGTACCAAGATCTGGATAAAGCTCCGAGTGGTGATCTTCCTGATGGAGGCTATACAATGGTAGCAGTTGTTGGAATCAAGGATCCAGTACGCCCGGGTGTTAGAGAAGCTGTGCAGACTTGTCAAGCTGCTGGAATCACCGTTCGTATGGTCACTGGAGATAACATAAGCACAGCTAAAGCAATTGCAAAGGAATGTGGCATATTCACTGAAGGAGGTTTAGCTATAGAAGGTTCACAGTTCCGGGACTTGCCTCCACAGGAGATGAGAGCCATTATACCGAAGATTCAGGTTCGTTTGACATTGTAGATAGAAAATGAATTGATGTTACTCTAGAAGATCTAAAAACTTGTTTATGCCTTCAGGTAATGGCTCGGTCTCTGCCATTGGACAAGCATACTCTAGTCAGCAACTTGAGGAAAATTGGAGAGGTGGTTGCAGTGACTGGAGACGGGACAAACGATGCACCTGCATTGCATGAAGCAGACATTGGACTTGCAATGGGAATAGCTGGAACAGAGGTTGCTAAAGAGAATGCTGATGTGATCATAATGGACGATAACTTCAAAACTATAGTGAATGTGGCTAGATGGGGACGTGCTGTGTATATAAACATTCAGAAGTTTGTTCAGTTCCAGCTCACAGTTAACGTCGTTGCTCTGATCATCAACTTCGTCTCTGCTTGCATCACAGGTACTAATCTACAATCTTTCTCCTATTGTTTGGTCATATATAACTGTTTTTCTTTCTTTACAGGATCTGCTCCACTCACTGCTGTACAACTGCTTTGGGTCAACATGATCATGGACACACTCGGTGCACTAGCTTTAGCAACAGAACCTCCCAATGAAGGGTTGATGAAACGTCCACCAATCGGTAGAACCGCAAGCTTCATCACCAAAACCATGTGGAGAAACATCGCCGGTCAAAGCGTTTACCAGTTGATCGTCTTGGGAATTCTCAACTTCACAGGCAAATCTCTTCTCGATCTCAATGGTCCGGACTCCACAGCTGTTCTGAACACAGTCATCTTCAACTCCTTTGTCTTTTGCCAGGTACGTACACACTCTAAAAACAAAAACTAACCCAAAGCATGACATGAGAAGTCTAATGGTATATATAACAAAAAACAGGTGTTCAATGAGGTGAATAGCCGTGAGATAGAGAAGATAAATGTGTTCACGGGAATGTTCAACAGCTGGGTGTTCACAGGCGTTATGGTTGTGACCGTAGTGTTTCAAGTGATCATAGTGGAGTTTCTTGGAGCGTTTGCTAGCACTGTTCCCCTGAGCTGGCAGCATTGGTTACTATCAATCTTGATAGGATCATTGAGCATGATTGTAGCAGTTATCCTCAAATGCATACCCGTTGAGTCTTCTCAACATCATGATGGCTACGATTTGCTTCCTTCTGGCCCTCCTACAAATTCCGCATGATACCATTTCAATGTTGTTTTTTGTTTTGCTTGTTATCAGGACAGTGATTCCAGATATGTAAGATACTGCAAACTCTTTTTTTTTTACCACGGATCCAGTTTTGTATTTTACCAATCCTCTACTCGAACTTGAGGTTTTCTCTCTGTGTTCTTATCGTTGCTCTTCTTAGGCAATAATTGAGTATATTGCGATCTTAGATAGCTTCAGCTCCAAGGTAAGTGACTTGAGGAGATGCCTATCATTTGCCTATTAGAAAAACTTGTACATTAGATATTATCTAACATAAAATACTAGAATTTTATGGCAGTGTCTCACATCAATGTAAATATATTTTATTAATTAGCAAAATTATAGAATATTGCAATATGAAATTGATGGAGAACAGTTCAGGTATTAACAAAATAAAACATTGCATGTTGCTATATAGAAATAATGGCATTTGCATGACAACTCTGTTCTCGGAGAAGCATTTTTGAAATTGAGCGATTAAAATGGCACTAAATAGTAATACAACGTTTCGGTTAAACATAGTGGATTTTCTCTGAATATATATGTAAAAAATCAATATAATGTTTTTTAAAAAAAAGTGGAACGTTGTTTATCATCAAGTTCATTAAATAAAATCTAAGAGAGTTTACTTGATTGATAAGTAGATCCACAACCACACACATTGATAAAATCTACTTTAATTTTCGTGTATAGTTAGAAGTTAGAACATCTAATTATATATGTCATTCATTATTGGATTTTGTATCTACAGTTTACGCAAAGTTAACGCGTATTCGTTGAGTTCTATAAAGTTAGGATGACATTTATTATTGGAGAACAGTGCAGTTATTAATCAAAAATAAAACATTGCATATTATTTTTATATGTAAATGGCATTAACAACTCTATTCTGTGAATTTTTGTAGATCTATGCGCAAAATATCACGAGACATGTATAAGTGGAACGTT
The DNA here is from genome assembly GCA_016432835.1 of Brassica nigra. Taxonomy (NCBI): domain Eukaryota; kingdom Viridiplantae; phylum Streptophyta; class Magnoliopsida; order Brassicales; family Brassicaceae; genus Brassica; species Brassica nigra. The sequence goes on from CM028245.1 coordinate 2,373,923, forward strand.
ATCTATCATCATGGTTCCACTAAATATAGAATGATATAAATTGATTAGTTAGTAGATTCACAAACATCGACAACATCTACTCTAATTCGTGCACATGGTTAGAAGTTAGAACATCTAATCAGCTACGTAATTAAAACCTTTTTCTTCCTCATTTTAGCAGTTGTGTCTATGTAGTTAACGCGTAGTAGTCGTTGACAATTGTATGTAGTTTAGGATGATGACATTTTTATCATTTGGTAAACCTGTTCAATAGTCAATAGATGTGAATTAGAAACCACATTACATAGTAATAGTATAATACTATAATTCTACTCAGCTCCTCAAATCAAAATGTAAATGTATTCTACGCATACATGTAAAAGAAAAAACACGTCGAGTAAAGAGGTGGAAAGAATATTTAACTTTGCCTAATCACTTTTCTAAAAGTCCTAATTATTCCATAATACTTTTTGAAAAGTGCTTACATAATTAAAAGAAAAAAAGCTCTTAAATTTAAAACCTTTTATTGGCCTTCTTCATTGTCCTTGCACCGAAGACATAGTTTCTATTTTCGGAAACAAAAAATACTTTAGCATTAATTTTATAACATTAATGCAAATCTTTGTCACGCGGATGAAAAAAATCTTTGGGAAAAGAAAACAAATGTACGGACGTCATCCTCAGATGTCAGTCCAATAATATAAAAAAAGATCTCAGCCGGGACCCCCCCTCAAATCTTCCCTATTATTTACGCTTTTGCCATTACTTCTCAGCCGTTGGATCTTAAAAGCCCATCATCTTAAATACACAAACCCGAGCCCACAGAAACATTTATTCCCCCTGTACAACGTAGACTACGGTCAAACGAAAGTCAAACAATCCGACGGCTGAGATTAGAGGTTTAAGTGGTCCCCACGAGAATCTAAAACGGCAAAAACGGGGAACGCTTTTCCCTCCACGCGCCTCCGTTGGTTATCCATTTGTAAGCCAACCCCGTTACACCGTTTTACTCTCTCTCTCTCTCTCTCTCTCTCTCTCTCTCTCTCTACACACTCTATATGAGTAGAGTGTGTTCGTCACCTTCACTGCCAGCCTTTTCTCTCTCTCTCTCTCTCTCTCCTCTCTTTACTCTCTCTTCTCTCATCGACCTTCGTCGAACCCTAGAGAAAAGACACAAACTTTGGAAGATCCATCGGCGGAATTCTTCGAGAATTATCAACGGGAGTGTTTTTTTCCGGTATGGGTTTTGAGCTTTCTTCACTCTTTCGCTGGAAAGTTTCGTTCTTTAGTTAAAAAATGTTGACTTTTACAGGATGAAGTTTGGGGCTGCTAAACATGGATGATGATGATGTTGATGATCTCTGGGGTCCGCCACTTGGTACTTTTGTTTCCTGCTCTCTCTTATGGTTTTTTTTTTCTTATACTGTTTGTTTGTTCTCTTGTGACTTGTTTTTCTTTTGTTTTTTGGTTTAGTGGTGAAAGAAGATACCTTTCGTAAGCCTCCTCTACGTGGTTGTGAGTTTTGGTTTGATTCCAGATCAGGTTCGTCCTTGAATTGTGTTTTTTTTTTGTACAGATTCTGTATCAATCGCTGAGAATTGTTGGTTTTGTGGGTTTTGTTAGATGTGCTTGAAGAAAGTTTCCAGATCGAGAGATATTGTGAGCAAGTGTGGACTATATTGAACGAGAAGAAGAAGATCGATGAACTTGACAAGGATGTGGCTTCCTCTGGGAGTGGTGATATAGGAGGCTCTTCTGATTCGGTAAGAGGCTTATCTGATTTGATCTTGTCAAAAATGTCTCAGTCTTGATTCTTAATACTTTGTTATGTGTATTACAGGACAAGACCCTCAGTGCTACTCCTCCTGATGCTGACACAAGCTCTGCTAAATCGTCTCTAGACGAGGATGAGAACACATCCAGTATCAGCGATGCTCTAACTAACGACACTGAAGAAGTTGACCTGGAAACAAGCTTAAAGCCTCAGGAGACAGCAGCTAAAGACGCAATAACAGTTGAGGTCTGTGAAAAGATTGCTTCTTTTCTGAATCTGTTTCCATGCATCCATGGGATGTGATGTTTGTAGTGAAATGATGTGTGTTTTTTGGTGAGGGACAGGTTGCAGAAGATGGAGATACTCCCTGTAGCTCTGTGTTGGCATTGGCAAGCAAGATTGTGGAAGCTGAGGAACATTCTTGTTCATCCTTGGTTACTCACCAAGTGTTTGATCCTATAAAACAAGTCCCCGAGAACAAATCTCCGTCTGCTATAAGCCCAGAGAATAATGAAAATTTCACTTTGAAGCCATTAGTTGAGACCGAGGAGAAGGCAAATGCTACAAACGAAGATGGAGAAGTACTAAAGGATCGGCAGCAGAAGGAAAGGGATAGCTTGCAAGACATAGAAACTGCTTCTGAACCTTTTACCACAGAGTCTCTCTTAGACATGTGTGATGAACCGGAGCAAGACAGAGAAGAAGCTCCATGCGATGAGAAAAGCAAAAGATCAATGCCTGAAGCTGTGAAGACCGTTGTTAAGGAGGAGCCGATCATTAACATGCTAACTGAGGCAAGGATAAAGGCAGAGAGCAAGGCATTGTTGAATCCCCCTGGGTCAGTTCTAACCAAGAAGAGAAAGGGAACTTCAAAGACAAGCTTGATTAGAAAGACTAAGCAGAAAGTAGAAGGTGAGGTTAAACCCAAGATCACCAAGGCTCCAAGCTTTCCTCCACAGCTATCAGCTTCAACGCTTGATTTAATAGACAGAATTAAACAAAGAGATGGAAAGACCATCATGGGTGAATCACCAGTGATCTTACTAAGCGAGTTGAACGACAAGACAGGCAAGGAGCTAAGAAGCATAGCCAAGGAGCTGAAAGTAACACGTTACTATAAGCTCAAGAAAGAAGATCTGCTTCAAGGCTGTATCATGCGGCTAAGACTGCAGCTAACCGATTGCAAGGAGCAGAGAATGGAGTCATCATAACCGATCTCACTGGTATAGTTAACATTAGAGCTTACAGAAGAATCCTTCTCTTTGTGTTCTTAGATTCAGTGGTATAACCATTAGCTTGTATAAATCACATGGAGCTTGCTTGCTTGGCCTTTAGAGTGCGTTTCAGGATAGTCTAAAGTAGAATGCTTATTGGGAATATATGAAGCTGATATTATCTTAGTAAAAAATGGTTCGTCTTTTAGTAAATTATCTGTTATATCTCTCTTCATAATCATATCCAACACTTTATAGGTCTCATGGATCCTATACCCTATAAGATTTGTTGTTTCCCAAAAAAAAATTGAATTTCACTCTCTTAGCTGCCTAGCTGAAGCCGTTACAAGGAACACTTGCCTCTTTACACTACTAGGTCTGTGTGTTGCATTTTTGCCTTTAGAGAAGTTGGATGGGAGATACTTGTGATGATACCCTTTGGAAAATTCTGTGACCAGGTGCTAGAATCGCCAGAGGGTCGTACTTGTGTTTCCTCTTTGCAAACGTTTCCCATCTGTTTCCAAAGTGTGCTCTCCACTCTTCTTCAGTTTCGTAATGAGGCAAATACTGCTTCACATCCATGTTTGCTTCTTCACAGAAGTCAAGAACTCTCTTGTTTTGTCTCAAAAGGAACTCTAAATCATTTCCCCCTGAAGGTTTCGGCACTGCAGACGGGAGAAAGGCCACGAGGTAGAAGATATCTTCATTTGGAGTGATCAAAGACGTATGTTTGTTCCATCTGCAACACACACACACACAAAAAGTGTTAGTAGCTTTGTTTTATTTTCAGAATCACTGCAAGTAGTTTTGCTCACTTACTTAGATTGATTGACCGGATAAATAAGGATAGGTCCGTTGTGGTTGCTTGTCACAATGTTGTTGAAAACTTTTGTAGCAAAGTCGAAAATGCTGCTTCTGGGAATCAGGAGATTCAGCCAGGGATGTGGAACCTCCCATAAATCCTTAGCTCTCAGTTTCATCTCTGCAATGTGCACTCGGTCTAGGAACTCTATGTATGGCACTTCAGATGAGAACAAAGTGGATGGTATATAACTCAACTCTGAAAGTAACTTCTCTGTTTCCTGTAGAGCAACCATGTTAGAAACCAAACGTTTTGATCTTAGAGAGTGTAGGGATTGTGCTTTACACATCTCACCTGATTCATGGAGTTGGCTTCTTCTGAGTAGAAATATTTCACAACTTCTAGGCAATACAGAGTCTTCCCATCTGACTTGAATTGGCTTGCCTCTGTTGAATCGTTGGGAGTGAATGATGATCTCCAGTTCTTGAGGATGTCTGTTCTGTTGATGATCACAAATCCTTCCACGTAGTCGAAAGCATTCTCCTTTGAAATCAAACGTTCTTGGTCCCTTGAAAAAGCAGAGAAGTCTGAGTAGAGTACCCTGATCCATTTAACCTGTTTAAAAATCATTTCACTGTTGTCAGAAAACTGGTGCTTGGAATCATATTGTGTATACTCTGACTTATTTACATATTACTGTAACCATGCTCAATAGGCCTGCGGTTATTAACTGAACCAGCTGAACCAAAATGTTCGGTTTTCGGTTCAGCTTGACAATTTTATTTTTAAGATAGTTTTGGGTTTGGTTCGTTTGGGCAATGGATTAGTTCAGTTTAAAAAGGAAAAATTAACCAAACTATATCAAAATTTAGAACTCAACTAACCAAATTATTTTTTGGATTTTTAACCAACTTAAATTGGACTGTAACCAATTTAAACCGAAACTTAACCGAATTCGAAAACTTTGGTAGAAATTTTTGAAAACTGAACTAAATTTTTTCTCGGTTCAACTCAGAGAGATTTCTGACCGAACTAACAGACCCGAAAAAGCCAAACTAAACCAACCAGCAGGCCTAATGCTCAAGATGGAAGTTTACCATATGCGGTGCTGGTCCAAGAGAGATCCTTGCCCGAGTGATTATACCAAACTGTCCAAGCCCACCAAGAACACTGTGGAAAAGCTCAGAGTTTCGCTTCTCAGAACAGGTCACTACTTCTCCTTTCCCTGATTCAATATGTGAAATATATTGTTTATCTATTGTTCTGTTTAGTACAGTTTTTTTCATTGTTGCAAGTTACAAGCGTGCGTTGAATGTTTGCATATTGTTTATCTAGCGTTTTACCTGTGACAATCTCTAGCTGATAAACGTTGTTGATTTGGGGTCCATGCTTGAACGCTTGACCACTGATTCCAGCGTTTGATAGAGTACCTCCAACAGTTAAATGAAGGTAGTCTGTCCAGGACTTTGGTGAAAGACCTGTTTTTAGAGTCTCATGTAGAATGTTAATCCATAACTCACCACCTGAGACATCTACATATGGTTGTTTCCCCTTGTGAATCTTGATATCATGACTTGGAAGTGACTCCATGTTGATGACAACACCTTGATGAGCTAGAGCCTGTCCTTGAAGCGAGTGGCCATGTCCTCTGGCTGCTACTGTGAGATTTGATGTGGAGCCTATATGCCTCATCATTGTTGAAATATCAGAAACTGACCTCGGATGGAGAATTGCCAGAGGTGGTAACTGGTATCTGTTGCCAAAGTCCTTGGAAGCATTATGGACGTCATGGAAGCTGATGTAACCCTCCAACATCAGTGAATCTAATGAGGAACGAGTATCTGAAGGAGGTAAATCTATTGGGGTACTAACAGAAGGATTGGAACAAAGGTTGGTTCTACCTGGTATACAACTTAGAACCAAGATCATGAAGATTCTGAGGAAAGTCTTGTTGTTTCTTCTATGGAACCGTAAGGATGAGGTTGATCCCATTTTTATTTTCTTGAGATAAACTGAGGGATGAGAAGGGAGAAGTAGAGATAAAAGGTTTAGAGAACTCTCAGGAAAAAAAAACAGAGGAAGAGAAGAGAATTTAAAGGAAAGGTTTTGGGCTGTACAGTCATATACTTGTGTTCACTATATAGCTGTATTGCCATCTGTGATTTCTTACTTTATTTTGCAAATTTTAATGGATGAAAGTTTTTATAAAGGTCAATATATAATTTACATCCTTAGTACCTCACCCTGCCAAGATTTCCTGCATAAAAGGTAAAACATTTGTTTTTACTGCATGTGTTTTTCTTCTTGGGTCTCATGGTACAGTAGGGCCCCTACTTGGGTCTTATGATACTTGACTCAGTTTGAGGGAAGAGAATCTTTCTCACCACTCTCTACACTCAGTCTAGTTACCTCATTGGATCATGCCTATTGGACCGTTTTGCATCAGTTTATCTTGTCAGTTCTTGCAGTATTTGAATTTGACTATTAAGCTTGGAACCAAGTTACCCCTTAGGACCAAAACAACAAACATTGGCTACTATTCCTTGCAGGATAGACGCAGAGCTGTTTGAAACATATAATGTAACCAAGAAGTCCTTGTTCCATATTCTTAGGAGAAATAATAGTCTTGTTGTAGCTTCTCTTGCCACAAGCGCCAGCATGACATACTGAAGTGGGCGCATATAAAAGATTCTAGTCTTCTGGTCCTGAAAGACCCAGTAAGTCCTTGTCATGACTTTGCTTCACGAGTAATTAGAGACCTTTGTTGGAGGTTATATGTTCTCTTTGCTCGGAACTAACATAAAAAGGACAGCTCAAAGGGAGAGAAATTGGAAAATCAATGCCACTCATAAAGATATGTGTATGTATAGATTCAGGCTGTCCCAATTTAATTTTGGACATTGTTCAAAAATATTATCGATATATTTAACAATATAATGAAATAGTTTTAACTGTAGCTATATATGTTTAATGTTTTTTGAAAAAATATTATATGCTCTAAATTTAGATACATATCTAAAACTTTAATGTTTTAGACTAAAATTTATTTATTTAATTTTAAAATTCTTAATTATTATTTTTTTGATCGAATCCTGTTCGACTGCTCCATTTGCACATGCTATTAGACGGATTATATAGTGTTGACTGTTGTGTCTTCTAATCATAATACGTCATGTTATTTTTGTTATGTGATTGACAGATGTAGGGGGACTTGCATACACAGTCGGAAGGAATGGCTGAAGAAGATTGTTATGTGGGCAGTCGAGTAACAGTTTGAGCAAAGGAGGCACGCGAATAATTAATGTATTAATTGATTTTGTTGCTCATTTGAACAGGAGTGTTGTACACTGATAGTAATATCAAGTTGCATCCAACAAATATAGGCGTAGGATATAATGACTCAACGAGGCTATGAAGCAAAAAGTTTATATGACCAATTATGTCAATAGATTTGCAGTGAATAACTACTCTTATTATGTGACTTTGTGTGCAATGTTGTAAACCAGTGGTCTAAGCATCATATTGCTCCTTTTCTCTTTTTTTCATGGTGCAGTGTTACATTCTATTTGCTTTATTGTTCTCTTTTAATTTCATGATAACTCTGTCCCAATTATTGGGGGCATTGGCTATATTTACCTTTGTTATTTGCAATCGCAGCTCACAATAGCTTGGTGGATGTAGTGAACAAATTACACAGAAGATACCCTTTCTCCATCTAGACATAAGCATAACAGAGCTTGTTAGTCTAGTGGCACAATAACACTTACGGTCAGGATCATGAATATAAACCGACATTTTCCGGTTAATATAAATTATGTATACATATCCTGTTTCTTGTCGTAGAGGATCAATGCATTATCATAAGAACAGCATGAATCTCAGTAGACCCAAGTGAGTCCATTTCCGTACAGCAACATTATTTGACATTCTATCAATTTAGTGGCACTAAGCTGTTGTTTGCTTTCTTTGTAAAGGTTAATGTTATGTGGGTGAATTTTTTTTCGTTGTTTATTTTAGCCTTGTCGCGTTTTTCTTCAGGTCTCAATGTACTGTCACTTTCCACTCAAAAGATTGCAATAAGAAGCTAGTTGGGGAATTAAGACTGTTTAAGTGGCATCATGATGCGCAGAATATGATAATTAACCACCACCATTGCCGCAAAAAAATATAAGGTTAAACTCCACAAATGTATTTAATCATTACTCTATGTGATATATGAATCTCTATTTTCAATCTTTTTTTTTTCAATTCAAGAAGCATATATTAGGGTAATAAACCGGATATAATTAGATATCTCAATTTCAAGTTATTTGATACTCCTTCCATTTCGTTTTAATTATCGTTCTAAACTTATGCACACATATTAAATAAACATATAATTTTATATATTTCCAAGATAAAAACACAATTACATATACAATACCATAATTCAATCAATAGAAAAATAGACTGGAGAATCTTATTAATAAATTTTGCATTAAAATTTTAAAACGACATTTATTTTGAAACAAAAAATTTTCTCCAGAACGATAATTAATCTGAAACAAGGGATTACTAGAGAGAGGAGATGGTCCCAAGATAGAATGTTAGAGGTGGTGATTGTGGAGTTGAGCTCATTGGCTACTTCATTTACATTAGGTTTCTCTTGTCTTCAATTATTAGAGAGAAACCTTTTTCTGCAGTGATATGCTGTTTTCTTTCTTTTGTTTCAGAAAACTATATATGCCTTCTTTCTTGCTCCTCCAGTTTTCATTTGTTTATGTTTTAATTTATTTATTTTGGGACAATTTTACAAATACCATTTTCATGATACCACTTTTCAAGTTTACCACCATTCAAGGAACATTTTCATAAATACCACATTCATTAATGTGTGAAAGACTATAATGCCCTTACCTTCTTCAACTCATTTCTCTCATCTATCTTCTCTCCCCCCAAATTTTCCGTCCAGATCCGCCGTGTCCGTCTCCGCCGTGTCCATCGATCGCGGCTGGTGCCTCGCTTGAGGCCTGCAGTGTTCGATAAAAAAAGGACTTCGGCGTTGGTGATGGTTATACGGTTGATACCGAGGCGTTCGAGAGAGCGATGGTGGAGATCTCGAAGCTCGAAGGAAGCGGCGGTGGACAGTTGAAAGGTTGCTTCAGGAAGGGATTGGTGAGACAGTGGTCAAAGATTGTGAAACCATTATGCTTTCGGAAGTTTCTAATCTGCAGAACCGGTTGAAGGTTCTCATGCAGAAACACATTATACTGCTAGACACACTGAGACAGTTGGAGGTATGTTTTGGTTCTTCCCTATGCACACATTTTGAAATGGAGCTATTGATTGGATGTGAGTTATATGTTCTTGCTGCCATGGACTCCTCCGGCTTAATTTAAACAGTTACTGCTATTTCACATTGTGAAGTAAACACATTGCATTACCAACCTCATGTTTGTTCTCTCCTTGTCCTTATAGTGGACTAGATGATGTGGTTCTTTAATAATCATCTTGCAGACTGAAAAAATAGAGCTGGAAACTACTGTTGTTGATGAAACAAAGGAGCATGACTCTTGCTGTGGACAGGGAAGACGATTTAGTGGTTAGTTGCTTTACATATATGTTTGTGGATTCTGGATGTGTATTTCTTCCTTGACTCAGCTAAGACAGTTTAGTGTTCTCCAACAGATTTCTATTCATTCGTGTCAGAGGTATCTGCAAGCGACTCCGAGGCAGATAATGACAGTCACGATGGAGCAGATGTTGAATCTGATGAAGATGATGTAGCTTTCTTTGATACAAATGATATCCTATCAGCAGACGCACTGAGAAGTGCTTCTTATCGAAGCAGAGAAGCTGAAGGCAATGGATCTATCTATGATAAAGACTCATTCTTTTCTGACCGCCTGTAAGCTCCCGTTAGGATTCCGCAGTATCCATATGTGAGAAGAAGGGATAATTTACCAGAGCCGAAGGAGAAGGAGAAACCAGTTGGATTGTGGTCAATCATCAAAGAAAACATTGGCAAAGACTTGTCTGGAGTTTGTCTCCCTGTATATTTTAATGAGCCACTTTCTTCTCTGCAGAAGTGCTTTGAGGATTTGGAGTACTCATACTTGATAGACAGAGCACTTGAGTGGGGGAAAAAGGTCATGTTTTATTTTAGCACAAATCAAAAAAGGGTGATCGTTTAGCAAGTTTACTGCAACTCTAGATAGTTGTCATCAGAAGCTAGATAGTTATGTTTGAAATATAAGAAGTTATCATCTTGCGAGTTTCATTCTCAAAGAAACTCACTAGTCATATGACTCTGTTTCTGGCCGAGGATTCTGATATTCTTGGAGTTGAGGTTTGTGGAAAATGATTGGTTTTGATTGATTGATTGGTGATTGAGATCTGTTTAGGTCTGTATTGTGCTTAATAGCATGAGATCTCTAGATTACAGAGAATATATGGACTGTGTTTGATTGGTTCTGTTGAATGGAGATTGTTAGGTAACGAATAATAAGAGCTATCTTTGTGGAAATGATTTGGTTTTTGTTGATTTGATTGGTGATTGAGCTCTGTTTAAGTTAGTATTGAACTTAAAGCATGAGATCTCTAGATTACAGAGAATATATGGACTGTGTTTGATTGGTTATGTTCAATGGAGATTTCTAATAATAGTTGGAAGCCTGTCGTTTGATTTCGAGTCCACATGATTATTATTCCTTACATTATACCAGCATCATGCAGGCTGCGTGTCAGTGGCAAATTGGCAAGATTTGGGATTTGGTTTATGATATTTATGTTCTACTAACATTTATAAAGATTATATACCATTTATAAAGATTTATAAAACAATTTATAAGGGTATGAAAATTATTTGAAAAAATCTATTATTAAACCATTTAGAAAGGCTTATAAGAATGTTATGAAAGTTTATAAATAATTTATAAAGAGTAAGTATACTATTTATAAGGATTTATATAGGTGTAGAAACCAATTAGAAGTATCTACATCATTTATAAGAGTATATAATGATTTATAAAGACTTATAAAACAATTAATAAAGATATGTAAAATAATTTATAAGGATATGCAAACAATTAAAAGTTTATAAAATATATATATAAATTTTATAATCCATTTATAAAGAGTCTAAAAATCTTTTATAAAGGGTATGTTAACAATTTGTTTGTTTATGCCTTTACAAATAATATCTTTTGTCTGTACTTTAATCCTTTGATAAGAAAACTAACTTAGTTTTATAAGACTTTATAAACCTATTTGTAATCTAAGCTGACACTAATTTTACTCCCATATTAAATAACTTAAAGTTTCATAAAACATGCAAATTTTGTAAATAGTCTTATATAAATCATTTTATAAGATTAATAAGAACTTATAAAGAGATTATAAATCATTTATAAAGGTTTATAAATATTTGTAGAAGTTTATAAAGGTTTCTAAAATATTTACTAAGGGTCTAAAATAAATATTTATAATATATATATATATATATATAATTTATAAAGGTTTATAAAAATTTGTGAAAACATTTATTCATAGTTTATAAACCATTTATAAAGGTTTATAAAATATTATAAATGCTTTATAAGAATTTATAAAAAGTATATAAATGGTTTAGAGGCTCTTCTTGAGCTGTTGAAAATATAAATATTTTGCTAGAAAAATATCAGAAGGTTTACAAATCTGTTTATAACACTTATAAAACTAAAATTAGTTAATAAAAATAATAAATTAACTTAAAACCTCAAAAATCACCTTATAAACCATAAATCAGTTTATAAATAATAAATCAGTTTATAAGACCTTATAAATCATTTTATAAAATTTTATAAGTATATATAAACTGATATTTCCTTTATAAGAATTTAAAAGGTTTTGTATATCATCTATAAACTCCTATAAACAAATGTACCATTAGTAAAAGTGTATAATTATTTATAAGTGTTTGTAAATCGGTTAAAAACAAATAATTTATAGAAACTATAAAAGAATAGATTTTTTAAAAAATTATATATTTTTATAAAATTTCATAATTGGTATAACAACTATATCATTTATAAGAATTTATAAATAATCACTATAAGAGGTTTATATTTTTTTATAAAATTGTATAAACAATTCATAAGGTTTATAAGGGGTTTTAAGTCATTTATAAGTGTTTATAAATGGTTTATAAATAACTTGATCTGTGTATGCATCGATCTTGAAACCTGAATTAATGGTTATCAATTGCTTTATGTGGTTTTAGAATAATAGTTGATTATGGAAAATCATAAATGAGTCGTTTTGATAGTTAATCACTATTATTAATTTAAGTGTTCATAACTTAATTTATAATGGTTTATAAATTAATTTCTAAGGGTTTATAAATTAACTTATAAGGGATTATATACTGATTTAACAGAGTTTATAAACTGGTTTTTGATTAAAAGGGTTTATAAGTTAATTTATAAAGTGTTTATAAAGATATTTACAAGTGTTTATAATTTCTTGGAAATCTTCTTAAATAATTTATAATTATTTATGAATCATTTCTAAAAAATAAATAAAATTATTTATAATGGTTTATAAAACCATTTACAAGTGATTATGTATCATTAATATGTAGTAATAATTGTTTTATGAGGGTTTATAAAATAATTAATAAGATTCTATAAAGTCAGTTATAAGAGGACATGGTTAGATAACAAGCATGTTGTGTTTGGACAAGTCCTTGAAGGTATGAAGGTTGTGAGGACACTTGAATCTCAGGATACATGCGCCTTCGATGTTTCCAAGAAAGCTTATGCATCTTGGACTGGCCTGCGGCCATAAACTCAGGTGTCTGAGCACTTTTAAGATCTTTTAGACTTCAAATCACGTACATCCCTGTTATATAGAATATATACTTCAGGTTAATCTGTCAATAATTCTATTATAAATGTTTGTAAATTATTTATAAGAAATAAACGATTATTTATAATGGTTTATAAAACAATTAATAAGACTTTATAAGAGTTTATAAAATCTGTTTATAAGACTTTCTAAATATATTATTAAAGTACAATTCATTTTAAGAGTTTATAAAATCAGTCTATAAGGCTTTACAAGGATTATAAATAATTTATAAATGTTTATAAATCATTTATGAAGATTTAGAAATCATTTATAAACTTTTATCAATATTTTATATATATTCCTATAAATGATTTATAAACCTTTAGAAAATCACTTATAAGAATATACCAAATATTTATAAGGTTTTATAAAATCATTTATAAATATCTAGAAAGGTAATTCATTTATAAAATCTTAAAACCATTTATATGAATATATAGAAACTTTTATAAAGGTCTATAAATCATATATAAGAATATTTAAAATTATTTATAAGGGTTTATAAAATCATTTATAAGGATTTGTAGATTTTCAAAAGGTAATTTTTTATATAGTCTTATAACATTTTATAAAGGCTTACTTATAAAATCATTTATAACCCTTATTTTCTTACTAAAAATCCATTGGAGTGAAAGTTATAACAATTCCCACATTATTTATATTGTTTATAAATCATTTATAAAGACATATAAATATTTTATAAGGTTTTTAAAATCTTTATACAATTATATAAAGTGTTTATAATACTATATAAACTATTTAAAACCCTTAAAGTGATTTATAAACATCTTATAAACGATCTATATATGAACCATTATAAATTATTTATAAACCATTAAAAATGATTTAAAATATTCTATAAATAATTCATAACACTTATAAATGATTTAAAATAGTTTATGAATTTTTATAAATAATAGAAACCCTTATAAATGATATATTTACCTCTTAGAAAGGATATATAAACCTCTTATAAATAATTTATAAACCTTTATAAATGATTTATAAACATCTTATAAATGATCTATAAACCATTGTAAATGATTTAGAAACCATTACAAATGATTTATAATATCTTATAAATAATTCATAACCCTTAGAAATGATTTAAAAATGGTTTATGAATTTTTATAAATAATAGAAACCCTTATAAATGATATGTACACCTCTTAGAAAGGATATATAAACCTCTTATAAATAATTTATAAACCTTTATAAATAATTTATAAGTCTTTATAAATAATTTATAAACCATTACAAATTATCTATAAATATTTATTAATTATTTATATACAATTACGAATTATCTATAAGTCCTTATAAATTATTTATAAACCTTTATTGATCTATAAATCCTTATAAATTATTTATAAACCTTTATAAATTATATATAAGTCTTTATAAATAATATTATATATATTTTATAGATGATTTATAAACCATTATAAATAGTTTATCTCCTACAAATGATTTACAAACAGGCCAAATCTTTCAGTGTTGCCTATCTCTGATAATCAAAATGATTGGTTCATATCCTAAAAATATATTAGATTACGTACCAAAAGCTCTTTCTTAAAGAAGTCATATAACTACTAAATATTCCAAGGCTACATGTTCCAGTGTGTAACCGACACTATGAACCGATCTTAACCCTGAGTTTGACAGCTCCAGAAGACACATTGTTCAACTAGGACTAAACCGGACGCACCCAGTTTATGGACTACAAATTCTCTTTCCAGTGGTAAGCATCATCTGTAGTGTAGTTTCTTAGAGTCCGGTTTCTTATAGATAAGCTTGGTATTGAAGCATTGAACGACAGTGTCCAACATCAGAACAGCTTCAACTATATGCTTGCCTTTGTTCAACATCACACAGCTCGCCCTGCAAAAAATTCAAACTCCATAGTTAGACAAAGAAATGTTTAGCATGATCATGTTTACTTTTGGTGAAAAAGTTTCGACCTTTTGCCATTTGCAGCATCTGTGATCTTAGCTCGAGTTGGAAGACCATTGACAAGTGATTCAAAGAACCTCTGGTACACTAGCAACTTTGCAAATAGCTATAATCTCTTCTTGTATATTAGCTAATCTTTACCATCCACATTCAACTGCAATATCACTTCTAACTATCATAACTCCTAAAGGATTTAAAAACTTCATCGCCAAAGAAGAGGCTCAGGTTCATATCTTGCATTACTCTAAGGAATGATCTACTGCTGCGTTTTTTTGTGTGGAAAACAGGTGTTTCTGATTTTCATGAGGCTTCATGTTCTGCAGGAAGACAAAGCATATCTCAATTAGAAACTCTCTAATGTCAGGAAGTCGAAAAATATACAAATCCAAACAGCTGGATTTGTAGCTCCCATAAGTCTGGTTTTCAAGTCATCACAAACAGCTGTGTAGTGACCAAATTTGTCATGTGAATAGCTCCCATCAGCGGTCTCCATGTTCTGAAGGGTCTGCAGATCAGAGAGAGAGAGAGCCATGTTCAGCCTTGATATCATTCCTGATCAACACTGTTAACTCCTGTATAAACACAGCCGGTCATTGAAAGTGGACAATTCTTTTGCCACTGCGATAACCAGCTAATGTGAGAAGTAAGACTAACTTCAGTTGCAATCACTACAATGTATTCTAGAATCATTGCAAGCTTCTTTCATTACAAGATAGTTGTCGGAAACTTTTTTTTTTTATTTGCTAGAAGTCAAACAGATCCTGAAGACTAATTCCACTACGATTCATTAACAGTTTCAATTGCAATCACTACACTGTTTTCAGGAATCATTTCAAGTTTCGTTTATTAAAAGACAGCTATCAGAAACAATGTCTCAATCTCGTTAGAATCCAAACATCCTAAAGCCTAATTCTACTGAGATTCAACAAAAGTTTCAATTATCTCTCAATCTCGTAAGAAACGAAACATATCCTAAAGACTAGTTCCACTATTCGAAGAATGAGAGAATAAATCTGAGTTTGAACGTACATTTAGAGAGCCTCACGGTATTCTGAGACATTTTGTGGATACGTAGACCGATCTGAGAAACCTTCTTGTTGAATTCAGATCTGGACGATCCAGGTGGCGACCGTTTGGAGGATGTTGGATCGCCTTCAGCTTGATGGACGGACGGGACCGCTCCGATCTTCTTCAACGTTTGGGAGAGTGAATGAAGCTTCTGCTTTAAGAATGTATGTTGTAAGGGTTTCACACTCGGTTGCTTCTTTGCCAACAATTACCATGATATGAGTCTTTGCTTGAAGATTTCTTCCAAGGAATGATCATCGGATCTTCTTCCCCAGTTCCTCTGTTCGTCATTCTTTTTTCTCTGTTCTCCGAATCGCGTCTGAATCTCGCCGAGTCCGTCGGAGATCTCGCCAAGCTCGTCTGAGACCTCGTCCGAGCTCACCCAATTTGATTGCAGAGATATAAATTAGCAAGGGTAAATAAGTCTTTTAGGTTAATAAATTTAGAGGTAAAGTTGATTAATAATTTAAGAGTGTATTTTTGTAAGAGTGTATCCAAAATGTGGTAGTTTCAGCAATTTCTCATTTATTTTCGGCTTTGAGTTTACTTACCAATTGCCTATATACTCGTATTGTAAGTTGTAAACCCTATGAATTCCACTAGGGATGGACAAAATAACAAACCCAAAAATCAGAACAAACCGATTCGAAAAAAAAATGAACCAAACTAAATCCGAGATATATTTGAAAAACCTCAAAAATTTCAAAAGGAAAAAAACTACCAAAGTCAAACCTAATTTCAAATAAATTCTAAAATACCTAGAGATCCTAATAAGTACCTAAAGTAATTATTTATTACATGAATAATTAATTTTAATATTTATTTTAATATATATTTAGTATTTTGTCAAATACTGAGTTTTTATGTTTTGATAATTTCATTGACGTTTGATTATGAAAATTATGTTTCCAAAATTTACAAAATTTTGCTTTTTGAAGTTTAAATAATATTTTATATATTTTTGGAGTTGGTAACTGTTAGTTTTAATTTTTTATGTTTATATACTCTTAACAACCATTTTCGATCATGTCACCGAACATTTGCTAGTGCAGATTGTTTAACTTTGTCAAGTTTTCGAAATGAAGTGTGAAATTTTGGGTCATAAACAATATTCTGATAACCGAAACTCAAACTAAAACTAACCTGGATTCAAAACTAGTTCAGCCAGATTTACAATGTTTTACTATATCTTGACCAAATTCGAAAAAAAATCAATCTAAATCCGAAGCGAAATTTTAAAATATTCTAGTAGAACTAAATTTCACGCTCTCAAAAGACTGAAACCAAATGTAACCCGAACGGAATCTGATTGGATACGGACCCACTATCACCGAAGAATGTTCATAGTAGTATTTTATTTCTAATATCATTTTGTTTTTGGGATAATTAATGCAAAGAGATCTTCCAAGCAAACTTCAACACTATATGCTTTTTACTTGTATGAAGTTGTCTATTCACTATTTAGGGTAAGAAAACAAAGATGTCTATTTAGGGGAAGAAAACATCTTAGTTTGTCTGTTAATGATTGTGTTTTAGCCGATTAGAATTTAGCTTATTTACTATTTAGGGTAAGGAAACAAATTAGGTTTCTATTTAGGTGAAGAAAATAACTTATATAGTCTGTCTGTTAATGAATGTTGTTTAGCCGATTAGAATTTAGCTCAAAATGTTTATGACATACACTGTATATAACTTTTCTTTTCACCTTTCTTTTTATAGTTGTATTGTACATCCAAATGTAGCCACAACTCGTTTTTAAAAGAAACTTCAGAATAATTAATTTGCTTAAAATTTAATATCAAAGAAAATATTTTTAGGTATGAGTCTCACTGACCGCACCTTGCGTTATCCGGTTATCCCTAGGACGTATTTATAAGATTGCGTTTTGTTGTTCTATGTTTAAGTTTAACTTAGGTTCTTTTTGGTAATGTTAAATTTATTAGAAATAACGAGGGTTTATTTAGAAACGAGTGTCGAAAGAAAAGAACAAGTTACTATACAAATTTTGAAATCATATTTGTGTTTACATTCTAGGCGCTAATATTTTTTCTTGCGTGTTATGTCTAAGTACATTTATATACAAAGTTATTGTATTGACCCATAAAAGAACTATATACTAATGATTTTAGAAACATTAACTATAATTGCATAACACAAACACAAAATATTATTTTTAAATGTAAACACAATTGTATTGATAGTTGAACCTCTAGTTTGTTAATCGTATTATCAAGTAATTCTCTTAGTTAAACCAACCAACTTTATTGATCCACAAATTATGAGTAAGAGTAGGTGTGTATTTAAATTTTAAGCATAATCGATTTGTATTTTTTTTTAAATGCTGTTAGCACTGTAGAACCTTAGCCCATAGGAGTAATCAACAACAAATATACTGCACATAACCTTTTTTCGAGCGCCAGAACCATTCATTAAGATTTGTTAGCGATCATTTATTTACATTATTATATAAACGTAGCACTTGTCCTTGTCTTCTTAATAATATATCCAAGGCAAAAAATCCCATTGTTGGAAGATCAGGGAACCAAAAGAAGACCAATTCAGTGAACAAAACAAAGCTTTCATTTATTATTAACAAATTATGTGGTTTATATCCAACGAACAATCTTATACATCTAATCACCTTTTTCTCTTGTCTTGTGGGAATGATTAGCTTAGCTCTTGTATTTATGTCTATATGAAAGTACATATCTTCGTATTTGGCTATGAATCCAACTTGCAAACATGGATCCACAGATCCGCATCCATGTATTTCAACTTGCAAGCATGGATCCACAGATGTACATGCATGCAATACATGGTTTGGAAAATTTCGTGTAAGGTTCATCTATAGTCTATACGTCGATAATCTAACTTGTACAAGATATATTCGAACGCAAATAAAATAATTGGCTGAGTGGTTTATGACATCAAAAGGTAAAAACTATGTATTAAAGAAACTATTTATTATATATTATATACGGACTGGACTATTTGTTAATGCTTTCAATTCAAATATTGTAAACATATCAAATAGATTGTACCTTTATAATTAGCAAAAAAAAAAGATCTTGCAGTATCATGAATTAACGCCATGCGTAATTAATTAGCTAAAAACTCATAATACAACCTAGATATATACATAAAATTATTGTTGCTAGTTGCCATTTGCCAATCATGTCTAAACACAAGGGACATAAGCTTCAAATATATATACATATATATATATATAGGGTCACTTTTAAAAAGTCTAATATACCAAAATAGTTCTTTTATTTATTATTAGTGTAAATTAAATATCAAATATGTTTCCCCCAGAAAAAAATCAACCATCTACTCAACATTTGTATTTTACTTAAATTTTTTTTTATTTATCTTTCTACTTTACATAATTTACTGATTTTTTTTTTTGGTTTTCTTCTTCCTCGATTCCTTTTTTTCTGTTACATCTTCATTCATCATATACTGAAAGATTGCAGAGTTGACCTATCCAACTATTCATAAGTGCAAAGTTTAGGCGTTGTCATATATATCTAACAAATGGTTAAATGCATGATCATATATCCAATACATATAAAAAACCACGAGGTTCAACTTAAAATAAAAATGCATGCTCGATCATTTTAGACTAAATGATTTATGTTTCGTGTATTACCAACGTTTTTTTGAAGCACTTTGCTTAAAATCTCCAAAGTTTGTTTTAAAATCTAAGTTCATATAAAATTTACAGTTGTAGCTTAGTGTACCGTATGTTTTTTTTTCTAATTACCTAAACATGGAAGAGATCTAAACTATAAGATCGCTGGCTTGTCAAAAGCATGATGAGACAAACAAACCCCATTCTTCATCTAATTATATGATTTTTCGCCCTTTGGGAACTGGATTCTTCATCTCATTAATTCACTAATTGTTAATTTCAGTTGGAATAATTCCTTCTTAAATCATATTGTGTCGGGATTTCAAATCTATGGGCTCTAGCTTGAAATTTCGCTGTGGGGAAACAAAGTCTTACAAAACTTTATGTGTACATCTTAATGTTCCAACTTCATATTTCAAAGACAAACTGTTGTAGTCTATATTGGTTTAACACACTAGTCAAACTCAAAATAGATACACCTCTTTTTTACTATTTAACTGCCGAATGATTTCAATTACTTTAGATTTTAACCTAAAAAGTTTATAGATTATTTTAATGTAAAGAGAGAACCGTGACATTTATGTGCTGCAACGAGTCACGAGGGAGTATATGAAAACAACAGTTGAGTTCTTATATATACATACATGTGGCAGACACTTTACGCTTCATAAAACCACAAGTTAGAAGTCTGAATGCAAAGAGAAAAAAATGTTTGGAAAGGAAATGAAGTGTAAGGCTAAATGATCCCTTAGGTTCGTGACAATGACCATTTGCGGCACCCGCAGATTCAATGATCAGAAACTCTTACATCACTAAGAAAGCTACATCTCTACAGAGAAACAGATCAGCATACCGTCACACAATGTATAGCGAGTAAATCAGCTTGTGACAAATCAGTCTTCTTTGGACCCCATTGTGTAATATGGAGAAAGATAAGCATTTACACAAAGTTTTTAACACAATCATTTCAAAGGCATAATGTTACACCCCATATAACTCTAGTTTTTTTCTATAATTAGGGTCAAGGAAAACTATTATAGGTTAGACAAAAAATAGAATAATAACAAATTAACAATGATCATCATATGTGAACGAATAATTTTACTATAAACTTGTGTTAGTGGGCACAAACTATAACAGTAAAAATGAGGAAATAATATAAAAGGTAATAATAATTACCTCGTAGAACACTTTCTGAAGGAGTAGGGACACTTTAGAAGATTTGTTTCGAGTGATTTTCTGAAACTAGAGAGAAATAAACGAGACAAACTTGATTAACAAGATTCAAAGTATAGAGCAGTCTTAATAAGTATTAAAGCTAGATGAGTTTAACCTAAATTCATTTATCCGAACCGATGTGGGACGATGTTCCTGATTTTGAGTTCAGAAGTGTACTAGTAAATTTTTATCTTGTATTAGTGTGAAGGTAAATGTTTCAAAACAACGACTGATCAAGCATCAAGTCTCAAGTATTTCAAACAATGGCGACAAGTGAGTTATTGTCTATTGAGGGATATATCACACAGCAAAGGGATTATCTTATCAAGCTAATCTTCACGTTGTAAGTGGAGCCAATCCCTCACCAACTGCACTAGATAGAAAGTAAGTAAATAACATGAGTACGAAAAAGACTTGAGATAACGCGAAAAGACATCTAAAAGGACTTTGAAATTGAGCAGACAAGGAACCAGAACTGCAAAAGAAAAGGAACCATCAAGTCTATCGTAATGGGTGAGCTTGAAAGTCTCAAGTCTCAATACAAAGTGGATTAACCACTTTAGGAGAAAACAAAGTCACGAGCCATATGCAGTAAAGGGAACGGCCCGTCCTCTAAAACATATCTAGGCTTGCGGCACGTGGATACTAATATGATATGGTAGGATCAAATACTGACTGATAGATACCATTCACCAATTACTGACTATAATTGTTTTGGGAAAAAAAAAGATTGTGGGGTTGGGCAACTTTTGAGACATCAGAAGAAACTAACACTGAAAAAAGAAAGAAAAAAAGTGTGACTGAAAGTAACTTTTTGTATGTCACGTTTCAGAATTATGTTGGAGAATTGCCCGAATTAGATATTATCGAAACATAGTAGAGAGACTAAAAATGTACTATTGTTCAAGGTATGCTTGTAAGAAAATCATATAAGTCTTTCTGGAAACAAAAAAAAAAACTGCATGCGGACTTGTAGAAAAGAAAAATAGCTATGCAAAATATAACTTGACCATTGCGGTACAATCAAACATGTGACTCGTAGCTAGGTCAAGGACCGGAACGAACCAAACTTAGTCCTATTAATTGGTGTCGAGATGCTGGCTCCCATTTTCTGTGACATATAGAAGAGTGTCACTTGTGGTTGATTGATAAAGAAGCAAAAGACAAGCATAGAACAAGTGAACATTATTATAAAACATTACTGCGATGGGCTGTATCATTTTCGGTCACTTAATTTAAATAGCAAGCATATCTTCAAAAAAAAAAACATTATTATAAATAAAATGGTACTCCACTCTATAATAGTGACACCTATATATGCAAATCTTCAGTATGAAGGACTAGCTAGGATTAATATTTTCCAAAAGAAAAAATAAATAAAAATTTACAAAGTGCATTTTTGCTTCCTATTTAATGGGTTTTCTATACATTTATTTACATATACGAAGAAGCCCATTGATCACCCTAGAATAATAGAAAGCCCATTATAAAGGCCCAGTTAAATGAATTCGGGTTTAAAGTCCTGGTAAAGGTTCGGCTTATTCGCTTCTTCTTCTTCTCCGTTTAGCAACTGCCTTGCCTTTGGAGAGAAGAAGGTAAGAAGAAGTTTCTTTCGATTCGAAACTCTCTTTCTGCTCTCGCTTCTGTATTGTTTCTCAGAAAGTCTGATTTTTTTTAAAACAATTGGGTTGTTGATTAGGGTTTATGATCTTCTTTCTCAGGAAACACAAACCTCAGATCAGCTACGAAGCCTTCTCTGGTTCTTGAAGAGAGTAACGTGATTCGGATCTTCCTGGTAAGCTACGATCCCTCTTATTCGATTAATCTCATGTTACCTTTTATTAGCATAAGAAGGTGACAATGTAGGTTGATGATAATGCCTGTTAAGTGTTCGTTTAAATTCCCAAGAGAGTGTTTAGTTATCTTTTTAGGATAAAAGCTAGCAAAGTAGCAACCTTTTTCTCGTTTTCGCAATGCCCATCTATTAGAAACTGATCTGTGTGTATTTTTTTTTCTTTGTGTTCCAGTGTTTTTCTCTAGCTTGCTGTTTCGTTAAAACATGGAACCCAACAAGGAAGATAATGTTTCATTCGTACCAACAGCCTCACCTTCAGTTCCTATAACTCAAATCACAGCAGCTCCACTTCCAGGTGATTTTATTTAGTTTCTGTTTACATCTAAAGATTATGTGTGGTTTGGATCCTTAACTCTCTTGACTATTATCTGCAGGCGTCTCTGTGATTCCTCCACCAATGGCTCCAATACCACATGCTCCACTCCCCCGCCCACCTACTTTTCGGCCACCACAAAACGGTGGAGCGAACTCGGATTCCGAATCAGAGGATGAACATTATGTGATATCAGAAGAGAGTAGGCAGGTCAGGGAAAGACAAGAGAAGGCAATGCAGGAGTTGCTGATAAAGCGCCGCGCTGCTGCTATCGCAGTGCCGACAAACGACAAGTCTGTTAGAGACCGGCTCAGACGGCTCGGTGAGCCCATTACTCTGTTTGGGGAACAGGAGATGGAGAGGAGAGCTAGGTTGGCTCAGCTTATGGCTAGGCTTGATATGGCTGGGCAGTTGGATAGACTGCTTCAAGCTTACGAAGAAGATGCGGGTCCAAAAGATGATGTGGACGAGGAAGAACTTCAGTACCCGTTTTTCACTGAAGGTCCGAAGGAGCTTAGAGAGGCTAGGATAGAGATTGCTAAATTCTCTGTCAAGAGAGCTGCTGTGAGGATTCAGCGTGCAAAGCGGAGGAGGGATGATCCAGATGAAGATGTGGAGGCAGAGACTAAATGGGCTTTGAAGCAGGCTAAAGGCATGGTTCTTGATTGCAGTAACTTTGGGGATGATCGTCCTCTAACTGGTTGCTCCTTCTCAAGAGATGGAAAAATACTTGCCACATGGTATGTCTCTCTTTTATCTCCTCAATCTCAACTACAAACTTATATCTTCTGTTTTATTAATTTGTGTTTTTTTCTTTGGCTTAGTTCTCTGAGTGGAGTTACTAAACTATGGGAGATGCCTCAAGTTACAAACAAGATTGCTGTCTTGAAGGATCACAAAGAACGTGCAACTGATGTAGTGTTCTCCCCTGTGGATGATATTCTAGCAACTGCTTCTGCTGATCGAACCGCAAAGCTGTGGAAAACCGATGGCACACTCCTACAAACTTTTGAAGGTCATTTGGATCGTCTCGCACGTGTTGCCTTCCACCCATCGGGGAAGTACCTAGGGACAACAAGCTTCGACAAAACATGGAGATTGTGGGATGTTAACACAGGAGCAGAGCTGCTTTTGCAGGAAGGTCACAGTCGCAGCGTCTACGGGATTGCATTTCAGCAGGATGGAGCGTTAGCTGCTTCCTCCGGGCTTGATTCGCTTGCACGGGTTTGGGATCTCCGCACTGGTAGGAGTATTCTCGTCTTCCAAGGACATATCAAACCGGTAAGAACCAAGTTTTTTGATCCTTTTTGATCCTCTTACGATCATACACTAATATTCCTCTGTTTCTTTATGCTTCTACAGGTTCTCTCAGTGACTTTCTCTCCGAATGGCTATCACTTAGCATCTGGTGGTGAGGATAATCAATGCCGTATTTGGGATTTAAGAATGAGAAAGTCACTGTACATTATACCAGCTCATGCTAACCTTGTGTCTCAAGTTAAGTATGAACCACAAGAAGGCTACTTCCTGGCCACTGCATCATACGACATGAAAGTCAATGTAACTACTCTTCTCTATCCCCTTGCCTATCAATCTTCTGTTTCATTTGCTTATAGTTTGATTACTTTTTTTTTCTGCAACAGATATGGTCAGGCAGAGATTTCTCGCTTGTTAAAAGCTTAGCAGGACACGAGTCAAAAGTCGCTTCTCTGGATATCACTGCAGATAGCTCCTGTATAGCTACTGTATCACATGACCGCACCATCAAGCTTTGGACAAGCAGTAGCAACGAAGAAGAAGAAGAAGAAGAAAACCAAGGCGGAGAAACAATGGACATTGATCTCTAGATTCTTTATTCATCATACTTGCGTGAGAGAGAAAAAAGTTGGAATCTAGAGGTTTTAGAGATTTAGCTTTGCTAGAGAGAATCTTTTAAATGATGTTGTTTGTAATCAGGATCATGATACCATTGTCTTTGAGATTTTTGCCATTACGTTAAACAAAAAAGAAGAAGCAAATGACTGAACTTTGTTTCACTGAGAGTCTGAGACTACTTCACACCATGTTTAACAAACAAAAAAAAAAGCTGTTTATTATGAGTTAATATTTTTTTTTGAATTGACAAGTTAGTCAATGAGCTGATTAGTGAGCTATATTAGCTATTAACAGAATTTTCATCACCTAAAAGCTTCAAATAAATCCATTTTAATTAATATCAAAGTTTTTTTTTTTTGAGACTAAAATGAAGCTGTCAAATTATAAAATTAAAAGTTTGTTATCACATTACTCTCCCCATACATGAGATTATCTGTACAATTTTTCATATCTAGATAGTGATGAATGAATTGGATTATCTGTACACCCAAATAACGCATGTTTAACATATCTACGTACACATAATTACAATATACATGTATATAACGTAAATCAGCACTATCAAATGAATTCTTGTCAATATAATACAAACACTTGAATACACAATCTAATAAACCAATGAAGGTGTGTGTGTGTAATGGCAAAAATCTCAAAGACAATGGTATTATGCCATTCTAGGTTGGAACCATGAAGGTGTGTGTGTGTAATATTACCAAACAAGAGATGGATAATGGGTTCTTATCCATGTCGCTTTTCTTCTATATTAATATCATCTCTGTTGAACAAAAAAAAAAAAATATCATCTCTATTATTAGTTTCTTCTTTCTTTTTGTAGTAAAGAAAAGAAAGATTAGGATTGAGAGTTGAAACAACAAGAGATGCTGATGTGAACGGGAAACACTAGTGACGGCTTCTACCAGATCTAAGTTGTGAACACGTTTGCTTACTTCATGGATTGATAAAAGTTTTGAGGAGAGATCAAATAAAGCTTTTACGTAAAGCAAACGAATCACCGATATTTTGAAATGACGTAATTTTTTTATATTCTTTTTAAATTGATTTTGAAAAGGACATTAACACGAAACTCGTTTACTTATATTGAAAATAAAACTATGAAAATAATTGTTCCTTTTTTTTTTTGTTCCTTCTTCGTCACTCTCACACAAATTTAATATTGCATATTTTTGTTACCCACAATCTTCTAATGTTTTTGTATCTTCCGAATAACGCATGTTTTACAGATTTACAGATAATTATGTAATATTTAACGGAAAATAATATAAATCAAACCCAATCAGTCATCATAGTGGCAACCAAGTGTATTTACCAATACAAATAAATAAACAAAAGGAAAAAGAAGGCACTATGCGTCCCCACACGGTTCCATTGAGACAAAGGCTGGCATATGCATGATAATGTATGTGTTCGTGACTTCGTGTATATATATACTACTTTGTGTTGGTGCTTCAACAACATTGTACGTTGATCGATCAAGAGACTAAAAGAGTTATTAAGAGAAACAGAAAAATGGGAGTTTACTTAGGTAACTACTATTATGTAATGGTAATAGTGTTGGTATTGGGAGCAGAAGTGAGAAGTCAGTCGTTAAAAAATGGTTATTATTCAACCTCGTGTCCAAAAGCTGAGTCCATAGTACGATCCACCGTTGAATCCCACTTTGATTCTGATCCAACCATTTCCCCCGGCTTGCTTAGGCTTCACTTTCATGACTGTTTCGTTCAGGTTTCAACTCTTCTTTAATCTCAATCTCCTTTAGTCAGGGCCGGCCCTGAGAATTCGGGCGCTAGAGACGGTTTAAGAAGGATTTTATAAATTTGGGGGCTGAAAATTTTTTTTGTATAAATTTGGGGGCTTATTTATATATAAATTTTTCTAATAATTTTGGGGGCTCAAGGCGAATGTTGAATCATTAGTTATATATACAAGTCAATTGATTGTTGCATTTTATGTTGATTATGTACCACCAACTTGATTTTCTGAATTATAGATATTGTTGACAAAAATAATGATTGTTGTATTTGACCTATTATATTATACACTAGGGCTGTGATGGATCGGTTTTAATAAAAGGGAAAGCTGGGGAGCAAGCAGCTCTAGCTAGTAGCGGTCTAAGAGGGTTCGAAGTGATAGATGATGCGAAAGCTCGGCTCGAGTCTGTGTGTCCAGGAGTTGTGTCATGCGCAGATATACTTGCACTTGCTGCTCGTGACGCTGTTGACTTGGTACGCAAGTTTATTAAACCTGATTAGGGTTTTACTTAATTCTTTTGGTTATTTTAATTGATTACGCGTTGAAATAGAGTTCTGGACCAAGCTGGACAGTTCCAACGGGTCGTAAAGACGGTAGAATCTCATTGGCATCCGAAGCTTCGAATTTACCTTCTCCACTTGACTCTGTTGCTGTTCAAAAGCAGAAGTTTCAAGCTAAAGGATTGGATACTCACGATCTCGTTACTCTACTTGGTATGTTTATTCATTTACTCATTACATTCTACTTGATACCCGCACGAAAATAAGTATTTAGTTTCTTTTTCTTAAAGATTATTAGTTATATTTCTTGCTGCGTTTTTTTTTGTCTTTTTAATATTAGAATCGGTTCTAGACAAAGTCCAAATAGATACTCGTGTTAACCTTCAAATTCTAAAGAACTGACATATATGTATAGAGTCTTGAGCTTCAAATTCTTTTTAAAAAATTACTAAACTGTATAAAATGTTTTAACCTTCAAAGTTTAAAGGCCGGTCTATTTATGGATAATTATTTGTACAACGATATTTTATCCATTAGTTTTTTATTTTTGTAACTTATATTTTATCCATTATTTTTGTAACTTATATTTTATCCATTAGTTGAGGATCATTGGACTTTAATCCGGATGCATAACGCGGTTATACAATATTAGTTGAACCACTACATTGAAAAATCTGCTACATGATTTGTCCATATAGCTGTTATATAATGATATGCATATCTTATATCTCCAAATTATTAACACATTTTATCCTGATTTGCATGCAGGTGCACATACAATAGGACAAACGGACTGTCAGTTTTTCCGTTACCGTTTATACAACTTTACGGTGACCGGAAACTCCGACCCAACCATAAGCCCATCGTTTCTAACGCAGCTCAGGACTCTTTGTCCTCCTAATGGAGACGGTTCGAAACGTGTTGCTCTTGACATTGGCAGTCAATCAAATTTTGATGTAAGCTTCTTCAAGAACATACGAGACGGTAACGGCATTTTGGAGTCGGATCAACGGCTTTGGTCTGACTCGGAGACAAATGACGTGGTCAAGAAGTATGCGAGTACTATTAGAGGTTTGTTAGGGTTTAGGTTTGATAATGAGTTTGGTAAAGCTATGGTTAAGATGAGTTCCATTGATGTAAAAACAGATGTCGATGGCGAGGTTAGGAAAATTTGTTCTCAAGTGAACTAGTTTGAGTTAAATGTAAGAAATATTTATATAAATAATAATACCATTGTCATGTTTTAAAAAAAAAGAGAGAAATTGTTAGAAATCACAAGTTAAGTACTACTTTTCAAAAATACCACCAATCAAAAAATATATTTACATTTGAATTTAAGATTTAGTGATTATTGTTTAAGGTTTAATATTAAGGGGTTGGGGTTGGGTTTGTAATTGTTGTATAAATATTTTCAAAATTAGCTTAGTGTTATTTTATCAAAAAATTAGAGTATTTGTTAAAATAGTCATTCATTAATGGTAAATTTGAAAAGTACTATCAAACTTGTGGTAGAATTGAAATTTCCAAAAAAAAATCATTTTGGGTTAGTTAATCTTTGTCATTATCGAGGAGTACTACTTTCTGTAATTGTATTTTAATCCTTGTATTATTTGTCTACAAAACATACAAATATCAATCAAACTGAATGGCAAACAAACTACTGGTTTTTAAAATTTCGAGCATTTATGTTTTTATTATGGACAATTCAAATGATGTATAAAAACGATGACTATGGTATTTATAAGTTTGAATTTTATCTAACTCTTCCTTCAAAATAATGACTACGGTTAATGTAGTAGTAATCTAGTTTGGGAAAAGAGCTTAAATTAGAGCACAAGGCCCAGTGTTTAAGTAACCCAATACACACTCAAATAAGAACCCAACTTGCAACCCAAACAGGATAAATAAAGCAGAATCCAAAATGAACTTTGCTTCCAGTTCTTTCTTCATATACAAGGTTACCAATTTAGGAAAGAGCAAATGTAGAAAAGAGTACTTCCCAATTCTTCCTGATATTCAAGGTGATTTTATAGTAGTAAATATTGTTTAAATCTAATTTTACTAACTTCCCTTTTTATGAATGATTGTTTTATTTGTTTCTATAGTGGTTGAGCAAATACTATGCATAAAAGACTATTGAAAAAGACAGTTTAATACTCGCTGGCAAAAGCACAACCAATTGAATTCCAACAAACAAACAGAACATAAATTAGTTTGGAGTATAAAATGAACGTGATCCTCGTGTCGGTATCTGTCTCTCTAGAATATTGCTTGGTCCCCCCAAACAAACAAAAGAGATCCAAACCATTTCAACTCTCAAGTAGAGGGTTAACCACGAACATGTACCGAGTAGCAATTTCTTTGATCCTCTTTGCGTTGTGCTCCGTCACATCTGCAAGATCTTTCGTCACCGCAAGACCCGGACCGATTGATTCATTTCTCCCGAAACCAAAGCTAGAGGTAATACCAGTTTCGATTCATTGATTAAGTAAACAAACTTACTGGTCAACTGATTAGTTTTTGGATCTATATTTCAGGGTGCGGGTGTGTGTTCTTACACGGTGATCATTAAGACAAGCTGTTCCTCCGTGAAGTACACTAGAGATAAGATCAGTATTGCCTTTGGTGATGTGTACGGCAACGAGGTTAGTTCTTTTTCTTTTTAGTTCATTGACTTTCTGAGTTTTGGATCTACCAAATACATATAAATCGGATTTACTTCAATGGAAAATGAATCTTAATCAATAGAATTTATAAAATTTTAATCACATAATTCCCTTTATATGATTTGTAATCAAGATAAACAGCAAATCGTGATGAACAGCATACTCTTCGAATTTGCAACTAAAACTCTCTTAAATTATCTAGTAAATCATTTAGATATCATATTTTTCTCAATGAATTATTGTTAAATTACATGATTTTGCATCTAATCCTACAATGATTTACCAGGTTGAAATGCACAAATAAATATTTTAAGTTTTCAACTCATCTAATTAGCAATTAGACAAAAGTGTAGTGACTTACATTCTAATAGTTACAGGATGATGCATATATGCAAAACATTAAAAATGTGTTAATCTAGAAATTTTGTCACACATGTTACATTCTTTTGTTTCTTTCTGTAATAAATCGGGGAAAAGTAGTGATATATCTTAACCTTTTTAAAAATGAAGAAAAAAAATCTCTTTTTATTGTGTGATCAGGTATACGTGAAGAGACTAGACGATCCAAAGTCGAGGGCATTTGAAAGGTGTTCTTCAGACACATACAAGATAACGGGACCGTGTATGCGTGACGTCTGTTATCTCCACCTACTCAGGCAAGGATCCGACGGCTGGAAGCCAGAGAACGTTAAGATCTACGGCTCATCCATCAGATCAGTCACTTTCTACTATAACCTTTTCTTGCCAAACGGTGTTTGGTACGGCTTTAACGTCTGCAACGGCATTGCCAGTGCCAATGGCAAGTCATCTCAACCCATCATTGCCTCCATTGCTGCTATGTAAGATTAAAAAATATATATATAAAAAATAAACAAATGGTTGATTATCTGTGGAATTGCTATTTTTGTGGTGGAAACTGAAGAGAAGCAATGTGTGTTTTGAGTGTATTTGTGGGAAAAACATGTAATGTTATATAATGCATTGATTTGATCTCTTGCTAGTTGCGGCTTAGCAAGTGGCCTAGTCTTTTCTTTATATGAAATAAACAAAAATAGCATGCATTTGAAAAAATCATTATAAAATTAGTGTAACGTTTTCTTTTCTATAATATTTGTAACAAAAATATATTAGTAAGTGTAAAATCATTACACAAATAGCTATACCAGCAATTAATAGTTGAAATAATAATCTATAAACTATTTTGAACATCTTCAATAGAAAATTCTTTTTTTTTTCTCTTTTGCTAAGAACAATAGAAAATTTCTCAACTTACATACATACATATATATATATATATATATATATTAATATTTAATTGTGAGTATCACAAAAGATCATGAAAATTTCAAGCTAGAATATCTCTAAGTAATAATTTGTATTTTACTATATTTTGAAAATTTGCGTTAGAACGCTTTGATGAGGTGTGCTCTAAGTCAAGTTGAGGCCTTGCTTTGTGGAACACAGCTTCAAGAGAAATAAGAAAAGTTGCAAGAATGGAACCACTTAGCTAACAAGGGGTTTGATCAGTTTTGATTATGACCACTCGGTTCAAGATCACAAGATCGTTGTAATTCTCCCTCTGCTGACATCAAAAGAACTGTTTCACAACTTTTCTAAAGCACAAGTGTTGGCACTCAAGTGTAGTGTGTCCTTTTACAGAAAAAAAAAATTCTAGTGTGTCTAGAATGTTGAAATCTAGTGTATAGAGTTTCAAGACTTTGTGAGGAAAGGCTATGTGCATGGAGAGCGAGAAAGGAGGCCACTGTAATGATATGGTGATTTACTGCGCAGAACATAAAAACGAAGACAATAGTCTGATCAAACCTTGGAGCAAGATCTTGAGGCTTACAGCATTCGATATTGTATGATGATAATGGAGTATATCGCAACTCCTGTTCCTACTAGAGCTTACCAAGTCTTTTACCATTTACGTTTTCTTTTTTAATAAATGAGATTTCTTTACATATCGTTGTTTCTTTAGTCTCAACTGATAGACCGGTTTCTATTTATTTTGGCATTATATTTACAATGAACTAGTGAACAAGAAGCGCAATGAAAGTAAATCATAAGCATAGATTGGCCAACAGTAGCAACTAATTGTTCTGTCTGAGACATCTTTTACTAAAAGACAAGCAAAACTCGTGAATCTCTGTCGCTGAAAGACATTTAGAACTATAGCCAAAACACCAGGAAAAGAGAGAAAAAAACATGGAACATTGAAGCTTTGAAATAGATCAGAGCTTGAGAATAAGACCAATGGGGCAATGATCACTGCCATTGATATCAGGGAGAATATAAGAATCATGGACACTGGCTGCAATCGATTCAGACACCAAGAAGTAGTCCAGTCTCCATCCTGTTTCCACACACCAACTCACTAGTTTCAACATGAATCTGAACATGGAAACAAAACAACTATCAACAGTTTTCTTTATGCAGACTTAACATACCTCTGTTGGTTTTGCGAGCACCACTACGATAACCCCAATAAGTGTAACCTACAACACCAGGATGCTGCTTTCTAAAAGTATCCACAAAGCCCTTGTCTAAGAAGTTTTCTCCAAATGATTGTCTTTCTTCTATTGTAAAACCAGCACTTCTTTTGTTCCCCTAATCAAAAAGATTTGTTGATAGTTTTCAATGTTATTGAATGACATTAAGAAACAAGAATCTGAGTTAATTAGTTACCGCTGGATTGTAGATGTCAATTTCTTCATGAGCACAGTTTAAATCACCAGTCAAGACTACAGGTTTAGACTTCTCCAGCTCCTGCACATGCAATAAGGCCATTGAGGTACGTGTAAAGAAGAATATAAAGAAACCCTCAAGAAAAGTTTCATACTTTGATATAATTGCTGAGGGTTCGATCCCATTCTTCAACCCTGTATGTCTTCAAAACCCAAAAACGTTTGTTAAATTAAAAGAAAACCATAGAAACTTAAATGCCTTCAAATTTGAGGAGTACCAGTCTTTTCAAGCCATCTCCGGAGTTAGGAACATAAGTGTTTATCAAGTAGAATGAGTCGAACTCAGCAGTCACAATGCGTCCTTCCATGTCATGATCGTCTGATCCAGATAGACCAGTACCATATCTAACCGAGAGTGGTTTTATCTGTTTAATAAGACAAACATGATTAGAACATTTACATTTCTTTTTTTTAGCATATAAGATTGTTTTGTTACCCGTGAAATAATAGCAGTTCCAGAGTAACCAAGTTTTGAGACGCTGCAGGACCAAAAACTATGATCATATCCATCAATAAGAGCTTTCTTGATTTCCTCAACATCCTTCACCTGCCATGAATGCAACAGATATACTTAGTAAGAAACTACTTAAGAAAGGGCTAAGGCTATGTACTGACCTGGATTTTAGTCTCCTGCAAGCACAGCACATCAAAATCTTCTCTCTGGGCAAGCTGAAGAGCAGAGAAGCTCTCTAACTTCAATAATGCTCTCAATCCATTAACATTCCAAGTCATAATCTTCACAGATTTGGTACCCTCTGGTAGAGAAGGAGGTCTCATTGTCTTTGGGTTATAAGCTCTCCAGTCTTTCTCAGGCTTCTTGTGGGCAAGCACCGTCCACGGTTCACTTTGATTAGAGGATGAGACCATTACATCCGTTTTAAGGACTTGGCTAGAAATGGTCAATGATGCTTCTTCCTCTTTTGAAGAAACTTTAACTTTCAAGTTTTTCTCAGTGGACTGTTTAGCTTTCTTCTCTCCATGGTCATTGCCAAAAGCTTCAGAGTCATCCTCTTTAGCCTCTTCCCGGTTTCTGGTTTTTCTTTTGATAGTGACACTTTCTGAGCGGGTGGATGAAGTAATCTCCATTTTATCTGCACCAGAACTATCATCTGCAACACATAGAAAAGCCAAAGAGTTAACGCTTACTAAAGAGATTATGTTCTGCCTTCAAATGACATCAGAAGGTATTAGCAATTTTGAAACTAAATGCATACAAGTCCACCATTCCATATTACATTCCATACATGAGACAGAGTGTGTGTTCTTGATGTGCAATGGCATACCTGGTGAACTGTTGTCCATATGAAGCTGTAAAGTTGAGATAAGTTCTTTTTTGAGTCCCTTCACAGGTAGTCCAAGTTTCCTATATTGCAAAAAACACCATTGTAACATGATTACACAACCGTTCCACATGTTCAGACAAAGAACAAGGATTTGGATGTACACATAAAACAATAACAAAGCAAGCATAAACTTGCCTCAATGTGGCTCTAAGTTCTTGAACCGTCATCGCCTCAATGTCATTATCACTTCCCTATACATCAAAACCAAAAATTAAACATGAGATGAATCATAACCTTATAGCAACCATCTGATCAATTGCTGCTGCTGCTACCTTCATTTTCTTTCCTTTGCTGTTGTTGATAGATAAAGGTTGAGACTTTGCTGTAGCATTTGACATAAGTCTCTTGCTGAAACTCGTTGTTCCTACTCTAACACTAACGATTGGTGAACCGACTCTTAAGCTCCAAAGAGGCACCACCACCAGAAACCTAGAATCATCAAAAAGTACCGAACTTTCACACAGTAAACATACAAAAATTGATAAAAGTTCATAACTTTTTGCAATTCAGACAGAACCCAGAAGAGATCCGACATCACAGAGGTGACAGGGGGGTTGTTTTGTCTCAATGTAAGAAACGAAACGGAAGGTAAACAACACAGAAAGGCCTAAACTTTGAACAAGAAGAAGAAGAAGAAGATGACGTACTTGGCGGCTTGGACGACGGAGCTCTGGAGACCTAACTGAAGAACCTTGTTCATCGATTAATGGTCACAGTGGGGGAAGAAAGAACCGCCAAAAAAGGAGTGTCTTTGTACACCGTGACACTCGCTAACACGGGCGCGTATATGCACGCGCCATTTGTCTTTTGTTCACTTGCGTGACTTAAGAGTTAAGACTCATGTTCATGTATGAAAGTGTTGGATCATGTAATAAGAGCATTCTACATAAGAGTTTTTATGTGAATGGAGACCAAGGAGATCCACAAAGCCTGCTCTAATATTCATCCTCTTTTGTAATAAAAATCCAAGCAAAAAAAATGTTACATCAGACTCAGTTTAAACACTTGGAGGAGATTGAGGTGGTAAGGCTGACTCTGCTTTAGATTCAACAACAAGATCATTAAAGTCAAACTCCAACACTTTCCTAACAGTTGCTTGAGATGATGATTCTCTAGTTACGCTTGAGTTGTTTGAGAAAGACATGTGAGCTGAGGTCACCACTGAGGTGAACACACCTGCTTCTCTTAGCTCTTGTATTATAACCTGAGAATGATAATAGCTTTTTTGTTGAATAAAAAATCAGCTCATAGTTTTGAGATGTGGTGGTATGAGTAACTGACCATAGGTGCATAGATGCGAGTCAGGATTCCCTTCTTAAGAAGTCTGAGTTTGAGTTTTTCATCAGTCCATACAACATGTTCTCTGTACCATTGCAACATCTCCTCTAAAGTTGATGATGAAGCAATGATGAATGCCTGCATGAAACAAAACAAAAGATCAAATGTAATCAGGAACTATACAAAAAAAAAAAAGACAAAGCAAAAACCATACAGATCTGTCAAATTCCAGCATGAAACATCTCTTGACATCTTCTCTAGTTGGTTTGCAGCCACATCGGTCACGTCTTGAAGTGAGATCTGAAAATCTTGAGTATGTGTAGTGCAGAACTGCAGCTTCATCTAGGAAAATGACACTTATCACAACAAAGAATAGAGAGAGAGAGAGATCAATGTCAGATTACACAACAATAAGAATATAAGCCAAGTCATGAGGAGGACAAGAAAAACATACTTGGGGATCTTCTTGTAGTTATACCATCGATGAGCACCATTGGGACGTAGATGATCTTGAATCCGAGCAGCGGATTTACCATTACCATATGTAAGAAAATAGTTGGTATTTCCACGAGTTGCATCTTCATAGTTTCCAAAGTAGACATCTCTTGGAACATGTTCATAATTCTTCTTGAACATTGATACCTAGACGTTATAAGAAAAACTCTTAACTATCTATTAAAAACTCAAGACAGCTAGTTATATAAAGTCTTATAGATGATGATGATGATACAATGCTGTGTATGTACCTCAGTGAAAGGTTCCTTGATATCATCTCGCTCAACACTGCTCTCCTGAAACAAGAGAAGTTTTCGACATCAGCAAGCCGAAGAAAGCAAAAACTATTCAAAGTATAATTAAATCATTTATCCTAGATATAAAAGAAATCTATTATAAAATCATACGTTGAAGCAAAACCATCTCTATAATAAAAAAAAATTAGAAATAGATTGGAGATATTCTAACTCACGTGATTTACAAAGATAACCACGTCTACATCTGCAGGAACCTCTCTGAACAGACTTCTTAATGAATATTCACTAGCTCCAGAAGGATGCACAAGCTCGTCAGTGTCGAGATGCAGTATCCAATCCATACCATCATCCTATAACAAGTAGAGAATCTTAAAAAAAATGTTGATTATGATATGACTATAAATGTATGTGTCAAAACTACTAGGGAGTGTAACAAAGTACCCTGGCCATGGTGATAGCCATTTCCATATTCAAGCTTTGTTTAACGAATAATTCATAGTTACATGGTTTGTAGAAGAACTTCTGTAGCCAAGTCTCATTCCAAATCCGGCTGTAAATAAAATAAAATAAAATGTGATGAAGCTATTATTATAACACCTCTACAAGAACCATTTTAGAGGTGACTAGTCTTGATGGATCAAGATCCAAATGTAACAAATAAACCACATAACATAATGACAAAACACAAGACACAAGCATACCTTTTAGCCTGCTGTTCCTCTAATTCTCTTGTCCTGTATATAACTTTTACACCCTTGAAATTAAAATTAAAATGTCATTGTGAGAAAGTAGGAACATAGATACAAAGAAAAGACCAATCAAGAACTCTGGCAAAGCTCACAGGGATAGTCTCTAAAACACGAGAGACATTAGGGGAAGCAGCAGTGCCTTCAACGAATAGATAAAATGTTGAAACTCCAATGACTTTGTGATAGAATATCCATGGCAATGTCTGATCTAATCCAGCAGAGGTACTAGTCGTTATACATATCTACCACAACACAACACAAAACATCTTTTAGTATCATATATTATCTTTTAAAAAAAAGAATGGTTCAAAGAGATCTAACCCTTGGTTTCAGATCCTTCTTGTGGTCAAGATTCAAATCTTTGAGATAAGGAAACGATGTAGCATGGCTCTGACCAAGAAGAGACACGCAGCCTGAGTCAGAACGTTTCTTGGAGATTGTGGTCATTCCTGGGAATGGATGGTTATCAGTCAACCAATCGTTAATGTCGCCTGGCCATTGGAGGAGGAAGGCAAAGCAGGCTAAGGAGAGAGGAATAAGGGTCACTAGCAAGAACAGCCACGAGGAGGAAGATGATGATGATGAAGACAGAGATGGTTTTGAGGAGGTGTAGAGACTCGACGCCATGTGAGAAACCGAGAATGCAGCAAGAAACGCTAGGGATGTATGTATACGTTGTGGGATAGACGATTCTTGAAACTGAAAGAAGGAGCCGTTTTGTCAGTTGGCCATTCTTGTAATTTTCTTTAATCTTCAGGATCATTAAGTATATAATATATATACTCCACACCATCTTTGAAAGAAAAGAAGAAAAAAAAATACAGTGGATATATACATATATATATATATTTATTTATGTTTGTTTCCAAAAATTAAATGAGAAGTTTGGTAATAAAGTAAAATCTAAATTTGACCGTTGAATAGCAGTTTCGACTAATTACATTTGCAAAAATGGGTAATGAGGAAAATGGCATTTAAGCTGAGTCCAAAACTGAAGAAGCAAAATCAGTCTTCAACTCCTTGGTAACGCCTATTATAAGGTAACAAATTTCTAATATTTTTATACTAAGCTTATCATCATTAGTCTAATCAATGAAAGCCATGTGGTTTACATAATTAAAATTGAAAAGAATTCCATCTAAAAAGCAGATTAATAATTTTTTCTTTTCTATATTATTATTTTGCATAATTGTCTAGTGCTGAACCCAAAGAAGAAGAAAACAAGATAGTGAAATTCTTCATGTTAAACAGTGAGGTTCTTGAGCTGAAATCACAAAGGACTCGACAAACTGAGAAACTTGAAACTCAAGCTGTTGCTTCATGACACAGTTCATAAACCATTCGCTGCTGCTGAATGTCCAAACCCTTTTGCTGCGTACAAAGCATCCTCTCTGTCTGGTTTGCCTCACAACCGACATGTAAGATGAGTTTGTTGTAATATGACTGTATGAATTGGGTGGTGATGATGACACATTGACACACTTCCTGGGACCTGACTTTTTTGCATAATATGCACCTAACCTCGATAAGATAGTTTTACCTTTTCATGATCATGAGAATCAAGCTGATGCACTTCAAAACTTCTTGTAGCCATCACTGATTGCAGACAGCAAACCAACCGTTCGAACAGGCTAAAACAAACTCGTCTATAAATGTACTTAGTAGCTTTAGAGAGAGGTTATGTGAAACTCTAGTTCTCATTTCTCTTCAAATTTTACAATTTTTTTTTATGTTTTTACATTTTTTTTTGTGATAACAAGTTTTGAGACTGAACATCATAAAGGTACAAAGAAGTTACAGGTTCTCTTGTTGAAAGCAGAAAATACTAAAAAAATTACAAAGGTACAGTGGCTAAAAGATACAACATACTCTGACTAGTTAACAACAACCCACTTCAACGAGGCTGGTGGATGTTTCGTGGAGCAACCTTCTGGTTTCCCCACTTGGCTGGCTTCTCTGCATACTTGGCCGGTTCAACAATCGGCTTAGGACTCCTGTTCCCACTCGATTTCCTCACCATCTCACCATTCTTCCCTAAATCTGATGAATCATACAAGAAAACTCATAACAATCAGTCTCCAACTCTCAATGACTGCTGATAGAGAGCTGTTTTAAACTTAAGCTTACCAAAGTCAGAAGGTACTTGATACATTTGTTGTCCAACGTATCCACCGTATCCTTGATGATCAGCTTCGAAGACATCTTCCATGTCATCGAAATCAAATGATTCTGGGAGAAGATCAGCCACGTCAACTTCATGATTCTCTCCGTTGTCGTAGAAACCATCAGCTCCTTGGTGCTGGCTGATCCAGTAGTCATGGTACCAAGTGGAGGTCGTCACCAACTGCCACCACTCGGGAGAGAAATCTTCCACTTGTCGAACAGCTGCTGGGACAAAGAGAGGTGCGTTGGGGTTTAGTGTAGAACGTCTTCCTGAAACCATCGCCATTTGCTTTGTAACTCGAATCTTAGATCTGTGCACACAAACAACAACCAAAAGATCAGATATCAATATGACAATTCACAAACAGCTCAATAAGCAATAGATCTATGCATCATCAGATCTGAAAACGAATCAATCAATCAAACAGCTCAATACTACGATCATATCTATTTAGTTAACTACAAACTTCCGATTCAATCGTCAATATAGATAGTCAATGATATGAAGATGTTAGATCTGACTCCATAATCGTCAGTACAGCTTACAGATCTGAAAACGAAGCGATCAATCAAACCGATCGATCGTTAATTTAGAAAACGTGAAGGTTTGAAGAAGCGAACAAGTATTAAGCTAGATCGGCGATTCACCACACAGATCGCAAGCTAGAAGATCGATCGATCACTTCATTTCTTCGAAATTTTTCAAAAAAAACTTTCCCGGAAACCACGCAAAATCATCAAAATCCAATAACTACGAAGATGAATCATCGTTTTGAGAAATTGATCGAGTACAAGAAGACGAGATCGTTTACCTTTGGCCGGAGAAAATATCTGCAACTCGCTCAAAGTTGATAAGGATCAAACACGATGTGACGAAGATGAGGAGAAGAGTTTTAATTATATAAAGCGAGGCTCGGAGCCGAGTCTCAGGTTCGTTGGTTCCGAGGCGGAATTATTTGTGAGAGACAAGTGGGTAGCTCTGGAGCCGTACCTGACGTGGTTTTGAGTAATCCGCCGTCCACGTGTTGACGCGTTACTGTTGGCTTTATCTGACTTTGTTTCGTGTCCAATCCGGTCGCGACTCGTACAAAGTAGATTATTATTATTCTC
This sequence comes from Brassica nigra, assembly GCA_016432835.1. NCBI lineage: Eukaryota > Viridiplantae > Streptophyta > Magnoliopsida > Brassicales > Brassicaceae > Brassica > Brassica nigra. Next base: position 2,413,554 of record CM028245.1, read on the forward strand.
TTTCTAGAAAAATATAAAAATATCTTGAAATTCGGTCGAAGAGGATAAGGTAGGAAACTAATCCAATATATGCGCCCATTAACGTCATAATGGGCCTCACTCGCCCATGGTTTTAGCTGGTTATAGTTGTATGTTCATACATTATTTTATCTTAGTTTGTACTGTGTGGTTATAGTTGTATGTTCATACATTATTTTATCTTAGTTTGTACTGTGAGAGCATGTTTATTGGGGGTCTCTTACATTGAGTCTCTTAGCGTAATATAAGATATGGTCTCTTAGTTTTTAACTAAAAAAGTTAAGAGACGTCTCTTAAATAAGAGATATAAGAGACGTCTCTTAGATTTTTTAGTTAAAAACTAAGAGACTATATCTTATATTAAGTTAAGAGACCCAACCTAAGACATCCCCAATAAATGTATATCCAAGAGGAAATTAGATAGGAATGCATAAGTGGGTTTAAGGATCACTAATAAGATTCAACAATATATTATCTTGTGTTGTAGTTTGATCTTTCTAGTGGAGGACTCCCATGTTTTGTGTGCGTGTGCGAGTGAACGTAGATGCGGCTCCCAGATTTGAAGATGCGATGATGGATCCCAAAAGAAAATATCTAAGATGTAACATAAAGAGAGAGAACAGATGTGTGAGTGGGGTCTTAGGACCACTAGTAACATTCAATGATTACGTTAACTTGGCAGTAGTTTTATCTTATTAGTGGAGGGACTCATGTTTTGCAAGTGTGTATGTGACTGAGTGGAGATGTGGTTCCCACATATTCTTCAATTTTTCAACTTGTATCTTATTTTATGGGAACTTCTTATTATGATGATAAGAGTTGGAGAACATTCTTCCGTTTTGACCATTATTGTCAAGATTATGCTTATATTGGAAATTGTAAGCACATGCTAGTTGCATACAGAATCACATACAGTAAGACTAGTACCGCTTGTACTATTATAGTATTTAGTAGGATTCAGTTTTCTTGTTAATATTTCCAATTTTCATCTACTGCATATGGTCAAAAGTTTACCAATGGCAAGGGTAGCATATGAGGTAGCTCAAGGATAAAAACAAGTAGCTGATGGGAAAGAAGGCATTGTGTTGAACTTCAAGACAATTTTCACAACTTGATTCAGCTTCAAGAAACTAAAAGGTGTTCTGGTTTTGTTTTGGTCTGAAGTTTTTTTAGCTGGCTTTGAATAAACATGATGGCCCTTTCTTAAGCTTTGGTAGTTGGCTATATAGTTTGGTATATAATAGACACTAAGAAGATGGAGTAAATATTTTTAGAAATGTGATATCAAGATTGTATATCGAAAGAATAGATGAGATGTCGTATTCTTCAGATCTTCTCTCTTTTTCTTGACCTTGGATGTGATGTTGTAACTAGGGGAAAAATATTATTTCAGGTATCATCCTCGTAGTAAGACTATTAATCTATTTATTATCTACATTATATTAACCATCACGTCCTACACACATCTAGGCCTGCACACATCATCTTCTAATAGTGTTCTTTTAATGTCTTTTTGTTGCTAAAACAGTGTTTTCTTTAATGTCAACAAGTTAATAAGGTGTACTAGATACCACCGGGCACCGAACACACTAGAACAGTAGCAGATAACACCGGAACACTAGAACAGAAGGATGAAATTTGAAAGAATTTAAGGTGTTATTGAATGATTGAATTTGGAAGAATTCAAATCAGTTATTAAAGAAGTTTTTAAAAGAAATATAAATTTATTCAAATGACACCTCAAAAGCTAGGATTTGATTCTTCACATTCTTAAAAACTTTTCTTAAGGCTTTCATATTAAATTTTGAAGGATTTTTTATTTATTTTACAATAGAAACAGCTGGAAATATAAAAAAAAAATTCTTTTACAAAAAAAAACTTTTACATTTTTAAAAATTCTCATTTTAATTTTAAAATAAGATTAATCGTACATATTAGTAACATTGAATACACAAACATTTAATAGAATTGCAAATAAGTAAATTGAATAATATTAAAATTTAAAAGATCATACAAAATAATTTACTGAATAAATTTAATTTTTTACAAAAATTTGTGTTTTTTTTTTTCAATCAAAAGAATTTTAAAGGAACATATAGAATGAATATTTGTAATGAACCAAACGAATAATATAGAACGATTTAGTAAACCAACACTTAAAAGTTTATAAAATTCACAGTTCCTTTTTAAATCAATTAAATTTTTCACTAAATAACTCTACCTAAAAACAACACTACATAATCTTTGTTCAAAAAAAAATACTATTATCTTAAAATTTAATATAAAATTAAATAAAAACAGAAGCATATCTCTGTAAAGGCCAGAAACCGCGTAAATCCTGTTTTAATATATAAAAAAAAAAGTACTTTCCTTTTTTTTAATTAGGTGGTTACATCGTATTTAACGATTGCGATAAACACAAAAAAAAGTAACTGCAAGACGCGTTTTTTTTACTTAAAAAGCACAGTATCTTCTTCGCTCCTTAAATATCTCTCTCTCAACCCATCTCTATCGCTTTCCCCCTTAATAAACTTCTCTTCGATCTAGGGATCTGCTCTACGTCTCACGAACCTTAACCTAACAATGAGTCAGTACAATCAACCTCCCGTCGGCGTCCCTCCTCCTCAAGGTAATCTCTCAGATCTGTTTTTCATCGTCTCTGTGTTATGGATCTGAAACCTTTTTTTTTGCATGTTTTTAACAGGTTATCCACCGGAGGGATACCCGAAGGATGCGTATCCTCCTCAGGGGTATCCTCCTCAGGGGTATCCGCCGCAGGGGTACCCTCAGCAGGGGTATCCTCCTCCCTACGCGCCGCAGTATCCTCCCCCGCCGCAGCATCAGCAGCAACAGAGCGGTCCTGGGATGCTAGAAGGATGGTAATGGAGATATTATTATTTACTTTTTTTTTTGTATGGATCTGTTTTAGTCTAAGTGTTTTGACTATTTTTTGAATATTCAGTTAGAGATTATTTAGAAGAAGTCTTGTGTAGATCTTGACTCTGCTTTATTGTGTTGTGATTTTTTTGTATTGATCTGTGTAGACTTAGTGTTTGACTCTTTTTAAGTGTGTGAATATTCAACCGTAGATTCTGAGGAGAAGTCTTGTGCTATATTAGCTAGTTTGTTCTTGACTTTGTTGATAATGATCAGATTGAGTGGTTCTTGTTGTGTTGCCTCTTTACATGCTTTGCGTCTGGTTAATCTGCATCAAACATTGAGCTGCTCTAGTGGTTACTCTATTATCAGACAAGAACTGATTGGGGAATGTGGACTAATGTTTGTGATTTTTTTTTTTTTTGTGCAGTCTTGCAGCTCTCTGCTGTTGCTGTCTCTTGGATGCTTGCTTTTGATTGTGGAGTATCTACTCGGAGCTGGTGATTTGATTGCAAGAGAGTGTTTTTTGGCAACTTGATTAAGTAATGGGCATTATTATAATGAATTGCTGGATACATTCTCTTGTCTATTCTCTTTGCGTTCTATGTTCTTTTAGATTCATAAACAACTTATTCTCTGGCTTGGGTTTGGATTTGAGACTTTAAAATGGGAATGTAAATTGTGGAGACGCTAGTCCTTTGCCCCTCAGTATTGCTTTTATTTATGTGTTTTCATAATTCATATCTCAATGATTCTGTTTACTTCGATAATTGCTTGTTTATTCATGTTGATATTAGTTTAGTTGGAAAGTAGATTCGTTTTCCAATGTGGCAAACCTATCCACATGGATTGATTGGTTCTTTTATTATTGTTAGGTAATGTTCGTATCTGGGAAATTCTGTTGCAACCAGTACACAAACAATCAAACTAGATGATGTTAGTTTCTACGGTTAATAATTTTACAAAAAAAAATGAGGTGAACGAAGGTATACTCGGTTGAGGTTAACTTGTAGCAATTAGCAATGGCATAAACATTACTTTAAAAAAAACTTATAAACATTAATTAATGTCAAAAACACGTTTGAACAAAAAAAAGTAATAGCTTTTCATTCCATAGCAACGAATTAAATAATAAAATAGATATATTAAGAGAGCCAACTAACACAACATAACCAAAACAGTCATACCTAAAAAGAAAAGGCTTTACTGGTGGAATCACTACTATTAGAAGTCACAAGAAACCAGTCATACCTAAAAAGAAAAGGCTTTACTGGTGGAATCACTACTATTAGAAGTCACAAGAAATGTAGGAAGCATGATCAGGCGACGACGACGGACGACCCATGCCGTTTTTGTTGTTTTCTGACAACAATCGCTATCTCTTTCTTAAATTCATGACAGACACAGACTGAACACAAGGTTGGGCCGCCTTGTCAACTATTGGTTTCGAATCATGGATCTGATACTTGTACTCGCCCATTGGGCTATGACATAAATATATTATAAGATAAGTCATCTTCGAGCTTCAACGTGTGTTCATTTTGTGGTGCTAAGTTGATCATTCATGTAATATTTAGATTTGAGAATGAAGTTATATTTATCCAACGTTGGTGTAATAGTTTCATTACTTATCAAGATCAGCTTAATTTCATTGAATTACATTTAACTTTGTGAAAGCTTCTTCATGTACTGAGAAGGAAAAGATACACACTATTGATTTGTATCATTCTAGAAACGATCATCACAGTTTTATAATATCTCCGAATGTCAAGAGATAAAGTTAAACTATTATGTCATTATATCAACTTTGTAATCAGTTCTACACCAAGTGATTTTTTTTATAACCAAAGTCGGCCGTAGCAAGTAGTGCGTCTTACGTTCTGTAGATATTTTTCAATTGATTTTTACTTTTTATGTAGACGAAACTATTGAGTATATCTTGATAATGCTATTTATACACTTTGGTTTATAAAATCAAAAACACACACACACAACGTGTTTGCCCACGCCAGTGTTAACTTTAGCACTAAAAAGTTAGATTTAGTCAATAAAATGTGATTGTTATTGTTTTGAAGTCTCTCTCGTGCAAATGTTGAGAAATTTCTTAGCATAGGCTTTTTAGAAACACTAGTGAAGTAAAAAAGTCGACAAAGAAAATTCAGAAAACCTTTAGTTTTCTCACTGATCTTTCTTTCTCGTGTCATGGAGAACACAAAATAGTCTGAACCAACTTTTACGTCATTAACTCGCTAAGTAAATCATCAACTCTTCTCAACCAATCAATAATTAAGCAAAAAAAAAGAAAATTAGGTAAGATGAGTCATGACTAGGCAACCCCCACTCTGCATGTGCCTTTGACGATGTCAGACCATAACTAGGAATCGAATCCAAAACACAAACATAACTCGAGATAAGTACTTTTTTGTTTCTTTACTCAGCTCTTATATCCCCTAGTAACCAGTGCCAGTAGATACGCTGGTCTTTTTTCTTACTCAGTATGGTCTAGTAGTTTTGAAAGCTATGAATAATTCAGTAAAAATTGTAATAATTTTAAAAAGTAATATTTATAAAAAATAATTTCATAAATTTAAAGTCATAAATTAATGTTTCATTTGTCTATGTCCAAGATTGGTCATATAGAAAAGATAAGAGGAAAAGAAAAGATTGGTCATATAGATGTTACATATGTATGTGGAAGAGAAAGGAAACAAATATTAAATTGGTTAGTCATAGTAAATTAGTAATTAATGTAAAACTAACTAATCATAGATACAAATATAATAAAAAGGATATAAAAATGAGGAATGAATGAATATGATAAGTATAGGTATATAGTTAAGTATCAAGAACCATTCTCTCCCACGAAGCTTCGCGGAAGCTGCCATGGCTTCCCTCTTCCTCTCCCCATTTAATACCTTCCTTCCTCGCTCTTTCCTCCTCACACACACTAACAACAATACATATCATCTCCTCTCTCTTCTCCGATATGAAGCTCGCCGCTAGCCTCAGCTCCAAGTTCCTCCGCCTCAGCCCTAAACGTCTCTTCCGCTCCAAGTCCAAGAAGTCCTCCGTCTCCAGATCCGAGCCTTCTTCCTTCAGCTCCGGCGCTTCTTCCTCCTCCTCCTCCGAAGGCTCGTTCAACAACCTCAAGCCAGCAGGTCCCGCAGCCACTCCCGTCAGTGTCCTCCCCGGAGATCACCAAGATTTTTACTCCGAGCTGGTCCAAGCGTTTAAGCTCATAGACCGTGACGACGACGGTGTGGTTTCAAGAACAGACCTAGCTGCCCTTCTCAGCGGGCTAAGTCCTGAGCCTCCGAGTCAGGAAGAGGTGACTCTGATGCTTCAAGAAGTCGATGGAGGAGGAGGAGACGATGGTTGTATCAGCCTCGAAGAGCTTGCCACCCGCGTGGCGGGAACCTCCTCCTCTGACTCTGATGGAGGCTCCGTTGACGAGATGAGAGAGGTGTTTGAGTTCTTTGACGTGGATCACGACGGGAGGATATCGGCGGAGGAGTTGCATAGAGTTTTTGGAGTGATCGGAGACGAGAGGTGCACGATGGAAGAGTGTGTGCGTATGATAGCGACCGTTGATGGGAACGGTGACGGTTTTGTTTGCTTCGATGACTTTTGCCGCATGATGGAGCTTCAGACTCCAGCGATGAGTGAATGATCATCGTTTGAGTCATGTTGTATGATTGATGATAATGACACCGTTATCGTTATGCTCTCTACTTTGATAATTACACATTATTTTATATTACTGTGATTTCTGTTTTTGCAGTGGGTATAATTTTGTCACGTCAAAGCACTTGAAATTTTCACCGTCAGTTTCACATGTTCTAGTTTCACTTTCATGTTGGAATTAAATCAATTATCCATTTTTCCCTCAGATAGTATTGAATTAAAATTGTTTAAATTATCTAACGATATGCTATTTTTTTTCCTGATGTTAACTTGTGTTTATCTTAATGTTTATTTTCCGTCTAAACACTGCCTAATCTAATTCTTTAAAATTATAGTCGATTTACTGTATAAGCGAGCGTATAGGCGTATCCCTCTCACTTTTTAAAACACTGGTTTATCTTATACATCTAGTCAAAACTTGTATCAATGTTTTATGTGGATTTTGTAACAATTTTAATGCATTTACGGTGGTTAAAAAAAGCGCTGAGGACTCGTTCATGCTAAACCCACATGAAAAATTTCCTTACCACTCAAAATCCGCCGACTACCTCTTTTATCTCCACGTATTAAGCATGCGTTATCTTTTCTTGCTTTTTGCCAAATTATAAGTCGTGTAGGGAATGAAGACTTTTAATCTGAAAGGAGTCTTGTTATTCCATGAGATGTGTTTGTTAAGATTAGTATACATGCGTTGTACGTGTTGGTCAATGGTTGAGTTACATAATTTTTTCTCCTTTGTCAACTAATCTAACTACATGTATTTAACCATCTAATAATTACTTGTGCTAGCGCATCAGATTGTTAAGATGGTAAATTGTATATGTTGACTGTAGAATTCAAACTAAGTTTTTAATTGAAGTTATAGATTTTAATACTGCAAAATTTGGCCTATAAGTTTTATTTTGTTAACAATTATAATTTTTATGATCAAAAAGGGAAATACAAGTTATAATTTTTTTTTTTGAAAATGTGTAAATATGATTGGAAAATATTTCATATTGTAAAAAAAAAGTTATGGTTGTCAAAGACTCTACAACACTTTTAATCACACCCAATAATGTTTTGGTATAAAGTTCAGATTTTAGAAGAATCAAATTAGAGACACTATGTCCACAAGCATTGTCCAAGCAAGAGTGCAGACCATCTGTCCTCCACTCGACTCGTGGCCTGTGAATATGGATCATGGACCCTCCCAATCTCTAATGTTTCTTCTTCTTTTCCTTTTGTATACAATGTGAATTTCGTTACTTCTTACGAGTTTAATCTAAATTTTTAATGGATTCCGCCGAACTATAAATTGGAAGTAAACGAAAGATACATGCACCATAAGGTCCACAACAAAAGCCTAGTCTCAGTTGAATTTACGTGAGATAAATAAAGGCATTCGCGCCGCTTCCCAAGTCCTAACCACACATTGAGGGCGTGGAATATTCGGACCAGCACAAGATTTTTCTATTAGGTGGTTAGGAAATGAACTTTATTAAATGCATTAATTTTATGACAAGTAACGCGTAGAAGAATGATTGTGCTACTCCTGAAGAATCAAAACCCCTGCTCGAAGAATAAATTCTTGCTAAGGTTATTTTAATGTCTATTTAGAACACAAACATACTTTGTTACGAATAGGGAAAGAAGTGAGCTGCAGACCGAAGAGAAATGCACAAACATATTAAAATGCTGATAATTTGGTAATAGTTTTGAATTATGATATGGACTTGAGTCTTGATCTTGTAATAGTCAAACAAGAAGAGATCGTATTTTAGTTAACATTTTGCACCTCGAAATTACTCAATCACAATGTTTTGGACATATCGATATGTCGACATTGGGTACGACTTTTCATATGGCTACAAGTTTGAAAGTTCTTAGGATTTTCATTCGTCTTCACAATAGTATATCTGGCCGCTAGTAATATCCTCCAAAATTTTGCAAAAATTGTAAATCTTTTAGCAGTTAGTTGGACTGAAAATACATCCATCCAAACACCATCAAGATGCTGATAGTTACCTTTGTTATTGGTATCAAAGAAGTATTCAACGAACTGTACAAGTTACAGCAACAAAAAATTAGAGTAACAAAAATTCTAACACACAATTATCTTAAGTCACATTGATTGCTAGAATTTTATTATTGCAACTAACATTGACGAATTAAACTCAAAATCATGGTTCTTATCACGGACGTGATGTCACGGACATTAAAGATATACATACAAATAAAAATGGCCGACATATTTGGAAATCCTTACTAAAACGCCAAGCTGACACGAACCATAAAAATAACACGGATGTGATATCACGGACTTGTCTTTTTTATTGGTTGATTTGTACCCATGTACATATCGAACTGCCCTCGGCCAATCTTCACTCGACAGTTCCGTCATTTCTTAGGCAAGCTACGTGATGCTTAAGCTAGATCAAACACAATCATCGTGTCATTTTTTTAGTCAGACCAAGATGCATGTAACTAGCGTTATTTATCCTGGTTATAAATAATGGGGGTTTTAGTCAAAGTTAAGGTTCTAAACGATGTTGTGGTAACGCTACAAACGCACAATGAGTGTGTACAAATGTTGAAATATAATGTATCAACCAGACACGAAGTTGATGAGCCTTAAACTTTAGGCCATTTTCCTGATTATTTATTGGTACTTTTTATAAGTTGGAAACTAAACTGGTGATTTTAATCCTTTCTAAACTAGCAAGTGTAGATACTTCGAGGAACCATATAGTGTCGTGTAGTCGCGCATGCGCATGTGGTATGAGAGAAAGAGGACAAGCATAACTTGTAGCTTAGCGAGAGATTCCCCGAGGAAGCTGGAACTACACAACACGTTCGACTTCAGTTAACTCTGTCATCCTCACTCATGCCCCCCATATCTTATCTACAAACCCAAGTCCTTTGTTTTTTTAAAAAATAAATGTGTTTTGGTTGTAACGAAATGGCTAAGTGAGACATATATCAAAGTTCTTCAATTATTTAGAACACTTTTTGACAATTCAAATCAAGAAGACAGATATTCAGACACGATCTCCTCCAACTCTACCAATCAACAGATAGATAGGAAACGTAACAACTTTCTTCTCTTCCCCATCTTCTCTCCACGAACCAACAAACTCTCCTTCCATCTCCGCCGTCAAAAGCTCAACCCCCTTATCTTTAGCCGTCTGATACGCCGAAGATGACCTCAGATACGTCAGAAACTCTTCAACCCCCATCTCTCTCTCCGTCACAAACCTAACCGGAAAAGTTTGTTGACTTTCCGTTGACTCATCCACGATCTTCTCAAAAGGAAACTCTATTCCTTTGTACCCATCCTCCACAAGCCGCCTCGCTTTATCCCAATACGGGCCAAGTTTCTCCTCGTAAAACCGCCGGAAAACCTCGTCCACGGCGGCGTTGACCTCAGGGTTGGTGTAGCACCAGGCGGCGATCACACCGTTTGGTTTCTTGAGCACGTGTTTCACGTTTCTGTAAAAGGTCGCTAGGTCGAACCAGTGAAGGGCTTGAGCGATGGTTACTAAGTCCACCGATGATTCAGGCGCTACCAGCTGCTCGATCTCCGACAAAGACATCACTGGTGGTGTGAGCTCGTAACGGACGTTGGGAAGCTTTGCAGCGAACTCAAGTTGCTTGGAGCTTGTGTCGGTAGCAATCACATTCTTGTAGATCCCGGCTAACTAAAAAAAATCAAAAATAAAGATGTAACGTTTTCAACAGAAAGTAAAATAATATGATTAGATATATATATTGACAAATCTACCTATATATTGGTTTTGAATCAGAACTGAAGAATATCAAGAAAACTTTAAATTGACAATATAAATTAGTAAACATTGTTACCGATCGTGATGCCTGACCGCTTCCTGTACCAACGTCCCATGCAAGGTCGTGGCACGGTGTTTTTGAAGCGATTAACTCGAAGAGTTGGGTCGGGTAATTAGGTCGGGCTGCAGCGTATTGCTTCGCTTGATTGATGAAGAACTTAGCCATTTCTTTTAAGTCTCTCTTTTCTAGGTGTCTTCCTTGTTTCTACAAGACTGCAAGTCTACAATATTCAAGAAGTTTAAATCTTTGGAGTTGGGTTTTGAAGAATCCAATGATTCGAGAGAGAAGCGGGTCAAACTTGTATTGTCACATTCGAGAGAAACGAGTCAAGCTTGTATCATCACAAATGGTGAATGGATCCAAAACAGTGAAAAGATTCCCCCCTTTCATGGATGGACCCCATTGTTAATCCTTTTTGGTCAACGGTCCCATTGTTAATCTTATGTATTGGATTTGTAGACTTTGTGATTAGCCCATATAGAGCTAATAAACTCGTTGAGGGCTCTCACAAATAAGTCCATATGGCTATAGTTTGGAACATAGAATTAATTATCTTTCTTATTTTCCCTTCAAAGAAGCCCACATGTATATATATATATCATGTATATTTGATCATTTAAATACAGAGAGATGCATCAGTTATTTATTTCTCACTATATACAACAACACAACGTAAAAACCATGCATGGAATATATATATACGCGTTTAAGGAAACGCCAATCGCATTATATACTCTGGACAAATGGACCGGTGATATAGTTAGCGACGACTAAGAAACTCGTGACGAAGACGTTGACCAGACTAACAGTGGCTGTGAGGGTACCGGTCGGTGGAGAAAGAGTGCAGTTTCCCGCCGGAAGAGTTGCTTCCACAACGCAGTAACCCGGATCAAACAAAAGCGCGTCAGAGAATCTGACCGCAAAGGTGAATGCACCAGTGACATTTGTCAGGACTTCAGAGAGGTTTGTGGTTTCGTTGGCACATACTAAGTTGACTACGGAACCGGAGACGGGAGGAGCATTAAGATCTCCGGTAAGGCTACATCTCACAATACCACTAATGTTAATTTGGAAGTCCAAGAGTGATAAGCTATGGGATATAGAATAGAGTGAAGCAATGATCAGAAACATGGAAAGGAGAAAAACATTTGATTTCAACATTTTTTTTCTTTCTTTTTTGTATTTTGTTTTGGTTTAGACAATGCTTTTTAAGGTGGTGTGTAGTAAAGAAAGCATACAGAGAGTGTGTATTTATATATGGGTATGGTACGTGATTTTTTGTAGATCAGTCTTAGATATATTTTACAAACTGACATTCACATATGAAAATAATATCTTTTTCCCTTGTAAGAAAATTATATTTCCATTTTAACGTAATTGTGTTCATTGCTTCCACGAAAGGTTGATGTGAGTAACTAAATGAACTTTGATTGCATTAAATTAACTTCACATTTTAATTGCTCGCTTTCTTAGTTGTACTTACCGTTAATAAATATATACATATTTTCAAGCCACATGCATAGATTCATAGTTTTACGAAAAGTAATGTATTGGTTTCTTTACTTGCACGAGGATATAATATCTGAGCCACTAGAAGTCTAGAAGCATAGAATTAGCTTCTTGTTTCTATCTTTTAATAATCGGATAAATAATGAATTGCAACGCATATTATATTTGTTTCGAAGTCTGCAAAATTTTTCTTCGGCAGTGGACAAGAAAAAAAAAGTTTGGAGCCATATATCTATATACCACAAATTTTCAAGCGAATGCATTTATGATACATCCCATTCAGAAAATCTAGTTTTACGTACTTTGTTTTCACAATTTTTGTTTTCTTTTCTATATTTTCATTGTGGTTTTAGTGAATATTTAAGACCGTCCGTGGCAAAGAAAACTTAGAAAACATGAGAGAAGGTATACATATATATGGGTACGGGAAATTGTTACAGATGAACGTTATTAACTTCATTTATTTTACCAAAAGTCGCATTCACATATGAATGTTTCTTTTACCCTGGAAGAAAAGTTTACTTCTTGATGTTGATGTATTTTGTGTTAATGTCTTGCACCAGGAGATGGTGTGACCGTATGAGTAACTAAATGAACGTTGGTTTGCACTAGAAATCACATAGGACAAGGAAACTTCAGTGAAACCTCTATAAATTAATAATGTTGGGACTACACCAAAACTATAATTTTTTATTAATTTATAGAGATATTAATTTATCGAGATACTAATTGAACCAAAAAGTAAATTTGGGACTATGACATTATATTAATTTATAGAGATTTTTTGTGTATATTAATTTATCGAATATTAATTTATAGAGGTTCTACTGTTCATTGTATTTGATAGCTGATCTTAACATCTAAGAGTTGTAGAGAAAAAAAAAATCAGGAGAATCGATCCTTTTCTTTCACCTTCTCACATTCTGCTAAATATTGATTCCACTAAGGCATAAGGGTATACACTTTATGGACTCTGCTTGACCCAATATAATAAGTTCAGTCGGCCCATCAGTAAATAATATCAGTAGGTAGGTGTTAAATACTAATTTTAAATATCGATCTCCGACAAAGACATCACCGGTGGAGTGAGTTCGTAACGGACATTCGGAAGCTTTGCAGCGAACTCGAGTTGTTTGGAACTTGTGTCGGTAGCAATCACATTCTTGTAGATTCCGGCTAGCTAAAAAAGTCAAAACCAAAGATGTAACGTTTTCAACAGAAAATATATTTGATTAAAATATATTGACAAATATAACTATTGGTTTTGTATTAAAATTGAAGAATTAAAAGAAAACTTGAAATTGCTTCTTTAAATTAGTAAACATTGTTACCGATCGTGAGGCCTGGCCGCTTCCGGCACGGCGGCACCAACGTCCCATGCAAGGTCGTGGCACGGTGTTTTTGATTCGATGAACTCGAAGAGTTGGATCGGGTAATTAGGTCGGTCTGCAACGTATTGCTTGGCTTCATTTATGAAAAACTTAGGCATTTCTTGTTTCTACACGACTACAAGTCTACAAGATTCAAGAAGTTTTAACTCTTTGGAGTCGTGTTTAGAAGAATCAGATGTATTATTGGAAGGATTTGAGAGATAAGCGAGTCGAACTTGTGTTATCACATTCGAGAGGAACGTGTCAAACTTGTGTTATCACAAATTGTGAAGAAATCCAAAATAGTGAAAAGATTCCCCACTTTAATGGAGGGACCCCATTGTTAATCCTTTTTTGGTCGATGGTCTCATTGTTAATGTTATGTGTATTGGATCCGTTCACTATGAGATTAGCCCATATAGAGCTAATAAAGTCATCGGTTGTTACAAAATAAGCCCATATATGATTTTACTTTACTCCATAGTTTGGAAAAGAGAGTTATCTTGCTTTTTTCCTTCAAATAACCCCATGTGTGAGATAGATTTGCTATGTTTTGCTATAAAAATCCTTAGCAAGATAGATTGAACTCATAAGAGGAAATTTTCGTTTGTATAGTTGATAATCATTTTTATCCATGCTTTCTTTTTGAGAATACATTAATTTTGTTTTGTTTACTGACCTTGAAAAATCAAAATGAAAAATTTGTTCATTAAGAGAGGACAGTTGCTAATTTTTTATAGGTTTGTCAACAGTATACATAGCTGACACTTCTTTGTATTTTAACTGAGGATAGCTGAGCTTAAGATTAAGAGTTTGGAGAGAAATTGAGGAGAATCGCTTCTGTTCTCACCTTTTTACAGAAGTTCAAAATTGATGTTGATTAAGGGTATACAATATTTGAAACGGGCTTTTATGGATTCTGATTGGGACAATAAATTTCAATCGGCACATACTTCAGAACATGGAATTTCTAGGAGAATACTCTTTTTTTTCTTCCACAATTAGATCTGAATATCATTCCATTTTCTTGTCATATTTTTAACTGCTATAAAATTATCAGTAGTTAGGTGGTAAATAGTTAACAAAAAAGCCAGTAGTAACTCATAATTTAATTGATGAACTGTAGAATTATTATATTCCCAAAAATGGAATGTTAAAGTGAGAGTTCTGGAAATTGATGAAAAAGTCTATGAAAGTGACAACCAAAATTAATGGTAAATCTTCACTAAATCATGTCGAATTTCTTTGTCGGGCCATTATTATTTTCACCTTTCTTTGGCCCCTCGATTAAAAATGTATTTAATTACGCCAACTTGTTCACCATTGACTCATTTATTTGTATGTTTTACTTATGGAACAATTTGTTCTGAGCTGACCATAAATTCAACATTACCACATATAGCCTATATGATTAAACACGAACGATTGTGAGTTATGATTGATAACTATTGAGTTATTTTACTTTGAATTTTAAATTGTCGACAGCATATCTGGAGCAAAACATCTTTATAACACGTGAACCAGAGGTGCGAATACATCAAAAGCAAATATTGTTGTACAGCATTTAAATCACTTTAATTCAGTCAAAATAGTAAGCATTTAACTATTCTGCTGTCACAGACGAACATAATTCTTTAATCTCCATGCTCGGACACTAACAATTAAACGATATTTTGATGCCTCTAAAGTGTTTCGCAAAATATTCCAATCTATTATTATAAAGTTGAGTTTGCTCACTCCTTAAGCATGCCACATGGGATGACACGTCATAAACTCAAAGGTTAAGAGCGCGACATGTGTCCCGTGAAACCAAAGATTAATATTTCATTAATTCTTGAGTTTAATAAGTTTTATGTGTTTACTACGGTCCAAATACATCTTTTCCAAAAAAAAAAACAGTATATGAAACTTAAAGAAACTGGCCGTCGAGCAACAATTCTCGTTCAGTCAACTGTCAATAGAAATCCACGGTTTCACCCTGACGAACGATTCCGATCAATGTCAGTTGGAAGCTGAATAGACTTCTTTAATCTGGTGTCGTTACAAAAATTAACTTGGTTCATGCATCTTCACTAAAATTCACATTAATACAGTTGGAAGCTGAATAGACTTCTTTAATCTGGTGCCATTACGGAAATTAACTTGGTTCATGCATCTTCACTAAAATTCACATTAATACATATTCTCTACTTCTTACAGGATCTCACATTCAATGAATCCATTCATTCATTCCTTTGTGTTAATCCTCCATTATAAATATGAAAGTTTTCTTCCAACATAGTCATCAGTTCATTTCTTTTAATAAACAACACAAAAAGTAACATTTTTGTTAAGCCCATGGTTGTGCTTAACGGATTGTGACAGAAAAGTGATAAGAAATAGAAGAAGTGAAATGAAAACAGAGAACTAGAGAAAAGAGGAAGATGATATAAGAAGGAGAAAAATTAGTGAACCTTTTAAGAGATCTAAAACTAATACGATATGAAAACAATAGTTTCATATATATATATATATGTGAAAATAATGTTTCACAATTAATAAAGCTGAATCATTTACTTTCGTGATGGTATTTTATCAAGAAAAGTTGTCTAAAAATTTAACACTATAATTTTAAAATTTTATTAAGTATTCGACATTTTCATCATCTTATTGTTTTAAACCAAATTTATTGGTAAATTATTTAATAATGCAGAATTTGTTTTATCAATATTTTATTTTAGGTCTAACAAAACATGACATCAATCTAAAATAATATTTTAGCACATAATTAATAATATAATATCAAAGACATAAAATTTAAAATATTCATAAGAAAAATATAATCTAAGATTTTTGTATTAAACATTATTTTACTTATTATCAAAATTATCATAACTACAGTAGAATAAACAAAGAAAATATGTAAAATTATTATGTATTCATGAATATTTTAATATTAAAATGATCATGATCTATAAAAAGAATAACAAAACATACACAACAAAAGTTAATATCGCCTTAAATTTTAAGTAAGCTAAATAATTTGAAATACTCTTTAACTGATATATTTATGTATTTTCGATTAGTAACACGTCCGTAGGGTGATGAGAGAGAGAGAGTAAAATTATGTTAATAGTAAAAATTAGGTGTTTGGTTAATTTTAAATTAAGAAAATAGTATATATCATGTACATCTTTTGCAAATGTAAACCTAAAACACAAACCATAAATCATATAAAAATAATAATCTTGATTACAAGTAAAGTATATCCCGACCGTAGGGCGGTCCGATCCTAGTTACACCAATGGAAATATGTTTTATCTGACTTATTTCAATTAGTTTGTGCATTAAATATTTGCTGACGATATGTCCTGAAATTCAAATACTAAACTGTCTTTTTTATTTATATCTAACAATTCAAACTCTCGTTAGATAGTGTATGCCATTTGTCAAGCTATTTTGTCTTTATTTCATTTTTGAAAGGCATAGTAAGCTAGAAGAATGTCTATGCATATATTGATATGAAGATCGAAAAAACTGTTACGGAGAAATGAATGTCTATGCACACAAGTACATGCTTCTTGTTACGATTTTCAATCAGACAGGTATATGTCTTGTCAAACAAAGAAGTTGAATATACGAAAGAAAGAAATCCAATAAGAGTTGACAATATATATATGGAAAATGTTGAGATGTTACATTAGAGCACTTAGATTTATAGGCTATGAATGGGTTGCAGGAGTAAATGCAGATAAAATACAGACTACTTAGAATGCAAATAGGACTGCAATTAGTGTTCATTCATGTTTATAAATTCAGAACTATAAAAAATTAATAAAATAAAATTTCACCTGCATGCAGATCTTTTTGTTCATGAAAATGATGTCCTGCATATATCAAAGAAAAACGTGTGGGCTGATTGCAAGAGGTCCAATGACATGCTTTAGAATTTTTTTTTTTTTTGTAGTTAGTTGCTTATAAATATTTTTATTAATTTCTTTTATCTACTTTCACATTTAAATTTGTTTAGTGCTTTTTATCTTTATGTAATAATTTGAGAAAGTGTTTTCATAAAAATTATAAAATGATATAATTTATGAAATAAGATTTTATATTTTGTTTTAAGAAATAATTTATGTTAAACGAATTTAATAATACAATATAAATATTTTTTTAAAAAAATTATATAGATCATATATATTTAACATATCCAGAATTTTATATATTCTATTTAATTAATTCAAAATTTAATATTTTATATAAACTAGTTTGATGAATGCATGCATATGATTTGATATGATAATTTATATTTTAATCGCACATATTTATAATTTATATTTTAATCACAAATATTTGTAATTTATAATTTATTTTACAGTCACTTAGTATTTTTGAAAAACATTAAACAAATTTATTTTATGTGAATTATTTGATAACTTACATTGTAACTTATGTTTTGTTAAATTACTTTTTACATATTAGTTTCTTTTGTTTTTCTACAACTCTAAAAATCTAAAAATTAGAATATTATTTTGAATTTGTAGTGTTTTAGAGAATTATAAAAGATTAATATATTGCGACGCTCAATAATGTTTAACAAATATTTATTTGTTTCAACATATATTATAATACTTACATGGTTTTTTATTTTCTATTCATCTAGAATTTAAATTTTGTTTTAAATATTAAATTTTTACACCATTTTCATTTTTTAATATTCGATCAACTATAATGACTCATAAATTAGTTTGATCTGCATTTGTTATGCATGATCTGCAATTGTTCTGCATGATCTGCATTATCTATTTGATCTGCATTTTTTTGATCTGCGTCTCATTCGAAGCCATAGTCGAATTTAGGCAATGCACAGACAAATAAATAGTCACATGAAATTTATATCTAAGATGAGGAAAAGACAATAAAGCCCCTGAGAACAAAGTTGATTCCAGGTATCTCTTAACTCCAACTTCCAAGTTTCAACTGACGTGTCTCTGAAGTCTGAACACACTCTTTCTCTCTCTATATCCTGAAACAAAAGGAATTTCGTAAGAGCTTTTGGTTCAACCCAAAGGTTTCTCACTCTCCCTGGTTCTCTATGTAAAGGAACGTATCATTATGCATTTAATACTACTGAACATTTACACTGAGTGAGAGAGACGCATGAAAAGAAGACTGAGACTTAAGCTCTAGGCCATAATCATGGCATGTGGAAGTCAGTGTAACGGAATCATATACTATATGCACAAATCTACTTTTAGTTAACTCGGTTGAAGGAGCTCAAAGAACATTCGCATTAGAGGTTTTTTACCAAAAATAATACTGATAGAAAAATCTTGTTAATCCTGAGACTCATATCATAGTCTCTCATTTGAAAGATTTTCACATAAGTTTTTTAAAAATTTTAAGACTTTTACATTAAAATATTTTTGGTAAAAGATTCTCTTGAGAAATCTCTAATACAGATTGCTTAAGTAAATACCTAAACCAGGGTATATGAAGTCTTTTAAAATACGATCTAAAGTTATATTTCTTTTCTTTTGTCATTCCAAACAAAATCTGATGTACATGGAGAGCAAGCTTGAGAACAATTAAAATTTTTAACCCACTAGATGGTCGTCTAATGGTAGGCGAGCTTTGAGATTTAAAGGCACCCATTATACTTCACCTTGTGGCTATGTATATAGGCCTATTTTACGGCCCATTTGAATATTCGGAGTGAGGTTTTATCCATGGATTGCACCACCACCTTTGGAGATTAGTCTGGACCTATGGATCTGGGATATCTTAAAGGTTTAAACAAAAAAACAATTAAATATTTTTATCATGAGATAACCTACAATGATATTTGTTGTTTTTCTTCAAAGGAACAACACAATATTTTTTTAAATAGTTGACAAAAAGATTTATTATGAACAGTTAATCAAAGTTGACTAACTTTTTTTTAAAAAAAAAGTTCTAAAGAAGAGATACGTATCCAAAAAAAAAAATAATAATATATATATAAGACAGTTGCAGTCAAGTATATCTATTCAAGCCATCTCTAACTTAAAACCTTTCTAACCCAACATAAAAAGTTACAATATTTTAATGTAACAATATAATTTTACATCAAATTTGGTGTGAAATTAATAGTATTACACTAAATAGTATAACTTTTAATGTTGGGTTTGAGAGATTTTGTATAACTTTCGGAGTTGGGTTGTAAATAAATTTTTTAGTGTTGAAATCATACTAAAATAATGTGATTTTGACACTGAAATAATATTATGAATTTTGAGACATATTTAGGGTATCTCCAACCCCACTTATTTTTTATTATAAAATAGAGTTTAGAGTAAAAGTGTTCCAATGATACTCTATTTTCCACTCCATAATAAGTGAAAAATAGGTTTACTTCAAATATAGAGTAAGTTGTTTATTTTTTATTCATCACTCTATTTTTTATATTAAAATAGAATACCATTTAAACAAATTTCAACTCTATTATAGAGTTACTCTATTATAGAGTTACTCTATTCTAGAGTAAAAAATTGAGTAAACTATTGCAGATAGTCTCAGTCTTACTCTTAGTACGTGGTGCCGTGGTTTGATTTTATCTTTTAGTTAATTAGGTCTATTAAGTATTATTGATGTGTGGCAGCAAAAGCTAGTCAGGTGATAATTCATTACACGTGTCGAACATTGATACAGAACTGAAGTAAACGGAGTCCGTTTAAAGCTACTCTGCGGCCGTACCGTTATGCTGAAAGCCGCTATTTCGGCATAACCGTATATCTAGGAAGAGACCTCTCATGCGATAGATTAAAAGTTCATGTAATTATTACCTACAAAAGAAGAGAAAAAGAATCGACAACAAAATAAATAGGGATTAGTTATATTAATTTTGGTAGATTCAGAGAATTAAGTCAATGCTCTTCAAAAAAAAAATTTGATAGAGGATTTTACTCTTCAAAATTTATATGCCTAGGTTATACAATGTCTTTTTTTTGCAAGAGAAGGTTATAGAATGTCGACAAAAAGGTATCAAAATAATATTTAATCGCATATTAGTACCATATTTCCATGCATATATATATATATATATATATATGTGTGTGTGTGTGTGTTTGATTTTGGTATGTTTCTGATAAATAATTGATGAAACGAGAATTGCGAGAAAACCTTCTTGTAGCTTCATTTAAAAGTTTTTTTTGCTCAAAAAAGCTTCATTTAATAGTTTTAAAATTGGTTAAAAGCATAAATACATGTAAGAAGATGGAAGAAAAATAAAGAGGAGCAGAGAGGAGGAGATTGAGAGGTCAAATCATTGAAATCAACATCACATCTCTTCACATGCAATAAAACACACCATTGTCTTGTCTTGTCATATATCATTATGCATCCCAACAAAAAAATTAATCGTATACTTACAGAATTTATGTATTCAAATACTTTTTTTTACCTGCTCTCATTTTTGGTTTATTCTAATTGTGGTCTTAAACTTCATGTGGGTACATTTCCATATTTCAACGCAAGTTTTAGAAGTATATATATAATTTTATCTGGTAGCATAGTTTGTATATGCATGACTTAAAACCCTGCGTGTACTGTAAATCTAATCCTAATTAACAGCTTGCACAGCGATATGTATAGATTAGTTCAAATTCCATGTATAAATTGAAACGATAAAAAATGGAAATGTATCAACTAGTTAGCACTAAACCTTTCCATGATCCTATATGGCTAAATATTATTTGTAGACTATGGTTTATCATCTGCTACGATGTTGTATGACAATGAGAAACGTGTGGATTGTCATATATCAAATTTCCATGAATTCGTTGTTTTCTTTTATGATATTTTTCTTGATCAACCGTCGATATGTTTTGCATGTAGTTGGTGAGAAACATGCTGTAACGTGTAAGCTTCCTGATGACCAACAAAATAATTGTAAGCTTTTAGATGTAAAGTCGAAATATATATATGCACATGACTTGATAGTCTTTAGAGGCATCTCTAACCCATACCTATTTTTTCCTTTATAATTCTCACAAAATAGAGTAACTCTGTTATAAAATATACCATTAGAACAAAATTTACTCAATAATTCATAGAGGAAAAAATAAGTTTGGTTTAGAGATGTCTAACAAACTACTTGTTTGTTTTTTTCGTTCATGTTTACATGTTAAAACGCTGTGTAAGACTTTTTATATAAAATCTGCAGTCAAATGTTAAACAAACTCAATAAGGTAACTAATAATTTTTTAATTATAAAACATCATTCAGAAAATATCTAAACAAAAATGTTTAAACTAAATTTAAATAGTAGTAAAATATTTTGCTTGTTTGCAATTTGCATAATCATTAGTCTTTTTAATACAGTGTTTTCTTAAAATAAAAAACGAGTAAACACTATTAAAAATATTACATTTATAAAAAAACATTACATTTATATATGAATAATCGAGCCTCTATTGATACTGCATGATATTCGTCAGTCCAGCATTTAGTTCGAATTATTTAGCTTCTGATTTACCGTTTTAGTCGTACAGTTACCTAATCATGATAATAATATGCATAGTCCTCAATCCGTTTATGTCCTCTAATAAACCTCGAGGAGTTCATTAGATGCCAGCTACTCCGAGACGACAGTATTTGATACTTTAGGATTTGATTTTGAACTAGCGAAACGAGCTGGAGACATGGGTTGAACAAAGGTAGTTAAGAAACATTTGAATAAGGTGATTTTGTACGAGTCGGATCCATATTCCTGGTTTCGGATTGAAATGATCTTCACTAACAAGTGATATATATATATATATATATATTTTTTTTTTAAAAAGATAATAATATGCATAGCATGGATAAGATTGGTACAATTTCGGTTAGGAATCGGATGCATGTTTTAATTGGATGGATTAATTTATTTGAATCGGAAAATAATATATATTCATTTTATATTAAAAAGTTATACCACTCTATCTATTATTAAACTACATTGCTTTGGGAATGTGAAATTTTTATTCGGTTTATTTGGATGAGGGTAATCTCTAATCATACACACTAATTATATGCTCAATTTTTTTTATCTTAATTGTTAAAATAACTTTATTTTTGAATACTTATAATAAAACGGAATGAGTACTGATTATTGTCACTTGTTAGTGAAGTTAGTGAAGATTGCATATTGTTAGTAATTATTAACTGTAGTTAAGAAAGTAATACGAACTTTTAGCATTTTGTATTAGTTTATACAAATGGTTTACTGGTCTCCTAAAGGCCTGCCATATGATAACCCAAGCACCTATTTTTTCATCTTTTCTTGCTCCTAATCATATGTATGATATAAAGGGTATAAATATATGTACATACATATAGATATTTATTGGTATGATGGTTGTTTCAGATCTCCTCTATTTATGTTATTTGCATCTGATTCTCTACATTTGCTGAAGATTTTCCGTTTGGATGATTTAAGGGACAATATAATGTGGGATCCATGCAATCAAATTTGTGGTGAACCAAATATGGATATAAATTCCTTTGATTCTCAGTTTAAACTTTATTTAATAAAATTATCTTTCTGTGGCGAGTGGACCCATATTATGAAATTAGCACAAAAGAATCTCCACTTGACCCTAATGTTATACTTTAAATAATTAAATGTTTAATTATTTCCAAAACCGAAATTTTCTTCTTTTCATCAAGTGTGAAGTTTGTGCTCTTCTTTAATTTTCATATATGCTTTCCCCTGTCAAGTCCCTTTCCCAATATAGGAAAGATACGCCTAATCTCCTAATTTTCAAGTCTCTATATAATTATTTTCCTCCCCATTTCTATCCAAAGAAGAGGTTAACAACCTTTCTCTTTAATCCAACTGAAACTAGTTTTAGAAAATTTTATTCATTTCTGTATTTTAATTAATTTGAAAACTTATATATCTTTGTGAATTTACTGATTGTCAAATTTTACAAGTGGAGTAGAGATAACGATTCCATGTTTATAATTGTTTAAATGCTACGTTTGATTCTATATTTCTCATTTGTATTCTGTCTAGCTAATATAGTAAGGATTTTTTTTTCTATAGTGACTTTACTTTTATCTTTGAATATTTTTTTTTATTGATGAGAGCGAGGTAAGAAATAATGGATTAATTTGTCCTTTTTGATAATAAATTTGTCCTTACTGGATGACATTAAGGGCCTATTCTTGTGCCCCATAATTATATGGACACTACTTTGTCGTATGCACATCATGAAGCTAAGTCCATAATGCATGTAATATCTTTTTTATATGTGCATGGTTGTTTTTCAGTAATTAATGTCAAGGTTTTGGCAAAACAGACTCAATATTTTGGCAAAAAGAAGTCAATATACACTATCAATGGATTTAATAGATATACATATTATTAGCACCTTTAGTTTTTGTTTCATTTTAAAATAAATTCAATGGATATAAAATTTTGAACAAAAAATTAGAGCTTACAAAAATTTTAAAATCCATTTCCTAGGGAACTCTTTGAGAAGTAGATGATTTTCGAATAAAATGGTGTGAAATAGATCGAGTCTTCATGATAGATATTTGCAAAGGTTATAAAAGTTAAGTTTAAAACAGTTTGAAAATAGTACTTATTATAGATTTTAAAGAGATAAAAAATGTTTATGATTATGCCATGTCATTTTTATGCTCCTTTAATTTATATTATGATTGGTTCATGTAGACTATAATTAAACAATATAATCACATGTGTTATATACAGATGAAAATGACATGTAAATTTGAATTAGAAATACCAAACGTTTAAGTTTATAAAAAAATATATCTAAATTTTTTAATATCCTGTAAAAAATAAAGCGGGGGAAATTTCTTGATATATTTTCTTGTATCTGTTTTGTTTGTGCCTCCAATGGTTTAGTATTATGAGAAATTTGCTATGCTATCCTAGAAAAATTGCTATACTAGTTGATTTGAATAGAAAATTACCAAACGTTTAACTTTATAAAATAAAATCACATCTAAATTTTTTGATATCCTGAAAAACATAAGGCGGGAATTTTTTTTTGATATACTTTTATACATCTGTTATATTTGTGCCTCGAATGGTTTAGTATTATGAGAAATTTGCTAATACTATTCCAGACTGGAATCATGTATACACAGCGCAAGTGTGTCGGTTCGTATGACCACTACACAAGTTGATTCGAAGTGTCTTGCAGATTATTAGGTAAGCTATTTTCAACGAGCGAAGACATGAAATCCTTCCAAACCGCATTAAGAAAGTATATATATAACCAGTTCTTATATGTAGAGGAGCGTCCACAGAATATATAGACGGTCGATGTGATAGCTGTGAAGACAAAAAAGACAAATTGATAAATGGACATTACTTGTTATCAAATGCCAATGATTTAGGGCAAGGACCATGTGAGTGCATTGCAACAACTGAAGCATATTGGACTTTCTGCAAACTACAAAAATCCCAGTTATATATAATCAAAGCGACATTTGTCAACTTTAAAAGTTCTCTCGAGAAATCTAATATCTTATCACAAAAATAGGAAGTCAACCTTCTGCCATCCTTTGTAGGATTAGATTAAGAGAGAGAGTTGCGAAAAACAGCATGTATATACGATATACCCATTGCTCATTTCATTGGATGAATCCCTAAAATTGGTTTAACTTATAGTAATTGGATTAAGAAAAGAGAAACTCATTTTAGTGTACACGACCCATATTAGGCTGACTATATAATTTCTTTAAATCCAAGATATGCCACGTTATTTGCAAATGTTTTTGGACACATATAATTTGTTCCAAAAAATGTATTATAAATAGTTCCGTTTTTTTGTTTATATAGTTTATTAGGACAGTTTTATGGAGTTTTTAGATGTCATTAGTTTTGATATTTGGACCAGTCGAATGGATGGTAGAGATGGAGGACATATTTGGTGACATTCCCCAATACAAACATTAAGAGAGACAATATCATCACAATGATATATATTTTCCACCACAATCACCTAAAGAGAATTTAAGTTGTGCATTGACCCAACTCCTTCCACAAGAACCTAATATGATTATGCTCACCCACTTCTCATTTTATATGGATCAACATTTGAATCACCAGCTCACAACATTCAGTTGGGTTCCACTTAAATTCCTCCTGTCTCTTTCTATATACACATATATATACTGACAACATATAGGAATATATGAATCTATCGTAACCATATATACAGACCTACATATTGATACCTATATTATAAACACAGAAAACCTACAACTAGCAGTGTACAAGTCAAAATTTCAGATCGACCTCAGCCAATGGGATTGCGTTCAAAGCATAGACATGGGTTATAGTATAGGTGGACACCTATATGTGATTATTTGGTATCTAGATAAGTTTCTTAGTTTGATGTTTCAGTTTCAGGAGTTTCACTTGAAGACGACTTTGAAGAGTGGAACTTCTTGAGTTCATATTATTTTCGGCTGCATTCAATGCTGTCGTCATCTTTTGGGAAAAGTTTGAACACAACATACATACATCTATATAGAGATGATATATATACTCAACCACACGGATGTGTACATGCTGTATTTTCCAATCAAAATCTAACTTAGCTAAGTTAAGTCTTTTTTGACCAAAAAAAAAAGCTAAGTTAAGTCTTTCAAAGTATATATTTTAGAAACGGATGTTCAATCCGATCCTTTATATATATATACAAATATCTAAAGAAAATTATATAAATTACATAATTATTATATTTTATGTAAGTTTTATAATTTTTTTAAAAAAATCTTTCAAATTGTAATGCTGATAGGAAAATGATGGTTTTTTTTATTTATTCTTTCTTACTAGTTAAACATTTGACCATTGCAAACTTCCTACTGGCTACAGACATCGAAATTAGGATATTCAAATCAGGATACTAAATTATCATACTTATATTTGACATAAACAATCGTTGCATATTATTGACCTCACTTATGTTACCAATAAATTATAATGCATATATGTCTGTTTGGTGTGTCAACAACTAGGGGTGGGCACGGATCGGATAGTACCATATTTTTTGGTATTTGTGATTTGCTTTATATCTTATGAATATCTGATTTTCCGATTTGCTTTGCTTCGAAGAAATACGGATAGGGTGCGCACCCGTATATGTCTGTTTGGTGTGTCAACAAGACAACAACTCAAAGTTGGTAATGCATAAAAAGTGTACATATAACTATTATAGTTCACAGACCTTCGTTAGTTTTTCACTGTTAAAGAACAGTGGAAATTGCCAAATTAGTACAGGATTAATTAGTCATGTGAATAGTTTTGCTTGTTTCTTTTGTGCTCTTATAATTAATATAATTCATTAGCACGAGTTTGTCTATACACGCAATCCACATATGCCCTCCATCCGTATTAAATCATATTTATATTTGAGTTTGTGAAAGGTAAAGGTTATATAAACTTTAGTGTTTCCACTAAAAAAAAGAAGAAAAAAAAATCTGAGTGTAAGCAATTAAGCATGGATGATAATTTCGTTGTTTAGAATAGAGTGATCAGTTAATTTCCACGTATCAAACTTAATTATTTATTATTGAATTGTTTAGGTGGCATCTTTTTAACTTTTCCCTAAATCTTGTAAATATAATATAAAAATCAGCCCTGTCGGGAAATGAAAAACAAAAAGCAAGCAAATGACAGAAAGAAAAATAATTTCTTATCTTACAAAAAAAAAGAAAAATAATTTCTTAATATTTGAAAAGAGAAAGGTGGAGAAAAGGCAGTGGGGAGTAAATTAAATAGTTTTCAAAATTTTCAGAAAGTGGAATATATAGGATATAAAATGCAAAATGTGGGTACCATCTCATTGTTAATAAAAATATGTTAGGATTAGTTATTATTGTAAACAATATCATGCATAGTTATCATAAACTTTTTCGTTACATATTTTGCGTAATCACCCACTTCCATATGCACCAATATATTTAAGTACACTTCAAAAAAGAATTAAATTTCACATGCTTATATAAAATATAAACTCAAATAACTAAAAAGATGGAAGATTCACCTTAAAACGGTGTGTGACATATATTAAATGCCCAATCCTAATCAGGCTCATTCTCCGGAGCCTTCTTTTGTCTCTTAAACCACAATATGAAAACCATTTCTTACATGAACCGCAAACGTTCATGGCAACATATACTTGACAGAAACTACTCTTATAAATTTTAAAAAGAACAAATGAATGTTACAATACTAAAGGTAAACCATAGGATCCCGCCTAACCAGGACCCGCTTTCCCATTTACTCTTTGGTAACTGCCTGAAATGACAACCCAGTCTTTTACCAACTACCATCTGCTCTTTGTTTCAAAGTAAAATAAACTACTTAAGATTCTTTTCCCAAATAATATACTTACAATTACCGTTTACACAAGTGCTTTTAATATATATCGTGTGAATGGTTAACAACTTATAAGATATAAATTCACATATCTTAACAAGATAGTTATAGTTTTATATAAAAACTTTGGTACACTGCCGTTAAATAACAAAGTAATCTCCATGGAACCAGCATCTTAGTGCCCAACATAAAACGTGAACATCTTATCAGGCTCTCGGAAACCCCCAAGAACCTTTTACACGAAACTGAGGTACTATAGCAGTGCTAGGGTTTTGATGAGAAAACTAGCATTAGAACTGTTTTTTTTTTTGCATTTGAGCTGATTATCTTATTAATTATGTCTAAAAAGTTAAAAAATTACAATTCAAGAAAAAATTAAAAAATTATATTTTCTAAAGATAAAAATATTTATATATGACAACCAGGGGTGGAGGTAGTAAAGTGGTAGTGGGGTCAAATTTTTAGAATTGTCTGTTATTGTTTACAAAATTTGTTTGTGACTCCATCGCAAAAATTTAAGTGACCCCACAATGCAAAAAAAAAAAACATAAAAGATAAATTAAAGATGATTTTGGGTTAAGTTATGGATTCACTTTAATTTTGGACTCCGTATTAATTCGAATCCAATTTAATTTGAAACCATGAAGGACAATCTATAATGTCAACAAATCTTTTACGTTACTTGTTTTATTTTCTTGCTATTTTTTGTTTTCAATTTCTTATTCACTACAAAGTAAAACAAATAAAACATATTTACATTAGAGTTTTTTATATGTTCCAATTTACTTTAGTCCCTATAATCAAATTTTTATGTTTATATTAAATTAGATATGTTATGATTTAAACTCATAGAAAATATAAGATATATATTCATAATTTGAATGTAATAACTAATATTAGTTTTTTATTTTACTAAATAATTCATCAGTTTCTATAATAATAATATTATCTAAATGTCATTAAAAATTATAGCGATGTTCCTTTGGTTTTAGGTGGTTATATTATTTTCTAGTAAAATAAAAGATTTAAAATATAATAAAAATTTGCAATAAAAGATATGTATTGCTAAGTGTATTATACTTTTGAAAATTTAATTCTTTTTTTTTTTTTTTTGTCCCAAGTAAAAAACATTTATGGCTCGGCCACTAATGACAACCATCGATTTTATCTACTCATGGCTTGTAATAGACTATTGAATGTATACACCACTGGCATGATTTACCTAAGACGAGTGGGGAAACCTAAAACCCAAGACTTACGCAAATAAGGCCAATCACTACGATGATTTCTTTCAAACTTTTGCCTATATATCTACATATATGTACTGTGGCGTAAATACATAAATGTAATGTGTTGATATAATGTCCGAAGAAACCCCAATAACAAAAGTTTTCGATGTGCATATAAGAATCATTTTCAATAGTGTAAAAAAGAAAAAAAACATTGTCAAGTGTTAGTTTACAAAAAAAAACATTGTCAAGTGTTGACAAAAACCTATATTTTGATGTAAAGAAAAATATGTATAAATTGAAAAGAAGAGAGAGATTGAAAAGACAAGTCAAACGTCAAATCGAACCACTTCCTTATCATACGACTGTCAGTGCCCTTCTGTATTGTCATTCTTTTTCTCTTATTTTCCCCTCACTTTATTTTACCCTAAATTACCAAACAAGGAGAGAAATAGCAATTGTTCAAATATTTTGTTTCAAAATAAAAATAATGGAAAAGCTAAACTATCTTTTGCTCGTGCGCCTCTGAGCACACGAGGTGGATTTACATCGAGAAATAGTTCGTACAAGATAAAATTGTTGTAGAAAAAATCATCCAATCTCTTTACAGATTATTACACCTAACCAAAATAATTTTTATTTTATCTTTTAGAGGGGACATACACTGTTAGCAACAAAATAATATAGTATTTTTTATGAAAACATTTTATAATTCAAATTAGTATGTAGAACAATTATGTTCTGTATCAGTTTGGTTAGTTGTAAATTTTGTTGCAGGTAATAATAGAAGTAAAACCTAACAGACGGGCCCTATGTATCCGGCCGACACGCTTCTCCATTTCCTTCCACTCTCGTCCATCCATTTCTGTTTTGTTGGGAAAATATTATTAATTTTTTTGTTACATAAGAATGAGTTTTGTTTTGATTGGTTCAAATTTAACAGAACAGCTTTCTCAACCGGTGAATATATGGGGTTCGGACCAAGACTGCGCCATTATCAGAGCCACGTCTTGGCGGGGTCGGCCCTGAGATTTTGAATGCTTGTTGCAATGTGTATACAAAATTATTTTTTTACAAATTTGGAGACCTAAAAAAACTTTTTAGGGGTTTATGTTCATGTAATTTTCTTCAAAAATTTTGGGGAACTGTTGCAAATGTTTAACTACGCATGGTTCAAGACCAGCCATACGTCTTGGCTTCAGTGGTTGGATGTTTAATATTAATTCCATTCACTGCCTGATTGATTTGATTCTTGGTATTTTAGATGAGTAATTTTTTTTTTTTTTAACTTCTATGGTTAGTAGTATTTTCATTAGAGTAGCGTGCGTACGTACACAACCGATATTTATAAAATTTAATCGATCAAATAATAATATTTTTCATAAAATCCTTTTTTTTTTGCTAATTTGCTATGAGGATATGACAATGACGTTGCTAACTTGCCATGAGCATATGGCAAAAGGTACCAAAAAAGTTTATGATGAGATTTAGAGTGATTACATTAATTGGTACATTTTAAATATATTTGTTCAGGGTGTTTATAAAAAATTATACTCGTTCAGTACCCAAGTATATAAGTATACTATTTTCGAAAACACTACTCCCTCTGTTTCTAAAAGATCTATGTTTTAGATTTTTCACATTTATTAAGAAAAAACATAAAATTTTATTTACCAATGCATTGTTTTTCTTAATTAACAATTTCCCATAAACTTGAACAAATAAGATTTTAGTAAATACAATTATATTTTTAGAAATGTATAATTTTTCATTGATTAATGTATTGGAAATATAAAAAATGTATTTTTTTGAAACAAAAGTTTTTCTAAAATATGGATCTTTTAGAAACAGAGGGAATAATATTTAACACATAAGAATAATATTATAAAAGGCTGTAAAATATAAAACACCAAAAAATCACAAATTTATATGAGGAAAATAACATTTTGATAGTTAAAAAACTAATCACATTACAGTTATTATTCAATCATGCCGCTTTAAATGCGGCAAATCGTTTTTGAAAATGGCTTTTCCATATATATATATATATAATTATATATTAGCTCATTTTGGTTTGAGAATTGAGATACTCTCTTAATAATACAATACTTAGCCAAGAACAAATTTAAATAAAAAAAAAGTAGAGAGGGGAAAGTGAAGATGATGAGGATTGGTCCAACCGGTCAAACAGAAAACCATCAAATCAGAATTCACTACTGTTACAAAATTTATTTCCTTCTGTCTTTTAACTTAATTAGGTCTATGTTCTTATCCCTCACCTTCCTCTCATGTTTTACCATTTTATCCCATCTCCATGCACACATCCTTACATATACATACATGGTACATCTGTATGCATCCGTGGTGTTGTTCAGGCTTTCACATGTTATGTATCAAGCCAAAAAGACAATTGCCGAGGATCTTGGTTTTATTATGTTATCCTACGTACTCAATATATACTTCTTGTTCTGGAAATTTAATGTTTTATAAAATTTAGTAGGATTATGATTAGTCAGATGCTAATGATGTTTAGTCTAATTATATTATAGTTTCCTCGATTCTTTTCAATTCCATTACTATATTTGGCCCACCATTTATTCTCTTTTCCTCTTAATAATTATTTTCCTCTTTTGGTAACCAAATCACTAAATTACCTATTAACTAAACGCTTTAACCCTCTTTTAATCGCTATCAAAATAAAACAGTTAATATTTTTTACCATCGCAGTTTAAATATCTGAGCCGCCCGGTTCATCCATTCAAATCTTCTCTTATCAGGCCAATAAAATATCTAAGACCACAAAGCAAATAAAAGAATCATTCTCTCTTTCTTTCTCTTTCTCTCACAGACTAGCAAGAAGCTTCAAAAGATCAAAGCTTAAGCTTTTCTCTCCAAAAACTTTTTCAAAAACTAGAAATCAAAATCAATCGAAGGAGACAACAATTTTTTTCTTGCTATCTAAACCCTAACTTTTTTTTTTCTTCTAAAAATAGAGTTCTTGAAGAATCAAGAAAATAAGAATGAGCAGCCTTGAGGAATCCTTGAGATCTATGTCGTTAGATTTTCTAAACCTTCTAATCAACGGTCAAGCTTTCTCCGACGTAACTTTCAGCGTCGAAGGTCGTCTAGTCCACGCCCACCGTTGCATCCTCGCCGCTCGGAGCCTCTTCTTCCGCAAGTTCTTTTGTGGAACCGACCAACCACAGTCCGGCATAGACCCGACCCGACATGTGTCAGTACCCGCTAGCCCAACAAGAAGCTCCCAGGCCCCAGCTGGAGTCATACCAGTGAACTCGGTCGGTTACGAGGTGTTTCTGCTGCTGCTTCAGTTTCTCTATAGCGGACAAGTCTCCATCGTGCCGCAGAAACACGAGCCGAGACCGAACTGTGGTGAAAGAGGATGTTGGCACACGCATTGCTCAGCCGCCGTTGATCTTGCTCTCGATACTCTCGCCGCCTCTCGTTACTTCGGCGTCGAGCAGCTCGCCTTGCTCACTCAGGTCTCTCTCTTTGACTTCATTTCTCCATGCACATCTTAAGGAAGAACATGTCTCCACTTATTTTTGATGTTCTGCTCCTTTTATATTTTTTTCTTTGATTAATTTGACTTATAATTTTTATAATTTCAAAACCCTTTTCCATTATATGTATAAATATTTTTTTTGTTAAATAATCTTTTTTTTGGTTTCTTGATTTCATGTGTAAGTGAATTTATTCTCTTGCAAATGAACCATCTTCTTGTTGCAAGAGTAGCACTTTCCTAAAGTAGAAACTTTGAAGAACTGTATTTAGTTGGATCTATTCACTTCTTTAGTCTCAATTTCTTATCCGATCTCAATTTTCCTCATTTGGGGTTTTGATAATAGATCTAGATATAACGAATGAAACCTACTCCACCATCAAAACATCCATCTGAAAAAATGCAAAAATTAAATACAAAACATAACCTAAAAAGGAAAATTATACCCACTTGCTGAAAAAATGTCGGTTCATTGGATTTAACACTAATCAATATACTATTTGTATTATTGGCAGAAACAACTAGCAAGCATGGTGGAGAAAGCGTCAATAGAAGATGTGATGAAAGTGTTAATAGCATCAAGGAAGCAAGACATGCAACAACTATGGACGACTTGCTCTCACTTAGTCGCCAAGTCAGGTCTCCCACCGGAGATTCTTGCCAAACATCTCACCATAGATGTCGTCGCCAAGATTGAAGAGATTCGTCTCAAAACATCAATATCTCGGCGTTCTCTAATGCCACATCACCACCACCATGATCTCACCGTCGCTCAAGACCTCGAGGATCAAAAGATTAGAAGGATGAGACGTGCCCTGGACTCATCAGATGTTGAGCTAGTGAAGCTAATGGTTATGGGCGAAGGACTCAATCTTGACGAGTCTTTAGCGTTGCATTACGCTGTTGAAAGCTGTAGTAGAGAAGTTGTGAAGGCTTTGCTTGAACTTGGAGCAGCCGATGTGAACTACCCGGCAGGTCCCGCGGGGAAAACACCGTTGCACATTGCTGCTGAAATGGTCTCTCCCGACATGGTGGCTGTTCTGTTGGATCACCATGCAGATCCGAATGTACGTACCGTCGGTGGAATCACTCCTCTTGATATCCTTAGGACATTAACTTCGGATTTCTTGTTCAAGGGGGCAGTTCCTGGATTGACTCACATTGAACCGAACAAGCTTAGGCTTTGCCTTGAGCTTGTTCAATCCGCTGCAATGGTGATATCTCGAGAAGAAGGAAACAATAGCAACAACAACAATAATGATTACAACAACCCGAGTTACCCTCAGATGAATGAGGAGCACAACAGTGGAAGCAGTGGAGGAAGTAATAACAATTTGGATTCAAGGTTGGTGTATCTCAATCTTGGAGCGGGTACCGGTCAGATGGGTCCGGGTCGGGATCATGGAGACGACCAAAACAGTCAGAGGGAAGGTATGAGTCGGCATAGTCATCATCATCATCATGACCCGTCTACAATGTATCATCACCATCATCAACATCACTTCTAGTCCTCTATTGGTCTTTATATCTTGGCCAGTAAGACTCAAAATATATTTATTAATTTAGCTCTTGTATTTTCTATATATATTTTTGTATATGGAAATGAAGACATAAGGAGAGTATTAAGAAGAGTGACATGGGTGAATTTAAGATCATGCGTTATATAATTGAAAGACTTAGGGTTATTTAATCTTTTAGTTCTCTAGAGTGTATTGATTTGTCGACATTGATTAATTTTTCCATCAATTAGTATCTTTCTATCATAATCCCTCGCTATTTCAAGCCTTGTTGTGTATGCATATTAAGATTATTTGGGAAACACTTAAAATTATTTAACAATAGTTAACAAATATAGTTACTACAAAAGATGTTCAGTCCAGTTAGTTGAACAAAAAAAAAAGATGTTCAGTCCAGTTAAGAAATTGTCAAAAATGTAAACAAATCACGATAATAATTTCGTATCTTTTTGTTTTATACTTGATTCGAGACTGTCTTTTAATTGAAGTTTTTGTATGCATTTGCATCAGCAGTGTCTTATTGTGTATATAAATATAATAGTTTTTTTTTTAAATATATATATAATAGTTTTGATCAAAAGGGTATATAAATATAACTATATTGTATATATACACAACAAAATATGTCATTATTTTAGTTCTTTGATCCCCTATAAAAGTTTTTCTAATTTTTAATTATTCGTTGTGTGGCTGACTATCCATCGCCGTATGAGATGGTATGCAATTCCACATGGAATATCCTTGTATTTATCGCTTCTTTATTTTTTGGGACGTGTTAATCGTAAAACAAATATATAAGAGAAAGTAATTTGTAACACTAGAAAGTAATTGTTGATAAAGCTATATCCAGTTCTTATTTAATCATATTTTCAAAAGTAGAAAGATAAGATGATATCTTTTATTTACAATGTACAATGTTACTGTGGGAGACAAACTGTAACTCTTTCTAGTAAACTTGGGATCTTCAGCCCATTGAACCAATGCTAATCGGTTGTCCAATACCTTTTTGTTTTAAACTTATTAAAAATATACAAAAACTATAAATTAGAGAACAAAAGTTACGATTGGTAGAGAAAAAGAACACTTCGTTTATGAGGCTAATATATTTAAAAGATTTCATCATGCTTCATGCATGTATATATATTAGATAAAACCAATGAAGCTACAAACGCTTATTCGAACAAGCATCGCTCTATGATTTTCGTTATAACATAATTTAATTAGAGAAGATTACAAGAAACACATCCCACATATTTGTATGTATTTATTCATAAATAAAAGATAGGCTTAAGAACTTTAATAATGAGGATGTGAAAAGATTGGGAAACTTAGAATGTAAGTAATCATTTTTTCATCACTAACTTAAAAAAATTGAAACATCAAATCTATTATCGTGTAAAGATTAACACGACGAGATTGGGACATTACATGAGGAAACACCTTTGATCATATAAAAAACACACAGATACAAACACCCATATATAAATAATTATGAAGGAAATAAAAAGAGCAACAAATAAAGTAGAAAAGCCAATATTTATGGGAGTGTCAATGTCATCTCTACAATGTAGAGCCCAATCAATCCGATCTAGTGTTTTCGGTCAGTGTTCCTTTCATACCATGGCCAATAAAACATTTTCTTGGCTGTATTATCTAGCCAGAAAATAGAACATGAGAATATATGAACTGAAAAAATAATAAGTATAAAACCATTTAAAATATGCTTTCAACTTTTCAAGTAATTTATTACTATTGTGGGAGATTTGTCTATTGGTAATGCGTAAAATTGCGCAGTGAATCAATTTTCTGCTTCACAATATGTTGCAGTGAACTCTTTAATATCAGTAAAAAAAATCAATAAATGGATCTAAACATTCAATTTTGTTAACTGATATTAACTCTCTGTAAACTTTACCAGGTCCACAATTAACCAAACTTATATGCAAGGAGTGATTGAAATAACAACATATGAAACCTTCTTGGTGGCCTCTGGCTCATTCACTGCCTAACAGTTATTTTATTTTTTCTCGTTAGCTTGTCTCACACGACGGTATCACAACTAAAACGCAGAGGTTTTCAGACCAAATATTTCTATTTATATCGAAGCAAAGAAGACACCATATATAGATATCATATAATCTCTGAGTACAATCACCTTTCTTTGGCGACTTGGACTTGAAACACACACAATACACAGTTATGCATTTGCTCATTTACACTCAAAACAGAATAACTCTCGGTTTTCACCGATTCACTCACCGTTTGTCTCAAGAGCAGATTGTAATATTTCTTCTAAATACTTTTCCGCGGCTGCAAACTGTCTCTTCTTGTCCTCGATTGCTAGTGAACCGAGAGCTTTGTCCTGTTCAAAGAAATAAGGAAGCAATCTACTGTGAACAGACTAGCATAGCTACGAGTACGACCAACAAGAAAGAGGAGACCAGTATGCTGATCAATGAGAGTTTAATCAAGATTTGAAATAACCTTTTTTGGATTCAGTGAAAAAAAAAGAAAATAGAAGATTACCGGAGGCAAGTCCTGGTAGCTTCTCAGAGTATCAAGGACAGGTTTTGTCATCTTTTCCAAGTCCTTCCTGTGCTCTGCCATTTCCACCAGCTCTCTGGTGGCTAATCTTAGTACTGTAGCCAACACGGTTGAGCAATATCTGCTCCAAAGAATATACATTAGATCAAAAGTTATGACAATAATAATTTGCTAAGAGTCTGTTACATGAACGTATCTCATTCTCAAATACCCTCCAACAGATCTAACTGCATAAAGGATCAGATTCTCCAGCTTACCTATTACCAGAGGAGTATGTGAAAAAAAGTTTTTTCAAAAAACTGAAAGGAGAAGAAGGCGCCTACTTCATACTTCATGTACTGATGGATGTATTGCTCTTCCTTGGCCGCCATTACTCCCAGTTTGGAGATTGATTGATTGTTTGGTTATTCGTAACGGACCCGATGTTACTGGCGGACTTTCAATTTAACAGTAAAATTTTCGAAAAATAAAAATAAAAAAATAATGATGGAGATTTCTTTTTTTCTTTAAAGAAATATAGTTGTTAGAGAGTGATTTGTCACATAAATATCACATTAAATGTTTTTGTATTATGGTTCAAAATATTTGTGAAGATAAAAATAAATAAAATATAGTTGTTACAGAATGATTTATCACATGTTACAAAAAAATGATATATTACATAAATCATGGATTATGCGTACAAACCAGAATGTAGAAAGCAGGATAGGTGCACAGACTCAATGGAAGATGTTCTAACAAATGGAGTTCAAATTTGTTCTATTATGGTTTAAATTATTCAAATTATTACACAAATATAAACTGATGGTGAAATTTATTTTTTTCTTAAAGAATATAGCTGTTGGAAAATGATTTTATCACATAAATATCACATTAAATTTGGTCTACTGTGGTTTAGATTATTCTGAAAATATCAGAGGTTACTTCGAGTTCGAGGTAGCTAGCTCTGGACTATATAGAAAGCCAGTTGATTGGCTTTATCACCTCTATATCACATACATTGTTTGGTTTAGAAACACACAGAATTTACTGCTTTTGACATCAAGACATGTGATACATATTGCCACTAGAAAGAGAGCTAAGAATACAAACAAAACGAGATTACCAAACGCATCGGTATGAAACATGAGACTCGCTGCCCTCGCCCTTGTATGTGACCTCCACGACTTGCCCTTTCTCTAGTCCGTAGTATCTCGCTGTCGGGTCTTTCTTCAATAACTTTGGAAGCTAACAAAAGGAAAATATTATTAAAAAATGTTATAAACTTAAAGAAAGCTGGCTGTGGCTCAAGTTCCTAGCTAGCAATGATCCAAATATAAAAAAAAAACTTTCTTACTTGTTGCTCCTCAATACGGAACTTCTTGAAGAGTGATTCCTTTTCCTGCTCATTCAGAACCCGATGTCTTGGCCTCAATACATGTTTTGTTATGTTAACCAGCAATTCGGTTAACTAAAAAAGCACAAACCAAAATGTTACACAAATCTACTGAGAATTAAGTCGAAGCAACTGATCATAATTAAACCAAGTGTCAAGATAAAACACTACCTGGAATAACTCGACTTTGAAGGAGAAAAGTTCAACGGCTTTTAGGGCTTGATTTGTTATATCACTTTGCAGAACCAATATCAGTCCGGTTAAATTTTCTCGACCAAGCACATCGGCTGCTATGTCGCGTATCGTATTGACTTTAACTATACCACTTCCGCAAAACACAACAGCTATCTAAAACTCAAATGTTTCATCAACATGCAGAGAAAGAAACCACCATAAAACCCAAAATAACATTCTGTTTATATTAAAAAAAATAATAATAAAACAACATTCTGCATGGCATTCGAGTTTTACCTTTTTGGAAGAATCATAACAATGTTGAGCTGAGATACGGAGTCTATCTACGTTGGGACGGTCGCCGTAGAGCGCTCGGAACTCCTGTAAAGTGAGGCTGATGTCGTCGTTGGAGACATCATATCCTCTGTCACGGAGCATCTCCATGGTGGTTCGACGCGCCAGGTAATAGCTGTGACTGTCCACACGTGATTCATCTAGGGACTTGCTCAGACCAGCTCCAACTGCTAACTCCTTTCCTTTCCCTTCCATCGGTTTCTCTCTCACGGGGAAGTAAAAAAAAAAAAGCATGCAAAGGTTGAATATAGTGAAGAATTTAGCATAATATTTTGTCGTTTTAAATTTGCTGGTGACGCATTTATTGTGACAGCGAATGAAGTTTGCAATGCAACAGAGTTTTGATGGTAGCCAATTAGCAAGCAGGTGACGTAGTCGAAGGCGAGTATAGTGTAGCTTTAGTGCTTCTTTTGGGTATTCGTTTTGGGAAACTCGATACAAATTTTGGCCCAAGACTATCCTTGTTTTTTTAAAAGAAAAAAACATATTATAAATTTTGTAACATATAAATACAAACATAAGTGACAGACAGTTTTCCCGGGTTATAGTGTATCTCTTGGAGGACTGACTTTTTTCTATCTTCCCGTTGTTTGTCAAATTTATCAAGTGATGCCGGTTGTATCATTGTTGGTGGTCCATCCTCGTTTGGTCTAGCTGTCTCGTTGTAAGCTTTCGGCTGATTCTTAGGTTCACTGTCAATCTCCTTCTTATCTCTAATTTAGAATTTCTGTTAGTTTCAGTTTTAATCTTAAAAATTTCGCAATCTTTTTAGGTGTCCAGGTTTGGGTTCTAAGAGTGTCTTTATCCCTAAATCCCATTAAAGGTTTTTTAGATTTTTTTTCGGATTAAAAAAAAAATTCAAAAGTGCACCAATCGCGGATCGCCACGTGTCGGTGGAGTCCGCAAACAGTGCAAAAAACCCATCGCAAACGATCTTCATCTCGCACCTTTGGTGACCGAATTTAAAGAAATTTGTGGGGTCCACAGAGAGAGAAAACCATTAACAAACCCAAGAATGGTGCTTTTTGGACAAACAAACATTGCATTTCACTAGTCGGGATTAAGCTCCCAAAACCGAAGTTCCTTACAGACATAGAGAGAGCAGATTTTGCCACCAAATCTGCCTCGGAGTTGAAGTTACGAGAGATAAAACTAAAGGTGATTACATCAAAGAAGTGAACAAAATGATAGATATCAAACATGATACCGAACAGTTCAGGTTGATACCCTCCCATCTTCAAGAGATTGATTAGAAAGGGAATCGAGAGAACGGCCAGGATCGGACGTTTGAGTAGACGGCATTAGCTACCGCACGATGAACCGCAATGGCCTCTGCCATAAGTGCTGATGAGACATGGGTATGAGCTTCCGATCTGCTGGTAGTAACTGAGTAGCTTCACCTGAAAAAATTCCCCAATTCATAACATTCTGTCCTTGCATCCCAGCGGCATCTACCTTGACGACGAGCATTCCAGGCTGGGACGACGGGGGAGGGCAGGTTGAAATAAACAAAATATCAATAAGTTTCAAAAAAAAAAATATCAATATTATAATATGAGTTATTAATTCATCTAATTTTCTTTTTCTTTTTAGAAATCAACTAATATAAAAACAAGTTGCTAATGAAAATCTCATGAATATCTATAAACTTTTTATTCTAGAACTTTTAGTGTCCTCTCTCTTATTTTTTTAATTATTATTTTTTCTTTGATTTAAAAAAAAAAATTGTATAAAAACTATTGTTGGAGCCTTGGAATTGCTCTTGTTTTAAAAGATTTCTAATTCTTTCGCCAGCTTTTGTATTCAACTTTGTATTTCACTAAAATATCAAGAGATGAAAAACTAAATACAAAAATCAATGTGAAAAAGCAGTTAAGGCCTAACAGAACAATATTTTTGAGTCAAGCCATTCCATATATCAATGTACAAAAAACACAAACCAATTCATTCAAAGAACACAACCAACCAAAATATATCTCAAGTCACAAGTATATCCCTAAATGTTTTGCCTTCTCTTCACATCAACATCAACCAAACTAATCCATTCACTAGAGACAACATTTGTTACAACGTACCAATCCATTCTCATTACATCCACTGCATCTCTTAAACCGATCTTCTTGTTCCTCAAACACTTTAGCACTACCACCACAACTACCACACGGAACAAACCTTGCATCCCCACAGCATTCACAAGCTCCCAAGGATTCACAAACAGGAAACCCTTTCAACATCTCTCCCAGTTCACCTCCATCGTTGAGTTTCTTGATCTCCTCAACTCCACCAATGTGGACGCCTCTTATGAACACCCGAGGCAAGCAAACCGGTTTCTCTTCGCCGAGTAAAATCTGAACCTCTTTTCTGTATTCAGAGTCCATTGATATGTCACGTTCCTCTACCGCAACTTGAAACCCTCTCAACACCGTTCTAACGTAGCAACAATCCTCATAAGTCTTTCGGATTCCTCTGAGGCTAGTGAAGTATAACACTATCTTGTTCTTGTTGTCTTCCTCTGTTGGTTTCTCTTGCTCTTCCAAAGCCTGAGAACTCTGTGGACTCGAAGAGACAACAGATTGATCTGAGTGGCTGCGAGAGACTTGTTTGGTGTTCTTGCCTAGTTGTCTCGAAGACAATGCTCTCTTGTAAGATGAGACGATGTTAGAATCTAAACCAGAGAGAAACGATTCTTCAGCCATATGTTTCCACAGAGGCTGCTTAGACTTAGAAGGCAACGGAAACCAATCTTCCTCATCTTCTTCTACCATTCTCACGAACTCGTAAGACCCATTAACGTCCACGTCACGTTTCGTCGAACCAAACTCGTCTTCGAGATCGTTCATGAGCTCCCATGTGTTGATCACTGAGTCAGGAGACACCGAGTCGCGTGATTCAGCCGTGTTCTTGTTACTCTTCCCGGGAACTGAGATATGAGGTAGTGTTTGTACGTTGAGATCGAGAGAACCGTAAGTGGTGGACGTGAGGGAGACGAAGTGGTGCGTGTCGCCTTTTTTAACCGGCGGGTGATGGACCGACGGTGTAGGGAATGAGAAAGCTCTCGGAACCGTCGTTGAGCTGAGTTTCTTCTCCGGTGGTGAACGTGACGAAGCCGAGCAAGAAGAGTTAGAACAAGAAGAAGAAGTGGTTTTGGAAGTAGAAGAACCCATAACTTTGAAGCAGACAGAGGATATGTTCTTTTTAGTTCTAAACACTCTGTTCTTCTGAGTTTCTTGTGCTTTTCTCTTTGTCGGAGAATATAATAAAAAGAGAGAAAACAGGTGGAAAGGAGCTGTCTATGTAAGTTGGAGGTGGAAGATGGTGAAAACACTAAAAGAAGAAGACGATGGCGTGATGTTGATTTCACGAGGGCAATTTTTGAATTTATTTGGAGATAATTAAGAAAAAGTATTTATTTGATCCTATTTTTTAGATGTTTAAATTCATAAAAAAACACAAGTGTTGTAAATTGTCAAGATCCTCAAAATTTGCACTAGGCCAAAGACTTGTACTAATATACTAAAACTAGACAACATTGTATAAGCTAACCAAAAGAAACTGCATACATATGAAGTTATAAAGTAAAATTGGGCTCTGCACTAATACTTTATGTTATATGAGAGAATAAACACGAAACTGAATTGCACAAGGCACACTCATTGACGATTGCTTTGGTACTTTTGCCTTTTTAAAAAGTGAAGAATTATAAATAAAATAACAAAGAAAAAGCAAGATGGGCAAAAGAAGAAACTTAATATTTTACTTTTCTGTGAAAAGAAAGAATAACTTATCCTTAAAGAAAGACCCAACGCGCTAAATTTGTTTATAATATTTTTAACTTCTTTGCTTATATCAAATTAAATAATGTGAAACTTGGTTACATTATATAACCTATTTCTGACGTAACTCATATAACAATTGCTATTTATACCAGGAATCATCTACAAGTACATTTAATTTTGTACTTCTTTAAAAATCCGAATAGTACTCTACCAAAGGTCAAAAACCAGCTTTATATTAGCTAATGTAACAATAAACATAAGTATAAATTCGCATATCATTCATTCACTAATCACACTATCATAAGTATCTGGAAACAGAGGCCAAGAAAGAAGCATAAACATCAAGAAGTCTCGTTATTAAATAAGAAAAGTTCAATATTGTTCTCCCAGATCATCAGAAACACACACAAATTCAGAAGTATTATAATTTACAAATATCAGATTTCCTTGACATCAAGCACACAGTGACCTTATACATATCTCCTCTATAAACACAAACACTTCAACTCTAAGGTGAGTAACTTTGTGATGATTCTCATTGCAATAAAAACACGAAAAGAAGCAATTCTCTATAGTCACGAGAGAACGCATGGAAAGAAATCAAGAATGCAGAATCTTTACATCGATCACCCGACGTGAAAATGGCCTATATCTCGGTTTCTGAGTGAACCGGCGATTTCGTCAGCGATGTACAAACATGCGAAAATCCAGCCGCTCAGAGCAAACCATACCGTTTTCGTCAGATATATCGCCATTTCCAAAGGCATAGCCATTTCTCTACCTCTCTGTCCTTGCGATTGAAGAGAAACCGGAAAGATCCAGTGATAGAGCTTACGGTGGGGGGGGAGGATAGAACTATGAAAGTATGTTCCACATGTGCCACATGCGGGGCTTTTTTGACCAGTAGTACGTCGCCATGTGTTGATACTTTTCACCAGCCGTGTCTCTTTCTGGCCAGCTAGGAGATCGTTGCCAAAAAATAAATATCATTATGAGCTAGACGACATTTCTCACAACGAAGCAATTATTCCCATATGATTGGACTTATTTTGTTTTCTATACAACTTAGACCTCTTTTTTTTCTTTTTGGGTTCTAAGATTTGATACGTTAATTAGTAAAGAAGCAAAGAGGGAATCAAGATCAGGTGCAAAACACCCACTCTAGTAAAGGGCACTACTAGAACATAACTGAACAACGAACGAGCCCAAAAGTCACTATAGCCCATGATGACGTAGAGAATAGGGAGTAAAGTGAACACATTTTCATGCAAAAGATGTGGAAACAATTTCTTGCAACTATATACATTAGGAAAGAACTGTAATAATATAATTCTACCAAAAAGAAAAAAAAACTGTAATAATAGAAAGTGATGGTAGTTGTCGGATCACAAAGAAAAAGTGATGGTCCAATAGGAACCGGCCCATTGGGTCATAGTGGGCTCGGAAGGCAATGACCCGTTATCCTTCCACCGTCAAGAGCGGGAGGTGTACGCTGCTCTGTGAAACCAGCCTCACGCAGTCTCCCCCTCTCTAGGAAACATGTCACACAAGCCTTCGCTCAAGCACCATGCCTCAACTCCCAACTTGGAATGGGCAGGCCAGAATAAAGCCCAACCCGAACCCGGCCCAGTGAGACCAATCCAACGTCCCATCACCTTATAGTCTCCACATGGATCACAAGCCCGCGTTACTGAGCTCGACGTGCTGAGAGTGTTACGTTCTATATTATATACAACAAAGAACAGCTTCATTTCCCCGATGTGGGACAAAACATGACTTTTCTTATTGATAAAGTTTTCTCCATAGAATTTGTTTCGAGAAGATCTTAACAGTGTGATCTCATCTCGTGCTTGTACTTATCATATCGAACTACGTATCGTTGGAGGCTGCATGATGTCTTACTACTGATGCCTAGATCTACTTTTGTTCTGAGATTTTTGACGTCTCTTGGACTATGGTTCTTAATCCAAGTGTACAGCTTTGACTCTGTTCTTGCACTATGTCTCCAACTTGGAACAGTTTATCAATAAATCTCCTAAAAGTCTTGTGGTTTTACAGAGAAGAAGAAGAAAAAAACTAGAAAGCTCATCTAGGGGGAGAGAGTACTAAACTGACAAAACAAGAAAAAAAATCACTACTGTTTGGTTTCTTCGCTCTCAT
This sequence comes from Brassica nigra, assembly GCA_016432835.1. Taxonomy (NCBI): domain Eukaryota; kingdom Viridiplantae; phylum Streptophyta; class Magnoliopsida; order Brassicales; family Brassicaceae; genus Brassica; species Brassica nigra. Next base: position 2,457,851 of record CM028245.1, read on the forward strand.
ATTGCTCCCACTCTGTCAAGGACCTTGTCGTTGCTCTTGCCTTTGGAGATCTTTGCTGGTTTACACCCGTTGTTTGTGTCCCATCACCTTAGTGAGAATTGTTAGAAAATAATCATAAAGTGTATCGTGAGAAAAGGGTTTAAATACTTACCAGTATCTGCATTGTTTATAGCTTCAGGTTCATGATTGTGACGTTTTACTCTTCCTGACTGATCCACGTTTGTACACGTTCGCTTTGAACGGCTTTTGTCAAGTTTATTATAGAACTGGTGGTGTTCATTGCTTTCTCCATTTACCACCCCGTTGCTTCTTCCTCCACGTTGCAGCGTTTCTACTGGGACTTTTTCTTGCGGTTGGTAATGTCCGTTTAGGTCTTGTTGCTGATGAACGCTTGTATACGTTTGCATTGGTGGGGTTATGTCAAAGTTATTACAAAACAGCTCGTCACCATTTTCCAGATGTCCGTTGCTTCCTTGTACGTGGACATTTTGTTGCTGCTGCCAATGGGATTGGTATTGTCCGATTAGGTGCTGTTGCTGTTCATTAAGATGCATTCCTTCTGCTGATAGTATATCGCCTCCAAGTTCAAAGGTAGAAAGCTCTTCTGGCATAGGATCAGTCCCTATGGGGGAAAGCAAAAAAGAGAATGCTTAAGTGGAAAAGGGTTTTAAACAATAAGAGATATGAAAAAAAAATTAAAGAAATGTTTAGTGTTTTCTTTACAGGGACTATAATCAAATGCAGGCCATGGATTAGTATCTGCTGGTGGTAATGGCGATAGAGCTCTAAGGTCGTCAACTGTAAGATAAGAATTAGAACAGTAATTCTTAGAACAGTAATTCTAAGTAGAAGGGTTAATTCGATGAGTAAGGTTTGAGGCTTTACATGCAGGATCCATAAGTAGAGACCAATCAACAGGATCTTCTGGGGGTGCAAAGGTTGGAGCTACAGGAAAAGAAATAAGATCATTATATGTAGAGCATGGATCCTGATGGGGTTGCTCTTGCTGATCATAAGGAACCGGCAGCTGCGTCACTGCAAAACATAGAGACAGAAGGAACTCTTAGAAGCTAGAAAGTGTCAAGAAATCGAATTTTCAAACACTGTATATAGTACAACAGGTTTTTACTTGAGGGACCATTTGCATATGGTGGCAATGGTAAGCTTGTAGTAGTATAAAGGGGTTGCTCTTGCTGATCATAAGGAATAGGCAACTGCGTCACTGCAAAAAACAGAGAAACAGAAGGAGGAACTCTTAGAAAAGCCAGAAAGTGGAAGAAACAGAGAATTTGAATCACTGAGTATAGTAACCAAAGTTTTGTAACGCTTTTTACCTGATGGGCCATTTGCATATGGCAATGGTGAGTTTGTAGTAAAACGGTGTTGATCTTGCTGTTCTTGCTGATCATTAGGAATAGGCAACGGTGTCACTGCAAAACATAGAGACAGAAGGAACTCTTAGTATCCAGAAAGGGCTAAGAAATCATCACTCTATGTAGTAATAAATTTTGTCAAAACATTACCTGATATACCATTTGCATTAGACAATGCTAAGCTTGGAGCATAAAGGTGCTGCTCATTAGGAATCTGCCATGCAAAGCTTGTAGGATTAAGGACTTGATTTTGCTGATCATAAGGATTCCGAGACTGCACAACTGCAAAAAAAAAAGAGAGACAAAAAGGAAGTCTTTGGAAGTAAAAGATGCAAGAAACCGAACTTTGTATCAAAAGCATTACCTGATGGACCGCTTGGATTAGGCATTGCAAAGCTTGTAGGATCAAGCACTTGCTTTCGCTGATTATAAAGAATCTGCGTCTGTGCAACTGCAGAACAGAGATACAAAAGGAAGTCTTTGGCGGTAAAAAAAAAAACTGTTCAATCACTGAGTAGGTATAGTACTAAAGTTTGTAAGGCTTTCACCTGATGGACCATTTGCATTATGAAATGCAAAGCTTGCAGAACTCATCTTTGTCTTGGAAGCTACGCAATTCAAAGAGATTTCAAAGTTAGAGACTTGTGATTAGAGAGCTTTACATCATGTTTTTTTTTACCTAACGTCTCCAGAAGATGAACTCTTTCAGGGTGTTGTTGACGAAGGAGAGCCTTAACAGAAGCTGTACGGAGACAAAAACATAAACCAAATCTTTCTAAGTAGATGATTACAGTAAAAGATGAGCGTGTGTGTATAAGTTAAACGTACGTGAAGCATCAGAAATATCAAGAAGACCATTCTCGAACATCCCAACAGCTTGCTTAGTCAGCATATCGTTGAACATCCTCATCTGACGAGCCATCTGGCATCTCAACTCAAAGTGTTTGAAGAAAACTGGGTTCTCTTCTCGAAGCTGCTCCCAAACTAAAACAACAAGAAAGTTAAAGACTTTATAGAGAAGAAACCCATTGATGGAATCAAGAAAAGCAAAACAACTTTGGTAATTTTTTTTTACCTATGTGGGTGACACTTTTACTAATCCGGTGAGTCTTCTCGAGGTACTTAGCGGTTACATCCAAGCTCATGTAGTTTTGAATACAGAGCTCAACCTTGTTCCTCACCTGGAAACAGAGCAACAATAACAGAGATGACAAAACAGTAAAGAGTCACGAGGGGGGTTTGTGATCGATCGTTACATAGTATGCGAGGTCCGAAACGTTACGGCAGCTGGAGAAAGATTCTGGTTGACGTGGTTCTTCCATAACTTTCGGAAGAAACCTGATTAGAAAAAAAAGAAAGGTCTCTTACTCTTTGACTTAATTGAAGATTCACAGACACATAAGGAAACATATCTAAACGTCGTCGGCGTTTACAGAGCGGCAAAAACAGAGCAAAAATAAACAATTAACAAGGAAGAACCTGAGTTATGATGAGTTTCGAAGAAAAAATACCTAAAATTTTCTAGAGAAAATCTACAGCTCAGGGAGAAGAAGAAGTCATCCTTTGCACTTAGGAGTTAAGGAATAGATAAATCTTAAACCCTTTGGTTTTAGCCTATGTAGTAGATAACGAAACTTATTGGCGCCGAGAATCAGGTATAATAATATTCTTTTTTTTTTAAAATACATTTCTTTATCTTTCCCGGTCCACATACGCATCTGAAGATGTGATTAATTTGGATTCACAAAATTACATTAAAAGTGTAACATTTACAAATAACAAAAAATTGTAACCTATATTCTTAAAATTTTATATCATTGATATTTGGCTGATATTCAGTAAAACCAAGATGTAAATTTTAACTGATGTTTATTTTATTGAATTTTCATTGGATTTCCGTTTTTTTTTTGAAATTTACACTAAAATTTATATTTTTCTTATAATATATATATATATATATATTTGTTAATCATTGATCTACATTTGTTATTTGTTCTGCATAATTTACCCAAGATGTATATGTTCTGCTTGATATTTGATGCGTCACCATTCTAAGGTAATGTTATAAATTTGATTTGATTCAAAAAAATAACGAACTTATGTGGCGCCGAGAACTCATTTTTATTTCTTCATCTTTTCCGATTCCAAAAAGTTGTCTTTTTTTTAAGCAAAAAAATATCTGATAAACGAATCTACAACGTAAAATATTATTGGTCTACAAAATCTATAACTTGACTTAGCACTGGCAGATTCTCAAGCCCAAATACACAACTTCCATCAATTCCATCCAATATACACTCCTTAAGTATCTAAATGAAAGAAACTAAGAGAGAAACAAGGAAAATATCTTATATAAAATCTTACAAGGTTGCTCAAAAAAAAATCTTACAAGATATTCTTAAACCCCTAACAACACTTATTAAAGTACAACTGGCTTAGTTTATTTTTAAACATTATCATTTAATTAAATTTTATTAAAATAAATCTATAACCTTTTTTTTATATTTGAACAATGAGGATGATCTTACATCTACAATGCTTACACGCATATTTATGGAATAAGTAACTAATTTTCAAATTTTGAAAAGCATATTTATCAAGTAAAAGGCAGAATCTCACTAGTGCTCGATCCCTCTCCTTTGTTGGATGATTTATCCTCATAAACAGATCCAGCAATGTATATAAGCAAATCAAACATATGTTTGGGACGTTAAATCTATCAGGGGTCGATTTTTTTTCAAAAAAATGTTGTAGTTTAATGTCTTTGCTCTACTTTTTCTTTAAGAATATCACTGGTTCAAATCATCCTTTCTACATAGTTTTTATTTCTATTCGGATATTCTTTACTGAGAGATTTCCAGCATAAATTATAATATTTTAATTGAATTCTCTTTTTTCCTAGAAATTCTTGTTGAAATTTGATATAATTATTTATTTATTTTTCTATAGATACTCCTATTAAAATACTATCATTAGTTTGGATTGTTCAAAGCTTCAGATTCAGGATGATGACGATGACGTTGTACACCTCCTGCTTGTTGCTGATCAACGCTTGTATCTATTTGCATTGACTGGGTTATGTCAAAGTTATTACATAACATTCTATCAGTGATTTCTCCATTTTCCAGCCCGTTGCTTCCTTGTACTTGGACGTTTTGTTGTTGCTGTTGCTGCTGCCAATGGGGTTGGTATTGTCCGCTTAGGTGCTGTTGCTGCTCATTAAAATCCATTCCTGCTAATATTGTATCCGCGTCCAGGAAACTTGGCCCGTTGTGTCCAATATCGCCTCCAAGATCAAATGTAGAAAGGTCTTCTTCTGGCAGAGTAGCTGTATCTATTTGGGAAAAAGAACAAGAGAACGATTAAGTAGAAGGGTTTAAACAATGAGAGATAAAGTCTTTTCTTTACAGGCAAGATCATCAGGTGTAGGCCATTGAATAGTATCTGCTGGTGGTAATGGTGGTAGAACTCCAAGGTCGTCAACTGTAAGAAAAGAATAGGACACTAATTCATAATAAGTAGAAGGGTTACTACAATGAGAGAGACAGAGAGAGTAAGGTTGAGTCTCTTCTTTACATGCAGCAGGATCAAGAAGTAGAGACCAATCATCAGTATCTGCTGGTGCAAAGGTTGGAGCTACAGGAAAAAGAAAAGGAAACTGATTTATAACAAATGCTTCAAGTAAAAGGGTTGATATTGAGTATTTTCTTTACAAATAAGATCATTATTATATGTAGGCAATGGATTATGATGGGGCTGATTTTGCTGATCATAAGGAACCGGCAACTGCGTCACTGCAAAACATAGAGACAGCAAGAACTCTTAGAAGCCAGAAAGTGCAAGAAATCAAATTTTCAATCACTGTATATAGTACAACAGGCTTTACTTGATGGACCATTTGCAGTTGGCAATGGTAAGCTTGAAGCATGAAGGTGTTGACCTTGCTGATTATTAGGAATCAGCAGCTGCGTCACTGCAAAACATAGAGGCAGAAGGAAACCTTAGAAGCCACAAAGTGCAAGAAATCAAGATTTCAATCAGTGTAGGTAGTACAAAAAGTTTTGTAAGGATTTACTTGAGGGACCATTTGAAGAAGGCAAGGTTAAGCTTGTAGTATAAAGGTGTTGATCTTGCTGAGCATAAGGAATAGGCAACTTCGTCACTGCAAAACAAATAGATGGCAGAAGGAACCTCTTAGAAGCCAGAAAAGATGCAAGAAACCGAACTTTTGAAGCACTGAGTATAGTAACCAAAGTTTTGTCAGTCTTTACCTGATGGACCATTTGCATCAGGAGATGCTATGATTGCAGAATACAGGAAACTATTGAACTGATCTTTAGACATATGTGAGTGCACAACTGCAAAACAGAGAGAAACAAGGGAAAGCCTTTGGAGGTTAAAAAAAAAAAAAGAAGCTAGAATTAATCTAATTTTCAATCACTGAGTAGTATACCAAAGTTTGTAAGGCTTTACCTGATGGACCATTTGGATTAGACAATGCTAATCTTGCAGAATTAAGGACTTGATTTTGCGTCTGCACAACTGCAAAACAGAGAGACAACAGGAAGTCTTTGGAAGTAAAAAAAAAAAAATGCAAGAATCTAATTTTTTTAAATCACTGAGTAGTATAGTTACCAAAGTTTGTAAAGCTTTCACCTGATGGACCATTTGCATAAGGCAATGCTACTAAGCTTGCAGAACTCAGCTTTCTCTTGGAAGCTACGCAATGCAAAGAGTTTTGAAAGTTAAGAGACTATCATGATTAGAGAGAGCTTTACGCAATGCAAAGAGTTTTCTACCTAATGTCTCCAGAAGATGAACTCTTCCAGGGTGTTGTTGACGAAGGAGAGCCTTAACAGAAGCTGCACGAAGTCAAAAGCATTAACCAAATCTAAGTAGATGATTACAGTAACGATGAGTGTGTGGTGTAAGTTAAACGTACGTGAAGCATCAGAAATATCAAGAAGACCATTCTCGAACATCCCAACAGCTTGCTTAGTCAGCATATCACTGAACTTCCTCATCTGACAAGCCATCTGGCATCTCATCTCGAAGTGGCTGAAGAACTGTGGATTCTCTTCTCGAAGCTGCTCCCAAACTAAAACAAGAAAGATAAGAGAAGCCCATTGATGGAATCAAGAAAAGCAATCAGCAGCTTTGGTAAGTTTTTTTTTTACCTATTTGAGTGACACTTTTACTAATCCGGTGAGTCTTCTCGAGGTACGTAACGGTTACTTCCAAGCTCATGTAGTTTTGAATACAGAGTTCAACCTTGTTCCTCACCTGGAAACAGAGCAACAATAACAGAGATGAAAAACAGAGTAGGTCAAGACAATAAGCTTTTGGACAAATCATTGAGGTTTGTGATCGTTACATAGTATGCGAGGTCTGAAACGTTACGGCAGCTGGAGAAAGATTCTGGTTGACGTGGTTCTTCCATAACTCTGGACGATTCCTGACAAATTTTTTTTTTTTAAAATCTATCTCTCTTTGAATTGTTAAAGATTTTTTTTTCATGTGGATTAAAGATTCATGAATACATAAGGAAAAAGGAATATTTGAACGTCGTTAGAAGGAAAAATAAAACAAAATTAAAATTAACAAGGAAGAATCTAAGTTTTTCTAGTAATTTGTGAAGCAAGATGATGAGTTCGCTAGAAAAAAATACCTCAAAACTTTTTTCTGGAGAAACCTTTGGTGCAGCTCAGGTAAAAGACGTCATCTCTGTGAATTATGAGAAACTATCCGAAGAATTAGATAAACATAAACCATACTGCTTTAGTCATTTAAATGAGGAACTCGTGTGGGTTCGTGGATCAGGCTGAATGGGTCCTGCAGAATATTCTCCTTTTTCTTATTTCTTTATCGTTTTCGGTCCTAATAAAGTATTTTAACAACGGATAATCGAAAGCCACGTGTGTATTTTAACACTTGGCACTGATAAATTCTCATGCCTAAATACACTTGTTAAGTATCTAAATTGAAAAACTAAGAGAAAAAGAAGGAAAATATACAATTCAGATCTTATGAGATAAATTAGAGCATCATCGTCCCTGAAACGCATTAGATTTCTTAATTTTTTTTTTACTTTTTTTATTAAAAAAAAAATTAAAATCGAACTAATCGTGGATGGCCACGTGTCGGTGGGTCCCGCAAACAGTGTAAAAAACTCACGCCGCACGATCCTCAACTCAGGCCTTCTGCGATTGGTTTGAGCACATTGGTGAAGCCCCTGCATTGATTTTGGGTCCCGAAATCTTTGGTGGAAACTGCAATAAAGATGCTCTCAGAATCCTTAACAACAGCTGTCATATTACAAACAATTTAATGTCTTATATACATTCAAATTTAATTTATTAATTAAAATAAAATTTAAGACCGTATTTTCGATATTCGAACTTTGAACGATGGGGATGCACTTGTTATATATCTTACATTCAAACAAACGGAATAATTCATTAATTTTTCAAGTTTAAAAAAACATTTATCAAATAAAATCGTCATCACATTATTGGAAGTGCTTAATCCCTCTCCGTAGTTAGTTGACTAATCCTCTCATAAAGAGAGTTGGCCATATATATAAAAGCAAATCAAACACAGGTTTGGAACCTTAAATTCTATCAAAGGTCAAATTTTCAAGAAAATGTGTTGTAGTTTAGTATCTTCACTACATGGTTGAAATAATTTTTCTACACAGCTTTCTATTCGTGGTTGGGATCGGATCTCTCAATAAAAATTTCTCAGCATTGAATAATCGATCAAACAAAAGCTGTTACTATCTTTGTATATGCTCCTCATAATAAGTTGTCCATGATGAGAGCACTTACAAAGAAATGAGATATCGTGAGACCAGGAGCAATACGTTTAATAGTGATGAATGGTAAGATTATAAGCATTCAATGTGTGTAAAGGATAAGAATAATATTGATATAATATGGATTTTTTGGAGTAGTGTGATGGTTGTATTAAGATCTTCAGTTCTCTGGTGAAAGTTCTAAGGCTGGCTGATGGGGAGAAAATACTTTCTAGACTCCTAGTAGTATTCAAATCTTTTCCGATTTCGGGAACTTGTGATCTGGACTAACGGCCCAATTAGCATTTGGTGTGATTCCGAACAAGAGAACAAGAGTACATTCAAACCTATTAAGTCTCATATATCTAAGTTGTTTTGTTTTGTTTTGTTTTGGAACCGTTTTATTTTTCCTGAAAACAAATCATAGACTCATACAAAACATGGAAAACTAAGAAAGTCGGTAAAATTTATTTACTCTTGAGATTGTTTTGATACCAGAAAACGAAGAAAAATAAACAAAACTGGGAATTTACTGATTTTTCATAATGAACAATACTAAATAACAATCATTACCATTAGGTCCACTACCATCGTTAATTCGTTATCTATGCCAACTCTGTATTTACCAAAAGAAGCATTCCTACAACAAACCTAAGGAAAGAAACTCAGAAGCAAAGTTTTTTTTATAGAAACTTCTGCAGGACACCGAATTAAAGAAAGGGTCAGACCAAGGTTGTGATATCATTGTATTTAGGACGTGATCGATCAGTAGATATCACTTCTTCCATTGCTTTCCTCTTATTATTACTCAACATTGGTTCTTGTTCAACTTCTTGATGTAGAGGCAAAATTTCAATCACGGATGGTTCTTCTTCTCTTATTTCAGGTTTCAAAACTGCATTATCTTCTTTTGCTGGGTTCTCGCTTTCTTTCTTCAGTTTGGTTTTCATCATATGCGGTTTCAACTTGGTAAGATCAGCCAACTTCACTGGCTTTAAGAAGAACTCCTCAGCTCCTTCTTCTAGACATCTGTTGTTCAAATTCTCAGGACGTTATCTACATAGTTAATGGTTTTATCGGTCCAAAGTTTAAAGACTTGTGGTTCAAGTAATCCCAATGGCAATTCACAAAATCATTATATAAGTAACAGAATATAATTTTAAAGAAACAAATGCTAATTACCTGGAGATTCTAGCAGGAACGTTCTCAGAAGACATTATCACAACGGGAATGCTTTTAAATGCTGCTGATTCCTACTCAAATCATATAATGCTCTGTAAATTTCTCAGGAAATGAAAAATTGTAATTATAAGATTTATTTCAATTTTCAACTTATACCTTAACTCTTTTGAGCAAATCATAACCAGTCATGCCAGGCATGCAATAGTCTGTAATTATAAGATTTATTTCAACTTCCTGCACAAAGCCACCAGCAAACTTCAATACTATGAATCTTGAAAATAACTTAGTTTAGTCGTGAATTAAAAAAAAAACAAGATACGAAAATGAACCTGATGAGTTACGGGTGATGAAGAGGGTGCATTTGGGTCGTCACTCTCATTGCTTTCTCTCAAGCCCAGAAACTCTAGAGCTTTAGAGCCTGAATCAACTGTAGTGACTGTAGATAGAAGAACAAAATAAAGCTTCTTAGAAACTTTCTCTCTTTTTTCCAATAAAGAGCTGATAATTTTTGGCTTCTTTCTGTTTACCTTGACATGAAGACTTTTGCAACAATCTCTCTATCATTTTACGATCAAAGAGACTATCATCAACAGCCAAAACATGGAACTGTGACTCTGTTACCATACCCATATGCAAAGTTTCCAGCTTCTTGTTTTTTTTCCTTCTCGTATAAAAGATTCTCTATGCTCGTTTATTTCAGGAAATATTGGGAGTTGTCAATGAGAGTAAGAAAGAAGACAGAGAGACGAAGAGGAAAATAAAAACTAAGATTGGATCTAGCTTTGGTTTACGAACTAGCAAGTTTTGAAGGATTAGAGTAATGTTATAAGAAGACAACGAGAGAGAAAATAAAAAAACATTGGTAGTGGATAAAAATAATGAAAAGAAATCTATATGAAGATTTTAAAGGATTTGTTTTCTCCACCGAAGACTTTGTAGGATTAAGATAAGAAGATAAGGGATCTGATTAACATATATATTATCACAATCACATGCATTGTTATTTTAACCCCATAGATAGTACTTGTTTTAGACTGTAAATTAAAAATGAAATGACCAACCAAATGTTTTAGAACTTACTAATGACTAAACAAAACTAGTAGTTTGGTTGTTGGTAAATTGCTTTTCCCTTACTAATTTAACGTCTGAAAACAGAATGTATTCGAGAGAATGAGATATGCATAGATATAGTTTAACTAAATAAATTTTCATATCATTTTTATTACATAATAGTTATATCGATCATTTTTGTATAAATATTTTGTTTTGTTAGTGTTTTTTTTTTCTTGACTGATTGGTTTTGTGCAAAAGATTTTTCATCGGACCACATAGATTAGAAGATTCATTGTCCCTATCTGTATTTTGCATTTTAGTGTTATGGACTCGGTGGATTCATGCAACTCGATGTGACGTCTCATGTTGCGTATCATTTAGTTATTGGATGTAATTTTTATGTTACTTATTTTATTTCACTTTGTTTTTTTTTGGGCTAATTTTCACTTTATTTTAAAGGGCTTTGTAAGTTTGTATTGGCTCGGTCTTTTATCTGCATCATATAATCGCATACAAATGTAGGTCTAATTGGTAACAAAAAAACATGTAAGCACTCTCATCAAAATATTATCAACTAAATTAATTATTTTATGACAAAATACAATATTACATCACTCTGAAGGCCAAAAGAATATTATAAGTAGTGTAACATAGACGAATAAATCTTCGATTATAATAAATTCTTACTTTTAGTGTAAATTGTAAATCTATGACCTAAAATGTTAAATGGCGGTGGCGGTTCTCGTATGCGCATGCCAGTGAGGTGAAACTGTAGCAGTTGGGTTATGCGGTAGTGGCAGAGACATGGCAATGCTCACTTGATTATTGGCATTGCCAAAGATCTGCCTCCCATGGTCATGCCCATCATCATCGTTATCTTCGTAGCATCATCTGTATCTGGATGACACGTATCAAAAGTATGGTAACATGAAAAAGTCCCTCCCATTACCACGCCCTCTTATTGCTCTAGTGGGTTCCATATTGTCCTTCTCATTTCAACATCTTTTCTCTTTCTAGTTTTTTTGTTTGGTTAATTCTCTTTCTATTTTTTTTTTTGTAAACTATTCTCTTTCTAGTTTTCCCATTGTATTGTATATTGTTGATAGTTTCACTTTTATTTGTTGTGTTATCCTCAACAAAATGACAATGTGAGACTATGCCTTTTTTTTGAACTAAAGACTACCTTTTTCGTTTGTTTGTTTGTTAATAGTCTATTGGCTGTGCCATAAGATTCCTACTAATTTCAAATTTCTTTTTTCTATCGCCTCATTATAATTTAAACTCACGTTTTACTCATACAACTTGATGTCATTACGGTGACCTTAAGAAATAATAATGTGATAAAGATCATATACGACCAATTTTATAAATTAAATAGTGTGTGAATTGAATGTCAATATCAAGTATCAACAAATTAATTTCAAATCATTTATTTGAATGACTGAAATCCTTTTAAACTAGAAAACTAAAATAGTGTCTGAATCGAATGTCGCCACTTGATTTCTAGTCTTTATATTGTCGTATATATATTTACCTTGAAGTTCAACCAGATACAAATAAAATTGATTTAAGACTATTATACAAATTCAGTTTAGCGATCAAAGATATTGATTAGAAGCTAGAGTCAAAAGATCCGGTCGTTAGACTAAAAAGCGATTTGATGGTTAGAATAATTATGAAATTGTAATGCACGATGTGTTAGGAAGACATGCTTTGAATCTCAGTAACTCCAGAAATGTATAGTCAAATACTCCATTTAGTAACTTGTAAGATTTGATATTATTTTATATTCAATTCAAAACTCTATCCATGTATAAGGTTGAAGTCTGGTATAAATGCAAAGTCAATGTCACGAATATTACTAACGCATAGAGAGACGTTGGCATGTGACATGGGAGAAGATACGGTGGATCGTATCTGGTGGCCTTGATTTATTTATTTTACTTTTGACACATATTTTTTTGCCTAATTTGTCATTTTATTTAACGAGAAATTACGAAAACATTCACATTAACAAAACATGTTTAATAAGAAGAGTCGAATCTTGATATCAACTCTTTATAAAAATAAAGATATCACTTGGCCACTCTTAGTTTTTATTTCTCATGAGTTGATATATACATGCTGGTTGTGTTATATTTCGCTAATGTTGTGAAATTATGTTTCCTTTAAATCATCCAATTAATAAGAAAATGTATATAGTGGATGCGTATTACGAGTGGTTGTACCCAATCGGTCTTTTAGTTGACGAAATATGTTAAAAGTTTAGGCACCAATAATCTCACATTATTATTAGTTTATGTAGTCATTTGTTTCGGTGTGATTATATTAGTGAATCACGTTATCTCATGGTGATATCATTAATGATAACTATATTTTATAAAAGAAATGAGCTTGTATATGGTCTTAATACGGTGAACCAAACCTCAGCCATTATTTTAAAAAGATTCGACTGTACAGTGATATATACTTTGAGAATAATAACAGCTCGACTCGGAAAAAAAAAGAAACAACTAAACTCATAAAACATTGATTGTTTAGGACATCTCCAACCGCATTCTATTTTTCATTCTAAAATAAAATTTAGAGTAAAAATGCTCCAATGTTACTCTATTTCTTACTCTATAATAGAGTGAAAATAGATTTACTCCAAATATAGAATAAGTTGTTTTTTGTTTATTTATCACTCAATATTTTATCGTAAAATAGAATACAATTAAAGCAAATTTCAATTCTATTACAAAATCATTCTATTTTATAGTAAAAAATTGAGCAAAATATTGGAGATAGTCTTAATTCGATCTTCTTTCCCTCTAGTTTTTAAAATAGAATATTTACATTTTAGATCCGAAAATGTGAAGTGTCATGTAATTTAAAGTTCAAAAAAAAATCAATTCGAGTAGAACGTGAACTGAACTGAAAAAAAAGAACGTGAACTGAAACTTGTTGAATAATATACTTTGACAGAAATATATGAAGAATATATATTCAATATGCTCTGCCATTAGCAATTTAGATAGCTTTTACTAGTTGTTTGTTGCCTTCCACAATAGACATGCGCGCTTCAGAAATCAAGATTCTAAGTTTGCCTTAAAGGGATTTGGCTTCGCTAGGAAATGCATAAAGCTTGTCATATAATTCCCCGATTAATCAAGAATATAAAAGAAAGATTCAGTACTCTAGTTTGTCGTAGAATGCCTCGAACACACATGAATCCCTCGAAATCTGTCTCAAATTTATCATACGTCGATACAAATAAACGTAGCTGCGTAAAAAACAAGACCGACCATTAACTTTACAACGTCCAATATTAACTACATCCGATGACACTTGAAAAGGCATCTACCAAATTGAGGTAAAAGTTACTTCAAAATAAAGACATTAAGATATTTAGTATTGTGAAAATATAATTAGCATATTTTTATTTTTAGAAAAGGGAAATATTCCAAATTTGTACTGTTTAAAGAACCCAAAAAAGAAAACAGAAAAACGAGTGGCTATTTCAAGAGATTCCAATTCAATAATTCTTGGATTCTTTTAAACCCTTTTTTCTCCATTTCCATTTCTATTTTTTAAGTGGCGTTTGGTTGGAAAGGCTAGTTCTCTAAGAGCACTTTCAATGGGGTTCTATTCATTGAAGTTCTAAAATTACATGTGTGTATATATGTGTTATATATGTGTATGTAGGTGAAAGATCTACAAAATAGTATAGAACTTCTATCCAAAAGTTCTAAAAATTTTATTTTTATAATTTTTGGATAGGGATTTTACACTATTTTGTGAATCTCACACCTACGTACATATATATAACACATACTTGTATATATATACAATTTTATAATTCAATGAGTAGAACTCTCCATTGGAGATGCTCTAATATTAGTTATATTGGTTATATGCACACGCTTTTGTGAATGAATATGGGATACTAAAGTTCACTCTATGTGAAATTTAGTTAGGTTAAATGTTGATGTTCTTATGTGAAATTTAGTCAAGTTAAATGTCGATGTTCTTAGTGTATCTTCGGCCCTAGATGGTTTCATCATTAGCCTTTAACTCGTAAATATAAAATACCTAAGCGAAATTTAAAATGCCCTTACACGCGATGTTAGGACACAAGCTATGATATATGGCTAGCTAGTGCCCCTCCGCTGGAACACAAGGCCAAGGGAAAGGTTACACACCAAATCTTTATTTTATATTACGTATCATAAAATACATTAGATAAAGCTTATAATTTTGTCCGTGCAATTTTCATTTGTTTATAAAGCTCACATTAAACTCCTTTTCAACGCCGCAAGTAAATTTATTGTATCTTTATTTTTTGTTGCTTTAGAATAATGATATTATATTAAGGTGTAGTACCAAATCCGTTGAAGGGTAGGAGCAATATGAATCATATCTATCCAAACTATCCAACTTTCATAAAGGATGTATCACAGAAAATTAAGGAAGTACGCTTACATTTTAAGAAGATTGCAGTCGAGTAATTGTTTAATTTTAAGAAATTGCGTAACTGTCTACTTTCCCAAAAGTACGTAGGTTGGTAACTTCGGTTTACTAAAAGGAAGGTGAAATTCTGCAATTTAATACTTCATCTTTTCAAAAAATATATGTTTTGAAATTTTCATACATATTAAAAATATCTTAAATTTTTATTATAAATACATTATTTCTGATATTAACTATTTTCCATAATTTTTATCCAACTAAAATTTAATAATTAAACACAATTAATTTTTCAAAATTACAATTTATCATTATTATCTTATAAATTGAAAATGTGAAAAGTGTATCTTTTTAAAAGAAATCTAGAATATGAAACATTTTGAAACATATGGAATATAATCTTTAAAACAAACCTGGTCGAACTAGCTAACAAAAACAAAAAACGGGCACATGCATTATGCGTATGTATTATTATACTGAACATATAGTATATATAAGAGTAAATTGCTAAACTAAAATTGTTTTCTCCATTACTTAGGGGTGATGGTGATTAGTGGGGACAGAACCGGTGGACTATGAAGTGTGACCCAAATACGAAACAAGTGACAACTCTTCTACGCAGCCTTGCTTTTGCGAACGGCGTAGTTCATGGGCGAGACTGCAACGTGTCGGATCTTACGCTCAACGCCACGTTGGCTTCTAAATCTCGCGAGAACTACGAGGTTTTCAAGAATAGGCTCCCTTGGTTCCCCGACAAATTAAGAGGAGTCCACGTGGCAGATTATAGGTAGGCGTGAACACGAAATACACAGCTCACTCATGAGGTGTTATTGGATTGTGTACTAATACAGAGATAAAAATTCAGATTTTAGAATGATTCTTGTGTTATTCAATTAAAACTTTCCAAACTATGTTAAAACCCAGTGTTACTGGTTAATGAATTCTTAATAAATAATCAGAAATTTCAAAAGTCTAGTATTGTTAGATTCATTATTTTGCAAATTGTATAAAAGTCTTGTGTTATTTAAGTTTGACATTGTTTAAAATTTTGTTGTTATTAGTTTAGTAATTTCACACATTTTTTTCACAAAATCCAATTTTCAAAATATGACACATTGATCATGAATTTTCAAAGTCTTTTTATAAATGATATTCATTTTTTCTTTTGCTCAAATGGATTTTGCAAAGATTGATGTTGATACTAAACCCGAAGACTACACTTTCCATAACGAACCAGCTCATGCTCCACTTCCTCTTCTAACGTTTATAGCATAATACAAATATTAATGTTATGAGCAGAAATTTAGTCAAATGATAAATAAAATATACTCCCTCCGTTTTTATTTAAAGGAAAAATTCCTTAAAAATACACAGACTAAATTTATTTTGCTGAAGTAATACACGAATTTTTTAGGCTTTCCGAAAAATACATAAACTAGTTTTAGTTGTTCATAAAATACATGAACTTTTGAATTTTAGAGGTTTCACACCTTGATTTTAACGACGTTAACTCTGATTAATGGAACATTAAGACGCCGTTAGACGACGTTAACTCTGATTCGAAAGTTTATGTATTTTATGGACAACCAAAATTAGTCTATGTATTTTTCGGAAAACCTAAAAAGTTCGTGTATTTTTTAAGAAAATAAAATTTAGTATGTGTATTTTTAAGGAAGTTTCCAGAATATACTAAGGTGACAAAGACTTTGTATTTTTTTTGTTTGATCGAAAAATGTAATTTTTGAATATATTTATTTGTGCGGTTTTTATGGGGTTGGTTCAGATCTATAATTAAAATACGTGTAAAATATATGTAATTTTCGGATCTAAATCATGTGATAGAGGATATGTTTTTCGGGTCTTTGGATCAGGTTTAGGTCGGTTCTTTTTGGATCCAAGTCTTTCGGATCTACGATATTTGGACCCAATAAGTACTTTTAATTTTTGGATTTGTATCAGATCCTGATATTTAGCCTCTGAATAGGATACGAAATATCCAAACTCCATCAAATTTAGTCGAAATCTATCATACGAAATATCTAAACTTTCGGTTTGGTTTTTGACCGAATATTTTCGGGTCAGCTCTGGTTCAAGTTTTTGAATCCGCTAAAATGCCTGACCTAAACTGCTAAACCTGATTATAATAAATCTTGAATAAAAGAAATTTGATGTTTCAAAAAAAGGGAAAATTCATTAAAAATACATATACTAAATTTTCTTTGCTTAAAAAATACACAAACTTTTTAGGTTTCCCGAAAAATACACAGACTAATTTTGATTGTCCATAAAATACATGAACTTTCGAATCAGAGTTAGCGTCATCTAACGTCATCTTAATGTTCCGTTAATCAGAATTAACGTCGTTAAACTCAAGGTGTGAAATCTCCAAAATTCAAAAGTTCATGTATTTTATGAACAACCAAAATCAGTTCATGTATTTTTCGGAAATCCTAAAAAGTTTGTGTATTATTTCAGCCAAAGAAATTTAGTCTGTATATTTTTAAGGAATTTTCTGTTATTTAAAAGACGTTTTGGAAATTTTTTTAGTTTCAATATAGTTGACCTTTACTAAAAACAATGCAAAATAAGTGACAAAAAGACTATATTTACCCATATTTACGTTAATGTAAATGCTTTACAAGACCTGATACAATTAATAAACAAGGATATAAAAAGAATTATACTAAGTGCCTTAATTTGTGTGAAATCTCTAAGACGTCATTTAAAAGAAAACAGAGGGGGAGTATTAAAAAAAACATAAACATAGTTGAGAATTTAGTATATCTGCAAGGTTGCAGTTTTTCTGGTTTAAAAGTAAGCTTCAAATTCTGGAAAATGCATTAAATTATAAATTATAGCGCAGACATTATTGGAAATGAATATATGATGCCAAAATAAAGCATAATAATAACAGATAATGACAAGCACAACAGTACAATATTTAGTGATAATCAACAAAAATTTATAATTATCTTCCATGTATTATCTATAAAACCCTTAACAAAATTTTAAAGTATCTAAGATTATTTTAAAATTCAGTAAACTGTTTAATTTTTAAAATCACCAAAACTTTTTTTTAAATGACAAACCAACAACAATTCTTAAATTTGTCATGTCAACGTGTGGCTAGGACATGCCGATTTAGGCATCGGTGGACTGGATGAAGGTCCATTCATATTGGGCCAAGGAACGGCATGGCCGAGGTTGAGCAAGGGTAGTGGCATAGCATTGAAGGTCTTCGAGAGTTAAACTGGAGTTAAAGGATGATCATAAAATCCAGAAACAATGCAAATTATACACTTCCATCATTATCATCTATACTTGATTAATGGTAAATATTATAAACTCGGGATTTAATAGTAAATAGCGATCATCGCCAGTATTCATAATGTTTAAGTTTAGGATAGCAAATCTATATGAAACCTGTTTACCAAAAAAAAAAATCTACATGATACCATTTATTTTGTTCTGTTTAAACGCATGATACCATGTTATACAGAACAAAACTGTGGTTTTCTTTTGATTTAACTAGTTACAGGCCCGGCCCAATCAATAAGAGCCCAGATTTTTAGTTCTTAAAGCTTAAGAAAAAAAAATCTGAATATATGCATATTATCTTGTTTGATATACAATAGAAACAAAACACAACTTCTTTAATTAGAGTGGAGCCGTTAATTAGGTTGGACCGTCACTGATTGGCTACATACTTTTCATTATTATTAAACAGTTGTTATTATTATAATCTTTAATTAGAGTGAGACCGTTAATTAGGTTGGGCCGTCGTTGATTGTACTCAAAATCAGATTTCTAATTTTTTTTAGCTAAAACTGGTAGATATTTTCATAGAGTATTATATTTTATATTTTATTGGTTATTCTATTCCGATCTCAAACTTGAGTAATAGAACGTCCGTTCGCTGTTTAAAAAAAAAGACATGTTATAAGAACCTAACTTCTTTTATTGAGAGCTTCATAGAGCTTTGCAACATTTCTCTTATTTTGACATACGTACGTAATAGTAACAACCATGCATTCCATGCATACAAACGCAAGAGTTTGCGTTACACGCCAATTCATGGCTTAGCTTCTTCCGTTTTCTTCTCTTCCTCCGTAGCCATCTTTTTGGTACAACAAACACTGCACCGCGGATAAGGGTACCTTCCGCAGCAACCGTACCTACATCTACGGATTTGCTGAGGCTCAACAGCGTTCTCCTCAACAGCCTCGGTCTTCACGGCCTCCACGGCCTCCTCGGCCTGGGCTTTGCTGCAGCAAGCGCTGCACCGTCCAAAAGCGTAGGATCCGCAACATCCGTACCTACAACCACGACGCCCCTGCTGCTCAGGCTCTACAACAACGTCATTGGTCTCGGTTTCGGCCTCCGCAGCCTGGGGTCGGCTGCAGCAAGCGGCGCACTGTCCATGAGCATAAGCTCCGCAACAACCGTATCTACAACCACGTCGTTGTTGTGGCTCTATGGCATCGGTCGCTTCACTTGGCTTCACTTCTTCCTTAGCTGCACGTGTGTTTTATATGTTATTTACGTCAGATCATGTATATATTAAATATCTCGTCATCGGTTATGTGAAACTATAAAAATGGAAACTGTATAGAGAGAGACAGAGTTGTATACCATGTGTAGCGGCATCGTTGGATGTGTCGGCAAAAACAGCCAGAGAAAGGGAAAAGAGCAAAGCCAAGAGCGCGAGGGATTTGAGTCTGCCCATGTTATGATTTAGTCACTTTAGATTGTTCGGTTTGTTGTGAGAGAAGATGTTGTTTTTGGGTAGTGAAGAATGTATGAGCACAGCACATCTTTTTATAGTTGGGCGGCAAAACATGGCGACAAGAGACCGGTCAATTATGTCGAGTGAGGTAAGATAATGACATATTTTATGGTGAAAATAAAATTTTAATATAAAAACGTGAATCAATAAGCACATTCGTTCTGATTAATTCCCTTCGAGTGTCGACAAAAAAAAAAATTCCCTTCGAGTTAAACTAATGTCCGGTCTCTTCTGGGCAGACGTAATCATCTTGCTAAAAATCATCTATGATAACTAGAGATGGCAAATATTATAAGAAGCTACAATCCGTTTCTACGCTTAATTTATATATAGTTCTTTCGTCATATTAACTTTTTGTTTGCCTCGATTATTTTTTCTTTTATTTTGTATTTTCCATTAATTTGTAATTTTGTGAACAAAACACAGTGGTTCTAACAACAAAATAAAGATCAATTGGTGCTGTTGTAAAATTTTCCTTTAATTACAAATCAATGGTTCTGTGTCCATATAATCGTGTCACTGATCATACTAATGATGGTACGAAATAATCAAACTACAGTATGGGCAAATATCACAATTTCAACAGAATTTTTATTCTCAGCTAGCAGTTCTCCTAGCAAGAATCAGGATTCTTACACCAATGCTAAAATATAAACATTTGTACTATTTTATTTTGATATAACTAAAGCTTCTTCACAAATATTAAGTATTTAATCTTACCTTAACTTCTCAACTCCTTTACATAACATACAATATTCAATACCTTAAACCAGTAATATTAAGTCACATAAATACCCGTTCTTGCTTCTGGCCAAAAAAAACATGATAGAAGTTGAACTTTGAAAGCCATTACATGCATCAAAAGGTTCGACAGCTAAACTCTTCTATGTGGTTCCATGTGTAAATGCCATGCTCTATACATGACTTGTAGTGTTTACACGTGTTGAAATAAATGTCGCAAAGTCCAACTCTTAGACTGGAAACCCACCGTTCGAAAGGATAATATCCATCTATACACTCCCAAAGCAAACCATAGAATCCCAATTCAAACACTTCCTCTATGTTGTAAAAATCATTAGAATCTGCTATATATTAAGCGTAAAAGTTAGACTGAACAATATGAATTAGTTATGGTGTTATGTTGGCTAAACAACTTATTCTGAGGTTGAACATTAGGATTCCCATATTACACTATGATTTCAATCGTAGTTAGCTATTTTTAATGTTTTGCAGTGGTAAGAAATGGAATATAAGACCGTCCCATCATTTTCGGGTAAATTTTCTATTAGGATGTTATATTTGTTTCTTATAAATTTTTCTATGGACGTCTGTAATGTTCTAACTACAAAGACGCGGTGAACTCAGTGTAGCATATACCTATAGTGAGTTCAAATACCATAGAGATGAGTATCACATATAGTCTGTATCAGCACTTGATTGATTTGATTAACAGCTGAACTAAGATCTTACTTTAAAGATTCAAAAGAATTTATATGAGCAAATGTTTCACTAAGTCATGTAGGTGTACTGTACTTATGCAATCCATTTAGCCTTCCACAAAAGAAAAGAGGATATCCTAGCACCACCATGGAAAACGAGAGGAATTATGGGCCTTCACTGATATGGGTATATCAGACTGTCTCATTGGGCCGCTAGATCTTCACCTCATAGATTGTTTGAAAAATAATTCATTGCACAGGTGTCCAATTGAACACAAGTTATCGATCTCATCTTGCAACTGCAGAAAGCATTCGATATTGAATAAAGTCTATGAGGTGAATGAACTATTTATAACTTCTGTTGAACTGGACAATATACTTTTAGAAAGAAAATAGAAAGTGCAGAAAGTATTTGATTTCATTTGATATATATATATATATATATATTTGAATTTAACAGATACTCAAAAACGACGTTACGTCCTTGTTGAATATTAGTGGCAATGGCACTCGCAATTATCCAATATGGGTCCAATTTTGGACTTATGGTCCCTTATCATGAGACTTTATCAACCCATATCATATCACGAATCATGATGTCTTATATCTCATATATCCAAAAAATCTTCCCCATCACATTTGTTATTTGAAATTACACTGTCGTAAAAGATTATTGTTAGATAAAAAGCATCTTGTTTTGAATGCAACAAAGTTTCGTATTGGAAGTTTGGACAAATAATGTCTAGTATATAAAGAGATGTCCAACTCTGATTAGTACGAAGTCTTTTGGGAAAGAACCCAAAACCAAATCCATGCGGGTTTTGCCTTCGAGTCCAAAGTGGACAATATCGTACTAATCGGACCTTATAGAGTTGGACATTGGCTTTAAGGAAGCCCAACAATTGATATCAGAACCTGGTTAACGAACATCTGCAAAAAGACCAAAAATACCCTTCAAGTTCGAAGTAGGGTCTCCTTTGATTGGAAGAGCGGGTACGTAGCAAAGACTGTTAAAAGATCCTGAAAGCTTCGATTGTGGGAGGAGAATCCTCAAGGTGACTTCGCGATTAAGTAGTGCCGGAGACTTGTACCGAAAGTCTCTCTGTAACGACGATACAAAGATTAGGTGGATATTCCTAATGGTGTTACAAGGATTAGGTGGTGAATATCACAATTGTGCAGTAAGGATTAGGTGGATAAATCATAATGGTGTAACAATAGTTAGGTGAAGAGTCATGTTGGTGATTACAGTGGTATAAGATGTGTACCAGGTTTCGCTGGAGGTTGGAAACCAAGGGTTCATGTGGTACTTGGTTTGAGAGGAAGTTTGTTGTGAATGCAAACAAAGTCCCACATTGGAAGTTTAGACAAATAATGCCTAGTATATAAAGAGATGTCCAACTCTGATTAGTACGAGGCCTTTCGGAAAAGAACCTAAAACCAAATCTATGCAGGCTTTGCCTTCGGACCCAAAGTGGACAATATCTTACTAATCGGACCTTATAGAATTGGACATTGGTTTTAAGGAAGTCCAACACATCTGAGAGACCGAAACCTGGTTTTCATCTTAATAGAGTGAGTTAACTCATTCCGAAACTGTGTTAAAAGGTTTTTTTCAGCCATCAACAAACAAATTTGTTAAGTAACAAGTTGCATACATTAACACAATATCTAACTCTTAACATTTGTTTAAACCAAAACCAGTAAATATCGTTTGAACAACTCCCTTAGCCAACAAACTGGTGGTGGAGAATAGATTCAGCCTCTGTTATTAGTCAATCAAGTTATAAATGGGCCAAAGTCATTTTTCTCAGTCGTGTGGCCCATATATGTCAACATGTGGGCCCTTTTGTGAATTTTCTAAGCCACGGATTCTAAAGAGGTCACTGTCTCCATTTGTAACCTTGTATTTCTTTGCATGGCACACAATTGGTCATGACCCAATTTTTCCCACTTCCTTTTTTTTCAAATCAATGATTGATTTACTTCATATCAAGCTTAACGATTTTCATATAAAATTACATGTTTATCCATGTAAAATATTAAATTACATGCAATACAAATAAACTTTTTAAAGCAAAAAACAAACGATAGTGCAGACGATGATAAAAACCGTGTAGAAAAGAATATTGATTAAAGAAAAAAAGGAGACAGATAAAAAGTTTTATTCTAGTATCCTATCATTCCTATCCTAGATTACAAAAATCTATTATATAATGGGGTAGTTGAATCAGTCCTGAGGTGACACGTCAGCGTTTTTGTGGGGCCCACTTTAAAAAAGTGTTAAAAAGTGTCAAACCCATGGTTTGAACCATGGGTTACAACATACAACCTCCACCATTTATACCACTGAACTAATGGATAATTTGTACATTGATGGCCGCAACTAATATATATTTATGAAGGTTGAAAGCTATTACTTCTTTGGCTTTCTCTGAGGGCGAGCCTGTAAATGTATTATGGGATTCATTTTTAAATGAGTTTCATCACGTTATATTAAGAAATAGCTTAAGTTTGCAACAATCATAGTTTTTTCATATTGTAAATCGTCGTTGTTTAACATCAGTTAAAATTCTTTTCATCATTGTATCGGTTGAGTTATAGAGTTCGCCGTTTATGCTTTGTAATTTTTTTTACCGTAAACTATTCATCTCCCAATCTTAAATCGCTTGATCATAAATATTTCTGATTTGTAGCCTCTGCAAACCATATATATATATATATATATATATGATTCTCATCTTTAATGAACCCAATCTGCATCTCCACATAAATCATTGATTCCTCTTAGCTTTAACCATCTTCTAGAAAATGTCTCTCTCCGCCTCTCGGTTTCTCAAACCAGCGTGCGCGTCTGTCACTCAACCTTCGGGTTTCTCCTTATTGGTCGTAGTAGTCGAGCATTGTCGCTGGCCTCCTCCGCTTTGGGATTCCTTGAAATTCAAGAAAGACAGTGAGTTTATGGTAAGTTAATATTTGATCTATCACATTTATTTAATATAGTTGTTTTAATTGATTTCCTGATTCTTTGTTGAATAATATTATTTGCAGATTTTATGATTCATGGATTTATTCCGGATGTGCTAATCATTACATGCCATCTTTGAAAGCCGGTTCGTGAAAACCGATCGTTTGAGATTGCTAGGTGCTCAAACATGTACAAGATAACTGATCATCAATTCCTCATTCCATCAACCATTATTGATGAAGTCATCACGAGTGCTCCTGAGAACAATCTTCAGTCATGATTAGGCTGTTCGACAATCTCCAAATGATTGCAAACACAAACCTCAAACTTCCATGTATATTATCATATTACATATGGGTTTATATTATGTTTCGATATTATAAATGATATTAAACTCAAATGTGGTTGGGAAAATTCGTTCTATCCAGGGCTCGGAACTCACAAAAGAAACAACTCGAGTCATTATCCGTATCCTCTATGACCAGTCAGAAAAAAATCAACACACAATTACCGTCTATATTGTACTAATGTCAATGATCGAAAATATTTCCTATCCAAGATCTGTGGTCGTCTATTTATCTCCCTTACTTATCAAACTGATTTCACACAAACCTTTATTTTACCTTATTTATCTCCCTTACTTATCACCTTTTTGTCTAATTTTACAAATAAACTTCAAACCAAATATACCAAACCAAGCACCTTAACTAAAACTCAAAGACATATAATCGATTCAGGTAAATAAATGCAAACTACACAACCAGTTATTTAACAATTTATAAATATACTTTCGCAGATGCTTATGAAGAAGACAAAGAAGACAACCAAGATCAGTGAAATCACCTAAACGAAAAAAGCTGAGTAAATTATGAACTCTGATAAATATAACAAACAACGATTTTTGTTTACATATTACCCATCAAACTAAAGAGAAACAAACACATGCACACCAAGAGATACAAGAGAAAATCCAGACAGACACAAATGAGACAACAACATCTCCACCTGCTCACTCCTCTTGTCTTGTGAAAATAGCTTACATGTTCAATGTCAACATACCAATGCTATTGTCTTCTTATGAGAAAATATATAAATTTGTTGAAAATCCATTAATGTCCAAACACTCCGAATTATCACTTATTTTATAGTTATTTCTACAAGTCTTCATGTATTTGTTTTAAAGGTTCGTAAAAGCAACAAGTTTAAAAATAAAATAAAAAATATATAACAAACATAATAAAGATAATAATTATTACTTAATACATACAATATACACAATTAATCTGGAGAAAAAAATCCAGAAACAAAGGTACTCTCAACATAAGAAACAAATAAAAGACAAACAAACAATAATTCTCGTGACACAAGCAACAACACTACTTAACTATATCTACCACATTACTAACACAGTTTAATATTTCATAAATGGAGAACAATGCATATACAGTTCATCAACATAACTCTAACCATATAACAATAAAAAACTTGAAAACAATGATCGAAGAAAATGGAAAACTCTCACTACAATAACTCTAGCAAATATTGAGATGAACTCTGTTCATAACCCCCTTAAGCCCTCCAAACTCACACACTTATGCATATAAGGAAAAGAATCGCAGATGTGAAGCTCTCCCGAAGACGGAAGAAACAATAAAGACCATACTTTTATTTTTTCCAAAACAATAGTTCAAAAGATCCAATGTAATTTGAGCCCAACGTTTTAAACCCACGATTACGAAACTTTACAATAAAACATTAGGAAAACAATTTCAGTTTTAGATCAACAATTCAAATAATTAGAAAGACAAAAAAACCCCACACTCAAATAAACCACAAAATAAATATTTATATAACAATATGAATAGAATCCTCATTTTGTATTCAAAATATTTCTTCGATAAATTTGAAAGTAAAGCTATACATTAAGCAATTGTAAAAGTCAACATTTTATGCAAATAAAAAAATATTAATATTTTTTATGAAAGATTAATGTTAGGAGAAGAATTTACAATTCTTCTTATTTGACCATTTTAAATATCATAACAAACAAAGAGAAAATTAGTCTTCATAACAAGAAGAATTCAATAAATCACCGTAATAAAATACTAAAACATTAATTTCAATTTTCAACATCATAATAAATACATTATATAAACAAACGTAAAAATAAATAGGCAAAAATGACATCAATTCCTAACAATCTATAAGCATATCTACAATATGATAAGCTTTCACAAGCAAACAACATCAACAGGGCGATAATTACTCCGTGTCTATATACAAAGACCAAACACACAACAATCGGTCATCGATTTCCGTGTACCATCAATTTTTTGACAATCAAGGTAATTACAATGACTCGGTCGCTGAATCATTAGATTTCATGTTATCATATCATGACATTCATCATCCCACTCTACATTCCTTATTGAGGAGACTAACCAATATGTGATGAATTTAATGAGGGAAAACCATAATATTATATCCCAACATCTTCAAGTTACTCTCGCCATTAGAGACTCTAAATGCAACCGCTAGACTTGGCGTTGATCTAATCATTACGGACTGAAGTAACTCGACAACCAAGAGGAAAACCATATATGCACCATCTGCTTTGAGAATTACACCAATGTAACCAATATTTCGACACTCACGGCCATAAAATTCATTGTCTTTGCATTAATCATTGGCTACGTACAAATATAAGTTGCCAATATGTCGGGAAAGTAATTTATGAGCCAAAACAAGCTAATAATAAAAAATAATTTCATGTTTTAAACTCAAAATTCATTGTCTTATTTCTTACTATTCTTGGTATAATCATCAAACAACATTCGGTAAATATTCAAGGGTATAATCAATGGATAAAATCACATACACAAAATTAAAATACATCACAACGTCAATACCGGCGGCTATGCAACTAGTCTAAATGATGTAACACTTTTTTTTAATAGACACTAATAAAATGCCACATCAGCATTCAGTTCCACTTATTATCCCCTTAACGGATAGAGTAGAAACGTAACGGAAGATTAAGAAAAGGGCATAACGGTAATATCACATCTCTTTATGGGCCAATTCGGTAAAGAATCTCCTCCTCCTCATCGCATTTATAATCTCGAGAAGGAGAGAAGAGAACGGAAACAAACAACAAATCATCACAGAGAGAGAGAGGTATGGCGTCACGAAGCAGGAGGTTAGCGACACTTCTTCTCTCCGGTGGTGGGATCTCTGGTGGATCGGATCGTATCGCGAGAACCGCGGGAGCATTGCTCAGCCGTCGGATGATCTCCTCCGCTTCGTCGTCTGCTGCTGTGGCGGATGATGAAGAATCGGGAGGGATCTACGGACTGGGAGGCGTGTTGAAGGAGTACGAGGATTATCGGAGATCTCTGTACGGCGAGTTCACTCACAAGGCGTTGCTCGTCGATGCCGTTGGGACTCTCCTCGTTCCCGCCCAACCTACGGCTCAGGTCTCTGTGTACTACACTGTGATCTCTTCCAAGTTCTCATGATTGATTGATTTTTTGTTATGATATGAATGCTTTGATGTGATGTTTGAGTGTATCTGGAGGTTTTGAATCTGCAAGTTCTGAGTTGGTGTTTAGTGATTTGTTGATTGGTGTAGATATACAAGAATATTGGAGAGAAGTACGGAGTTGAGTACTCGGAGGCTGAGATACTTACTAGATACAGAAGAGCTTATCAGAAACCATGGGGTCAGTCTCATCTCAGGTATCATCATCACCACCACTTGACCAAAATCTTCATGTGTAGTAGTTTTACATTTGTTTGAATTCCACATTTTTTTACATAGGTATTGCATTGTGTTTAGTGTTAGTGTAACTCTTTGGAAGAGTAGGTCGTTGTCTAGTGAAGAAGAGGTACTTGAGATTCAGGGCCGGCCCTGAAACTTTGGGGGCCTGAAACCATCTCGATGTAAAAAAATTTTTTTTACAAGTTCGGGGACCTATAAATATTTTTAGGGGCTTAAATCTGTGTAATTTTTTTCAAAAATTTTGGGGGCTTATAGCAAATGTTTCACTAGGCATTGCTTAGGGCCGGTCCTGTTGAGAGTGATACCCTTGTGTGTTGTTCTTGATTTATATACTTCATTTGTTTGCAGATATGTGAACGACGCGAGACCGTTCTGGCAATATATAGTGAGTGCATCAACAGGGTGTTCGGATTCTCAATATTTTGAAGAGCTTTACGACTATTTTACTACAGAACAGGTTTTTGATCTTTAGTTCTTTACTACTATTTTTCTAAAGTTTGTTTCTTTCTCTTGATATTTACCCTCGTTTGCTTTTTACCAGGCGTGGAAGCTATGTGATCCAGAGGCAGAGAAAGTGTTCAAGGCTATCAAAGAAGCGGGTGTGAAAGTTGCTATTGTGTCCAACTTCGACACTCGGTTAAGACCTCTCCTACGAGCACTGAGATGTGAAGATTGGTTTGACGCTGTGGCAGTCTCAGCAGAAGTAAGACAACCTCTTCTCCTCTATATTATCCATCTTTTGGTTGATGATCTGCAATGTTGTGGTACTGAGCGTGTATTCAATGACTTTGGTTGTTATGGCAGGTTGAAGCGGAGAAGCCAAACCCGACCATCTTCTTGAAAGCTTGTGAACTGTTAGGAGTGAATCCTGAGGATGCGGTTCATGTAGGAGATGACCGTAGGAATGATTTATGGGGCGCTAGAGACGCAGGCTGTGACGCTTGGCTCTGGGGAAGTGAAGTGACTTCTTTTAAACAGGTAAAACGAATCTCTCTGGTTCCCTCAAGCCTCTCAAGTGTTTATAAACTATTTATAACTTAAAATGAATGTTCTGCAGGTTGCTCAACGTATAGGAGTCAAGGTCTGAAGCAAAAGCATATGAGAGAAAAATGGTTCAGACATGATCAGGCTTTCAGTTTTAGCTCACTCTTTTTTTGTGTGAGCAGCTTTTGTATATTTGGTTTCTCTTTTTAGTATATTGTGTGTGATATATGTTGCAGCTTATGTATAAAAAGACCAGAAATAAATGTATAATAAGAGAACAATAAAGCTTCATGATCGTTTTGGACCTGACCAGAAGTCTTTTACAATTTTTGACATGCTTTTAAAAGTTACATGAACCTCGACAATGTTTGAAGTATGTTAACATCAAAAGCCAGCAAAGGTTTTACAATGTGTTGAAAGATGAAGAAGATGGAGCTGACATTGGGCGGCACATGTAGCGTTGCACACTTGCACTCGGGACTTAAACAATAATCTTAGAGCCCATCATATATAAATAAGCCCATTTGGGTCTTTTGCTTTTATGGCCCCAAAAATCTCATAGATCGCCGTCGTCTGTCCAATCCAAGGAGTTGACCTTTATACTAAAATTTATGATGCAGACATAGGGATGCATCATTTATTTAATGTGTGAACAGAGATGGCCACTACACTATATAACTTTTGGTTAAATAAGACTATAAATATGTAGGGAGTCTACATTTGATGTATATAAATAATAACCAAGAAATGCTTATGTAAATGCTTACTGATTAATCAACTAGTTACATAGATAAACTTGTAATCAGGAGATAAGCCTTTGAAAATTCCACGTGATTTGCACGTGCTTTGCAACATTCCACGTGATTCGCACGTTCCCTCGCAACATTGCACGTCTGGCAAACGCATGTATGTGTAATATATCCTCCTTGTCTCCCAGCATTTCTCTTAGTTTATTTAGTGCATTGACATAGAAACTTATTGCATGTATATTGCATGTATATGCAGGTCAACAGGTGACCCTTCGAACATGCTCCTGCTTGGGGAAAAAATGCTTAACCCCGTGTCAATGCATGTCCACCCGTGACCCACATACACTTCACCTTAAGCTATTAATTTTAATTTATATCTCATAGATATGCTTTTATATTTGTACAGCAGATAATTATTACTTCCATCAAAAAAAAAAAATTATTTTTCATTTTTGGAATCAGTGTGTATATAAATATAAGTTGAGTAAGACATAAACAGACCAACTAACTCACTAAGCCTAATCCCAACCGAAACAGTGTCTTTAAACTGTCTAAAGCCAAGATGTGTGCACTTGTCCCTCCATTGTTTCCCGATTACGGCTGGCCTTGCGGAGACCAAAGCTTCTATGTAAACGACGACGTAGCCAACACGTTTCTTGATTTTCCGTTGCCGGACTTGGACGTGGATCATCAGAATGCGTCGTCGGAGAGACATAGAACTTTAGGGTTAGAGAACCCCGTCGTGATGAAGAAGCTTAATCACAACGCGAGCGAGCGTGGTCGTCGCAAGAAGATCAACGCAATGTTCTCAGCTCTCCGCTCTTGTCTCCCATCTTCCAATCAATCGGTAACTCTTAATTCACATAAATTTACCATTTAATGGTTAGTTTACTTTTTCTACTTTACAAAAAAATAAAACAAAATTCGTAAATATGCATTCAAAGAAAAACTTCTTATCCATTTGCTTTTGCAAATTTTATGTTGATTAATACAGTGTTAGGTATATAAAAGAAAATTGAAATATCTATTCTTCTTGGGTGTTTCTTGCAGAAGAAGTTAAGTGTTTCAGCAACAGTTTCACAAGCCTTAGAGTACATACCAGAGCTGCAAGAGCAAGTCAACACGCTCATAAAGAAGAAAGACGAGCTCTCGTTTCAAATCTCGGGTCAAAAAGATCTCCTTAACACTAACCAAAACGGTAAGCCAGAGAAAGGGGACACTCGTTATGCATCAACGGTGTCTGCGACTAGGCTCGGTGAGACAGGATTAATGGTCCAGATTTCATCGTTACAGACTGTGAAGTGTTCGTTTGGTAATTTGTTGAGTGGAATAGAAGAAGATGGGTTGGTTCTTGTGGATGCTTCATCTTCAAGGTCTCAAGGAGAGAGACTCTTTTACACTATGCATTTTCAGATGGATAACTGCAATCTGAATTTCGAAGAATTAAGCAGTAGGTTGTTGTACTTGTACGAGAAATGTTGAAACTCATTTACATGATACAAAAATTATTATATGTGATTTGGTCTTGACCGTCTTGTTTACTATTTCTCTCTTTAAAACTCGAGGTTAGAAATAGTATGAACCTTGCAAGAAGGTTTTCAATTTTAATAAAGTTATGTTTGTTAGAACATAGGTCTGTATAGAGCTAAACTGTTTAAGAGTTTAGATGTGTTTTATGCAACCCGTAAATAACTACCAAAGAAGGGGGTATAAATAATCAGTGTCTTCTTTTGGGTAAGTATTAGTATATAGACTTATAGTTGTAACCAACTTCTAGCAGTAATATTTTTTTTGACTGAACAGTAATATTATATTTGAGTCCTAATATTTGGAGCTATATAATTTGCAAATGAAATGCTCCACTTGCACTTATTATAAGTAGGTTCTGAAGGTTGACAAGTTAAGAACCATATTATAATGCATGCATGCTATATGTAATCCTTGCATGGTTAAATATAGATCTCGTAGTTTATCATCAAATGAGACTTCGATCACTGGCACTATGGGTCCGATTGGTAAAGGCTGTAGCTTTAATTTTTTTGCTGTAGAATTGTTGCTGTAGATTTTTTGCTGTAGATGTAGATTTTTTGCTGTAGATTTTTTGCTGTAGGATTATGACTGTAGTTTTTTTAAAAAAGAAAGCATGATTGGGTAAATCAGCTGTAGATTAATATCATATACATATATTCAACATCATATTAATAGATATGAAATAAATTTTAAAACAATTTTGTCTCGTTGAACAAATAAAAAATCATAATTCTGAAATTTATTTAAATAAATTAATCATTTCTTAAAATTTAATAAAAAATTATTCATACTCAATTAATAAAACTCTAAGTACTCGACAAACAATTTAATATACAACTTAAAAACTAGCTCATCGTCAAATTAGGAGGAGATGCACATAGAACAAGACTAGATGATCTATGGTTTTTTTTCCATGGAACTTGTGTTCATGATCAAATTTCATCATATTATTGTTAGTATAATCGAATTTGACCCACAAAAAAACAAATTTCATCATCGTCAAAAATAACATAAAAAACAGAGGCAATAATATAAAAGAAGACAAGATGCATCACGTACCTTTTTGTTGCTTCTTCTTATTCTTTTGCTCTATTACGTTAGTTATATATATGTTTACAACTAGGGCTTTTAGTGTTTATCTTAGGTTTAGTTTGTATTTATCTTATTTTTAATAAAAGTTAAATGAAATATTCATTTTTCTTTTGGAAAGCCCACAAAAATGAGCTGTGGAAAATTAGCTTTCTACAGCACTTAAAGATACGTATATTGCTGTGAATAAATTTTATTGCTCTGAACATATTTTATTTTACAAAGCTTGATTGTTTTAGACTTAGTGCTGTGAATTTGAAAGGGGCTGTGTGCAGCTCTGTTACCAATCATCCTCTATAGTTAGGGAAAAGCCTGTAGGGTCAGGTGACCCCACTAAAATTAGGGAAAAATGGTTGTTGGTGTATTTTTTTTCTAAAACTATAATAATATTTAGTTAAAATTTAGCACTTGATCTCACTAATTTATGTAAATTTTTTTATATGTCCCCAATAATTTTGTAAAAATAATATTTCTATAATAATAATATATACATATTAAATTTATATATTATGACTCCAGTCAAAAGTATTTTTGGCTCTACCACTGATATAACTCCAACAAAAAATAAATATCTGAAAAAGTTGGAGTAAGTGTTTAATGTTCAACATTTCCTAGTTCTAGTTTTTGACAATGAAACAGTCTAAGAATACCTCCAATGATTAGAAATCATGAAGTTTTCTAAAATAAATAAAAACATTATTATTATAAATATTTATTTATGTTTTATTTTTTTAAACTAGTTAAAATTTATTTGAATGACATCTGTCATTTTAAGTATCCAACATATTGAGGATGATTGGTAACAGCTGTGAGAGCTGCACACAGCCCCTTTCAAATTCACAGCACTAAGTCTAAAACAATCAAGCTTTGTAAAATAAAATATGTTCAGAGCAATAAAATTTATTCACAGCAATATACGTATCTTTAAGTGCTGTAGAAAGCTAATTTTCCACAGCTCATTTTTGTGGGCTTTCCAAAAGAAAAATGAATATTTCATTTAACTTTTTATTAAAAAATAAGATAAATACAAACTAAACCTAAGATAAACACTAAAAGCCCTAGTTGTAAACATATATATAACTAACGTAATAGAGCAAAAAGAATAAGAAGAAGCAACAAAAAGGTACGTGATGCATCTTGTCTTCTTTTATATTATTGCCTCTGTTTTTTTATGTTATTTTTGACGTATGATGAAATTTGTTTTTTTTTTGTGGGTCAAATTCGATTATACGAACAATAATATGATGAAATTTGATCATGAACACAAGTTCCATGGAAAAAAAACCATAGATCATCTAGTCTTGTTCTATGTGCATCTCCTCCTAATTTGACGATGAGCTAGTTTTTAAGTTGTATATTAAATTGTTTGTCGTAGTACTTAGAGTTTTATTAATTGAGTATGAATAATTTTTTTATTAAATTTTTAAGAAATGATTAATTTATTTAAATAAATTTCAGAATTATGATTTTTTATTTGTTCAACGAGACAAAATTGTTTTAAAATTTATTTCATATCTATTAATATGATGTTGAATATATGTATATGATATTAATCTACAGCTGATTTACCCAATCATGCTTTCTTTTTTAAAAAAACTACAGTCATAATCCTACAGCAAAAAATCTACAGCAAAAAATCTACATCTACAGCAAAAAATCTACAGCAACAATTCTACAGCAAAAAAATTAAAGCTACAGCCTTTACCAATCGGACCCATTCTTAAAAACTCATAACTAAAGAATTTTTGCTATTTCTCTCTCCTAATTTTATTTTCTTAATTTTCTTTAATGCTAAAAATTCCTCCTAAAACTACCATTGGAGATGTTCTAATCTTCTTTTACCTAAAGGGCAAACAGTAGGTGAATGGAGAAATTTTGAGCCTTAGCTGGAAACGAAGTCTGGGCCCATATTGTTTGATAGATGTGCAAAACAAAATTGTTGTACGGTAGCAAAGAGATCATGCACAAGTTATACAAAATAGACACCATCTAGATTTTTTATTTAGATACAAGTGATTCTTGTGTAATTCATCTGACAGAAACTTTGTAGTAATCTAGAATTTAATGTATATATTGTTTGTATCGTACCGTCTTAATTTGTAACGTACAATCTGATGTTTTTTTAGAACAACTCACAATCTGATGTTAGATACAAAGTAAATATCGAAATGATTAAACATTCTGTCTTTATTTATATTATATGTATTTTTTTAACATCTGATTAATTATGTTGTTACAACGATGAGAATATTACATAGACGATTTTACAGCCGACAATTCTACCACTTTGTGAGAATACACGTCTGACTGCATCACTCCGAGTCATCCTATGAGAACCATGTTCGATGGTACGTCCTGCACCAAACTGAAGATTTCTTGTAACCTATTTCTCCATAATAGACATAATTTGATATTTTTTGGAATTTGAACCCCAGACCCCCGGATGTAGAAACACTAATAAACCCTTAATCAAATCAGTGGACGACGAAGGGGACTTCCACATATTATATGTATCTTACCATGATTCATTTTTTTGTAATAAAAAAACTGCGAAGGGGAATATAACTTTTCTGGGTCGACTGCATCAACGAAGCTGTAAAGCCAACCCAAGTTGGAAACGAGATGGCCATTTAAAAACCCAAACTACTTAAAATAGATAAAAGCTGAAAATAGCCAAATGGTCAATTAATAATACCAAAGTAATGCCAAATTCACGGAAAAGCATATAATATAGTGCAGTTAGGTTCAATGCATTCTCCAAATTCAAAAATGTATGAGGAATGAAAAGTTCTCGATGTGGTTTTTACAGGCACGACCCAACTTGCTTTAAATTTCAAATGTTTTATTTTTCAACTTTGTTTTGTGTTAAATATGCATGTTAAGTGAAATATGTTTACCCATGCTTAAACGCACCATTGTTGGAAAAAGTAAAAACACATAACTGTTTAGTTTTATGACTTTTTTTTTACAAACATTCTGTGCAAAACTCCGTACTTACAAAAAGAAAATGTGTTACGTTTATGCTCTTTCTTTTCATTTAGGCTAATGGTCATACACTCATATCTCCACTTTAAAACTTTGAGAGTGGAATCCAATCAAATAGAACTGAGAATTACATAAAAGACATGAAACTATACAAAGATTACATATAACACGAATCATCGAGTATTGTGGTTGGGGAAAATGAGAATCATGTTAATGAAGTAAAATCTATGTTGTTAATTTGTGACATCATGTTAAAAGCCTTCATTTTGTGACATCATGTTATTAATGAAGTTTATATTGTTTTATTAAATACAGTATATCTTGTACTCTCTCTGTTTCAAAATGAATGTCACTTTAATATTTTTTGCACAGATTAAAAACTGATTGAAATGTATTTAAATTTTTATTAATTATACATATTCAACCAATAGTATTTGAGATAAATGAAATTATTTATAAAATCTGCATTTGTAATAAATATTAAATTGAAAGTTGCATTGATTCTAAATTGACATTTTTTTGTAACAAGAAAAAAATATTAAGATGGCACTTAATATGAAACTGGGGGAGTATTGTTTAGGGGGAGTATTGTTTTTTTTGTAAGGTCGTGATTTTCTCAGAAAGACAAGACGATAGAAATTAGACAACAAAGGACCTCCTTGGGAACTACAAAAACAATGTACATAGAAGTACATAAGCCTCCGGTCGCCGTCAACTCACCCTATAACACATCTACCTAAAGCTTGGGATTTTTTTTTTTTTTTTGACAAACTAAAGCTTGGGATGTTCATGCATCTATGTAAAATATTTGCTTTAGGTTTTTTTTTTCTAAAAGTTTTGATGCAAGTAATAATCAAATCATTAGATAATTTATATTTTTTAAACAAATTAGATAATTTAAATTAAATTGAAAAACTTAAATTAACTAATTGGATATTTGCTGATAATTTCCACTGAACATATATATTATATATAGAGACCTAAAACGGTAAATTAAAGCTAAGGAACACCTAATAATTAGAGGCAGAAGAAGTTTTCATTTATGGTCGAAGCAACAAACACGAAAGAGAGTCAAAACAAGGCAAGAGAGTGAAAAGAGTTGATTACTTGAATCAGGACATATCACAGCTGTGACCTCACACCGGCTCTTTGGAATTACTCCTTTTTGAACATTTCTTGACATGCATTTTAATTTACCCCTCTGATGCATTTTCTAACTAATTAGTTTAATTTCATTTGGTGGGTTATATATTAATTATTTATTGTAATTACTTGGTTATGGGAAAAGGCATTTTATTTACTTGGATAGGGTCAATTTATTAACCTTCTAAAAATTGCCTATTATTAAAAGTATATTCAGCATATATATCTACGATAAATTCATAAAATAATACCAAAACCATTCAAATTCACGAAATAAATATAAAAATATTGTGGTAAATAATGTGTAGATAGTAACTATGGAAACAAATGTACGTTTTTGGGTGTACAAGATAGACTACACGTATACAGACACATATATTTATTTAGACACATAGATTTTCTAACTTTCCCAACTCCCCCCTATATAAGTACAGCCAAGAGACACAAGCAGAAGATCTAACGACCAAAGTCATTTAAAAAAAGTTGTTTGATACTTTAAATATTAATGGAAAATGAGGGTATATGATCAACGGCTGAGATTTGATGTCACACCCAAGCCAATGAGTTTGACCGGAAGTTCTTTTATCACGGCGAGATCCATCGCAGTTCTTCTCTTTGTCTCTCTGTCTCTTCTGATTCTACCACCGTTCCTTCCGCCGCTTCCACCGCCTCCGGCGACGTTCCTCCTCCTCCCTCTCATCCTCATGATTCTCCTCATCTTCTTGGCCTTTTCTCCATCTAATGAGCCTAGCCTCGCCGTAGAATCTCTCTACCCCTGATGTCGCCGACTTGCATACCGTCCGTACATAAATATGCGTTAGAGAAATATGTATTAGTGTGTCTATATGTATGTAAGGAGCAGATTAAGGGCTTTTAGTTTCGTGCAAGCAAGATCATCTCATGAGAGTGGTAGATCTTCGAGGTTTCTTTTAAATGATTTCTTGTAACTTTAATTTTTAATTACTTTTCGTTGATTTTCACTTTTCTTGTTTTTCTTGTTTTGTAGAGGGATCTTGTTTATCAGCGCCAGAAATGAATTGTAGAAGAATAGTACTTTTGAAATTTATATAGAAGCCTTCTTGTTATATACGTATGTGCATGTATATGTTTATTTTTCCTTCTTTTTCTTTACTCAACGTCTATTCTCGTTTTTTTTATCAGAACACTTTCTTGAGGAACTAACTATTTGAAAATTGTAAATTGTAAATTGCCAAGTGTTGTATGCAAGTCGGTGTTCAATTTAACTTTAGCTCGGATTCAAATTCATACAAATTTATCAAGATATTTATTAAAATTATGATGAGGTAACTCAACCAAAATTGGTCAAGCCATGGTCGTTAAACTAAGCATTTGAACTATAAAAAAAAAAATAACTAAAAGACGCCGACGAGAGGGGTTGAATAGTTGAATGCTATATTTAATATTAGGATCTGAAAAATAAGATTATATCGGCTAAAATAATGTAAGTTTTAAAACTATATTTTATTCATATTTTCGTTTGCACCTCCATACAATGAGACATTTTGAAATTACAAGGTTACAGATGATGATGATGATGATAACATGATGAAAATTTTGAAATTACCAGGTTAATATGTAAGTTACGGCGTGATTCACTGCAACACAACAGTTTGGTTTCAAAAACATTATTCATGAAAAAAAACATTGTTTCTGTTTCTGTCCATGAACCAATATACTTGTTTATTAATTATTATGAATACATTTGTCATATACTACCTGCTTGTTTATCTACGAACATAGTTTGTAAAAAATGAGTTATTTATATTGTAGGCGCGGAACCCAGTTGTTAATTACACTGGGAAAATGGGAATCGTCCTTTGATGTCCGGAAGACAGACTGAAAAAGGTTGTGCCATCTGTTCATTAGTCCTTGATACACCATTAGATTCTCTTAACATGGTCAAAAGGGATTTCGGTTTTATTGCTGTCTTTCTTTAAGTTTTTGTTTTATGTTTGTACATCTTTCTCTTTGAAAATGCATGATTGTTTTCTTTTTGATAGAATAACGCTCATTATTTTTTCTACAATATCTAGTTTTATTTATTTATTTACAATATCTAGTTGATGATGAGTGCTACAAATCTGTTTGAAGACAGAGTACGGGTTTTTCGGTTAGAAAGCTAAACCGTAACGTCTACAGCATCTCCAAAAAGACATTCTATTTTAAAATTTGCAAAATTTCATATTTGAAGTTTAAAATGTTCTTCTCAAAAAGTAAAATTTCTAACTAAACTTCAAAAATACTTATATTTTATATTATGGTCCTTCTATTTATCATAATTAATTTAGATTCACACAACTTTATAAATAATTAGCACATATATAAAATATTACATCAATATTAATTAATAAAAATTACTCAAAATATAAAATTTTACATAGTATACATATCTAAATACTAAATTATGAGTAAAATATCACATTATTCTGTAAAAATATTTATCTATTATTCTCATATATGATCAATTAGTGCATTTGTTAAGTTTCTTTTGTAATATTGTTGTTGTATGAATCTAGTTTTAAAATATTTTAAGTCTTATTTGAAGGTTTTTATTTAATTTTATAAGTAAAACTTAAATTTATGAAAACAAATTTGAAATATTCATAGATATAATTTTTTAAAGATTAAAATAATAAACAAAAATATTTAAGAATCATAAAATGTAAATATATAAATATAAGGACCTAAATGCAAATAAAAATATGAAACTTCAAATTTGAAATTTTGAGTAGTGACACTCTATATTTGAAGTTTCACTATTCTAAGAGCATCTCCAAAAGACACTCTATGGCTTCAAAAATGAAGTTTTTTGTTCTCCAAAAAAAAACCACAAAACTTCAAATTTGAAGATTTTAGTAGTGAAATTTCAAATATAGAGTGTCACTATTCAAAACTTCAAATTTGAAGTTCATATTTATTGCATTTTGGTTCTTACATTTATATATTAAACTTATGATTCTTAAATATTGTGTCATTTAATTTTTTAATCCTTCAAAA
Source organism: Brassica nigra (assembly GCA_016432835.1). Lineage (NCBI taxonomy): Eukaryota > Viridiplantae > Streptophyta > Magnoliopsida > Brassicales > Brassicaceae > Brassica > Brassica nigra. Next base: position 2,497,173 of record CM028245.1, read on the forward strand.
TTTTATAACTCATAGATATTTCAAATTTGCTTTTATAATTTTAATTTTTACAAATAAAATTAAATAAAAACTGTAAAATAAGTTTTTTCAAAACTAAAAATTTAGATAACAACAATATTAGAAAATAAACTTAACAAACATACTAATTGATCATATATTGAAGTATTACGAAAATAGTTTTATAGAATAATGTAGTATTTTACTTGTAATTTAATATTTAACTATGTATTTCTATGTAAAACTTTATATTTTACTGTATCATTTTGTTAATTAATATTTCTATAATATTTTATATATGTGCTTTTATTTATAAAGTTTTGTATATTTAAATTAAGTATCATAAATATAAGAACAATAATATAAAATTTAAATACTTTTGAAATTAAATTTGAAGTTTTGTTTTCGGAGAATATTAGCTTAAAACTTCAAATATGAAGTTTTATAAACTTTAAAATAGAGTGTCTTTTCTGGAAATGCTCTTATAAAAATCAAGAATACATTACACACATATACAAAAATCTGTTTAGAATTGTCTTGATACTGGCTAGCTAGGTGGTTATCTAAAGACTCGTCCGAACGACGTATCGGGTGATTTGAATCACTTCTTATTCAATGCAAAACAATGGCTGAATGTTTATTTCTTCGATATATACCTATCAGACCCAAAAATTCAAAACATATATAGAAAAGTTATATTGACTTGTAGTCACGGCGGCTTCAAGTAAAAGAGGGTCATAAACTCATGATTGTCTAAATTAAGATATGAATTATTAGTAGTATTAAAATAGGTTGGGGTCCGAAACCACATCAAAGAGACAATGGGTGCATGTGCACGCATAATTTTTTCAATTCTTTTATAATTTGTATGTTACAATGAGAGGAAAATACTAGATAAAATAGAAATCTCTTTTTATTGCACCCATTGATTCATTTTTTACACTTTGTGCACCCATAGGATATTAAATCTAGATTCACCCCTGGTTGGGGATGAGCACTATCGTCGGTCTCATGATTTAACACAAAGAACTATGCTAATTTCGATTTTTACATAGAAAGTAACTAGTAGTACATTAATTTCAGTAGAAGGAAAGATTAATTTCAGAAAGATCATGCATGCATCTATTCACATACTACGTTTAAAGTTTTCCAACAAGTGAGTTACAAAGAAAACAGTTTCTAAGTTAATTGCAAAGTGTTAGTTGGTTCTGTTATATTCAATTTCTTTTTGTCAAAGTTTCGAATATAGATCCATTGAAAACTAATCATATATATATAAATGCTCACTGAACAAACATGCGAAGCACGGTATGATTATATGATAGCTGACATACTTTATCCAGGGAAATAGTGTGGGTAAGATTTGAGACAATGTACAAAACAAAAAGAGTTTTGACCGAATCCAAGAGAAAAAGAACAAAAATAATTATATGAATTATAAATAATTAAATATTAAATGGTCCTCGCTTTATCGAGTCTCTATCTTTCTACAGAACAAAAAGCATATGAGAATGAAGTTAATTTGTCCACAAAAATCAGATCCACTGCATCTATACATACAAAAGAAAAGGAATGCATACGTCTTGTAATTCTGTTCTTCTTGTCTCGTTAATAAAGGCATTTAATGACAAAATCGTAACCATAGGGAAAAAAGTTCGAACATATTGTCAAACGATGTTAAGTAATGATTACGTGATTCATCATATAATCCCTAGACACCGAATGTGCTTGTTTTTTTTTTTGAAAAAAAAGAAAGAAAGAATGTGCTTGTTTTGATAACCAACTCCAATGTTCCAAGAGAGTGTCACATGTTTAGAACACGACTATGCGTTCCGAAGTGTGACAAATAATTAATGAATTTCTTTTTGAAAATAATTTGAACATATATTACTAAAAATACATATATAATCCATCTACAAAAAAAATATAGTATTTGGAACAAAAAAATGTTGGTGACAAACGAAAGGATGAACTTATGAGAAATTAAAACGATAGGATATTAATAAGTGTATGTTAAGAGTGTTCTCGTAACATTAATATAGTTTAACAACATCTTCATTATAGACTAACATCATTTGATGAAACTCCAGAATTCTAATAAGTTCAGTTGTTCCAACCAATGGCCTCTCCATCTCTTACACTTTAAGATAAAACATAATTTCACCGACGCTACCACCCCATCACTACGTACCTTCTATCTAGTCTCCACGTTAATACTTAATCCGTTGGATTTGAGCACGTAGATCCTATTTAGACTTCTTCTTCTAATATATCCTATATAAACTTGATTAAATATATACAAATCACGAATAATGAAGCATGGATACTCTTTTGGATTACACAAATTCAAACGGTCATGACAGAAATGAGAAGATTTATATTAATGAAAGTATTATAAAAAGAGAATATCCTCTCCGCATCATTAAAACTCAGGCAAAAAAAATCGTTACTAAATGTTTTTTTACAAGTTCAAATGGTGTCTTTTTACTCATTTCACAAAATAAACATACAGCTATACTTCTATTAAATACTCCCTCAGTATTTAAAAGATTATTGTTTTAGATTTTATTTCCGTATATAAGAAAATTGTATTAGACTTTAATTAATACACATTGCTTTAAAGCTATAACATAAATTTCAATCCAATATGGATGGTATAATTTTTTAAAAATCAACCAAAACTTAAAAATAAGACAAAATAATATATTAAAATATGTATTAATTTTGTATTGACATGTTTAAAATTCCAAAATGGAGTGAAATGGAGTATGAAGTAAGAAGTGCTCCAACCCAACTTCATATCTCATTCCATAATAGAATTTACTCCATAAATAGAGTAGTCTAATTTTTGTTTGTTCATCAGTCTATTATGGAGTGAAATATGTAGTTGGGTTGAAGCAATTTTACTCTATTTTCTCTTTTACTCTATTTTAGAAGAAAATATGAAGTTTTACATAGGAGATGCTTTTAACCGGTGTGCTACAACGGAAAGCATATATTTAAATAAATTAGCTATTAAGAAAAATATAAATAGACAATCCCAATGAATTAGGTTAAATGTATATGGAATGAGAAGAAATAAATACACTTAGCACGACTTGATTCAGATTCAGAGTATCGAACACACTCTTTCCTCTAATTCACCAACCCTCCTTGCGGTTTCAGGCATCCAAAAGCACATAAATGGCAACTAATTAAAGCCGCCACGCTAGTATCTAGCTAGTAGCTACCCATGTCAAACGTCATTCCTTTTTTTCAGTTTGTTTCTTATGATTTGGTATTACCATCTTTTGTTTCATCAGTTTCTCTTTTTTTTTTTTTTAATATACTTAAAATTGATTTTTGGGTTATTAAAGACACTGATAAAACAAACCAAGTAATTTAATGGTAATTAATTTGGGCGATTAATGGGTCTCAAAAATCTCATAAGTGTGCATTTTAAAATAAAATCTAATTAACTGAACTTTAAATAAATATATAAATGAAAAAAGGAAAAAGGGTATTTGTTGTCATAGGGTGAATACTGAATACTGAATTGGAAAATGTTGCTCCTCAGTGCATGAGCTTCACCTGTAAGCTGTTACGTCTTTCTCTCTCACACACACATAAAAAGCAAAACGGACAAAACATCAAATGAAAAAAAAAATCTACACGACATTATATATATACACACAAACATATGTGGAGTAAGGTTGAAAGCCAAAATTTTGTAGGAAGTAAAGAAGCTTCGCATAATTTGTAGCTTATCGGAATGTTTATGGTAGGAGTGGTGATCGTGCTATTGGTGGTGCTTCCGGCCGTTCTTCCGCCGCTTCCACCGCCGCCGATGATTGTGATGGGAATTCCGGTGGTGCTGATGGTAATGCTTATTTACTTAGCCATCTACCATCCTCCTCTTTCTTCCTTGGACACTACGTATACAGACATGAAACGTGACGGTGAGACAGTGAGTCGATTGATCCTGATTACGGATGCACATATGTAAAATGCATCGTCGACGTCGTTTAATGGATTTTGGTTTCATCTTAATGAAAATTGTATGCAGTTTCATTTGATTCTTATTTAGAACCCCTTTTCTAACGTTATGTATCGAAGTATACATGTACTTTTTTTTTTTTGATCAAATATACATGTACTTTTATTAACAGCAAAAATAAAAGTATACGTACATGCAACGTCATAAATCTCAGTAAAAAACATAATAAAATGGAGTTCAATTCTCGCTCGACTCACTCTCGATAGAAAGCTGAAACTCTGAGTGAATACTCCGACGTACGAGTCCTTGCTTTGTTAAGTAATCCATAAAACGAATGCCAAATATCAGATCAAAAAGAAAAACAATTTCTCTTTTACGGAAAATTTTCAATTCTACCACAAGTTTAATAATACCATTTTTCAAATTTACCATTAATGAATATGATTATTTTCATAAATATCTTAAATGTATGATAAAATAGGACTAAACTAATTTTTTAAATATTTATAGAACATTTATAGATCCAACCTCAATCCCTTAATACAAACCCTAAACAATAATCACTAAAAAGTCTAAATCCAAATATTAACATATTTTTTTATTGATAGTATTTTTTAAAAATGCTTTTAACTTGGAGTATTTCTAACATTTTTTTCTTTATAAATAAGCCTGGAAGACTTAAGTATAGGAAACTTCCAAATTAAAATGTCTTGAAACTTTGATGTTAGTTAAATTAAAAGTAGTATTAAAATTTAAACAAAAAATAGATTTAAATTAATCATAATACGCTGCATTTATCTTGGCGGGTATTGTGGAATCAATTCCGATCTTTTGTTTTATTTGAGACATTTATACGAAAATGATGCATTATATTGGGAAATTTAGTGGGTCATGAACTTCAATCTACTAACCTTTTTAGTGTCATTATTCATTAATTGCTGAATGCCAACTCATGAATATCTAAACGCTTGTCGACAAAAAAGAAAAAAAGAATATCTAAACGCTTGTTGACGAATTTGGTTTGCTCCAAGCTCTTTTTTGTTTCTTAGATTTTATGTTCTTCAAATTTTTGAACAAACTGTTCTGTCCATATTCATAGACGGCGTTTCTGGAAATCCACAAGCAATGAAGAAGGATGATTAACATATAATTTTGTTGACTTGTTTCGTTGAAAAAGATTAATTTCTTTTTTGAAATTCAAATTAGGGAATTGCCAATATACGACGAGAATGTAGTTATAAGTTTAAAAGCTGAATTTGTGTTTATAAATAAAAGCCACACGCAAGGGTTTGTTCAGCTTTGACTCAAAGGCCGTCCCAGTCCATACTCCTCGACCAAAGCTTGTTAATAACGTTTGTAAACCGTTTATTCTCGAATCAAGAAGTTATATTTTGATATATAAGGGATGTTAGTGGGAATAAAATTTATAGAGAGTTAGTTGATTTTAAAAGTATAGAATTTTTTTGATTTTGGAGAGAGTTGAAGAAAATTTTGTATATTATGAAAATCTATGAAAATAAATACCTAAAAAAGATTTTAAGAATTCAATATATGTATTATTCTAAAAATCTTATTATATGAACTAAATAGTTAAAAAATACAACTCCCAATAATATTAATTTTAATAGAATTATAAAATCATTAAAATCTAAAATTTTTGAATAACAAAGTATTTTGTGTGGAATTACAAAATCATCAATCTAATAACACTAGATTTTATTAGGGAGAAAATTTTACTTTTACACTTTGTTTAGTACCACTATTCATATATACAAATAACATTTAATAGAATTACAAATCAATAAAAATAAGACTTTTTGAATAACAAAAAATTTGAATGGAATTAGAAAAAAATCTTATACTAATAACAATAGATTTTATTAAGGTTTTAAAAATTCACAAACCAATAACCTTAGAATCTCAAAATTTTATAACTCATCTAGAATTTGCCTACCAATAACGCTCCCCCCCTCCCCCTGGACTTTTTAAAATTTAAATTCTAACAATCATCATAACGTCTGGTCGTTGAAAAAAAAGAATGGGTTCTTGTGTTTCTTGATTTTAAATGAATAACTGAGTTTAATTCGTTTCGAACAAACAGTCAAAACTAACGGCAGAGATTTCACGAGATAATTTATAAAGAAAATTTGAAAACAAAAATTGAAACTGAAAGGGAAAATACAATGAATCGTTAAGGAAAGAAGAGGACGTAATGACTTCCCTCGAAAATACATTGAACTTAAACTCTCTTTGCCATTTATTTTCTTTTAATCTTTTTTCTTGTTTTGGTAAAATTAGTAATCTGACATCTACTGCTTTCGGTGAGGATGCAATGAACATGTCAATTCCAATTTTTGTTGGTGCTTAAAACAATTTTTTCGAAGTGTTTAAGAACTTTCTATATCTCATAGATTGGAGAAATTCATGGGACACGACTAAAACTTGTCGTCAAGACACGCACGTTGACAAATGTCAGCTATATCTCTGTTTCGTTAACCACGTGAGAGCTGAGACAAGAGGGAGTTAACATCAAACTGAATTGAGTTTCCTTTGACAACCGGACACACACGTACCTTTCTTGTGACCCACATTGCCTATAATGGGGACAAACAAAAGCATCGGTTGTAAGAAACCGTGGTATTCGTCTTAAAACGTTCACCGTATTTGATGCATTACTAGAAAAATATCTCATTCACTAGTTGCAGATAAGCTGATTCGAACCACTGACAGAGTAATGATCAGCAAGTACAAACACATGCATAAAAATTAAAGTTCAATGCAATGTTTAAGAATTAATTGTTTTCTCATTTATATTAGGGTCTGAAATATCAGATTATGTCGGTTAAAATGTAAGATTTTTAACTATATTTTATTCCTATTTTCTTTTGCACCTCCCCACAGAAGGGGACATTTTGAAATTACAAGGTTACAGATGATGATGAATTGATGATAACATGATGACAATTTTGAAATTACCAGGTTAAAATGTTACGGCGTGATTCACTGCAACACAACAGTTTGGTTTCAAAAACATTGTTCATGAAAATTTATTTACTTTCTATTTATCTGTTCATGAACCAATATACTTGTTTATTATAATACCTGTGTCATATATACCTGCTTGTTTCTACAAACATAGTTTGTAAAAAAAAATAAAGTTATTTATTTTGTAGTGTCTTTTGGTGTGGACCTCACTTGTTAATTACATTGGAAAAATGGGAATCGTCCTTTCATGTCCGAAAGACAGACTGAAAAAGGTTGTACCATCTGTTCATTAGTCCTTGATATACCATTAGATTCACTTAAGATGGTTAAAAGTGATTTCGGATTTATTGCTATATATTTTTTTTTAAGTTTTTGCATCTGTCTCTTTAAAAATGCACGATTGTTCTCTTTTTGAACGCTCATTCTATTTTCTAATATCTAGTTTTAGAAAACGACAGAAAAAGGGTTTTTGGGTTAGAAAGCTTAACTGTAACGTTAATAAAGATCAAGAATACATTACACACATACCCAAAAAATATGTTGAGAATTGTCTTGATACTGGCTAGCTAGGTGGTTATCTAAAGACTCGTCCTAACGAAGTATCGGGTGATTTGAATCACTTCCTATTTAATGCAAAACAATGGCCGAATGTTTATCCCTTCGATAGGAGTATATATCTATCAGACCCAAAAATTCAAAACATTTATAGGAAAGTTATACTGACCTGTAGGCAAGGCGGCTGCAAGTAAAAGAGGGTAATAAACTCGTGATTGTCTAAATTAAGATATGAATTATTGGTAGTAAAATAGGTTAGGGACGGATGAGCACTATCGTCGGTCTAATGATATAACAGAAAGAACTATGCTAATTTGGGTTTTTACATAGAAAGTAAATAGTAGTACATTAATTTCAATATATGGATAGATTAATTTCAAAAAGATCATGCGTGCATCTACGTTCTATTTTTTTTCCAACAAGTGGGTTAAAAAGAAAACAGTTTTCAAAGTTAATTGCAAAGTGTTTGTTGGTTCTGATAAATTGAAGGACTATATTTTACTGAAATCAACTTTTTTTTTACAAAGTTATAGAACATAAACATTGATAAACTAATCATATGTAAAGCTCATTGAACAAACATGCGAAGTACTGTATGATTATATGATAGCTGACATACTTTATCCAGGGAAATAGTGTGGGTGAGATTTGAGAGTTGGGACAATGTACAAACCAAAAAAAGATTTTGACCGAATTCAAGAGAAAAAGAACATGAATAATTATATGAATTAGAAATGATTAAAGATTAACTGGTCCTCGGTTTAACGAGTAAATCTTTCGACAGAACAAAAAGCATATGAGAATGAAGTTAATTTGTCCACAAAAATCAGATCCACTGCATCTATACATACAAAAGGAATGCATACGTCTTGAAATTCTGTTCTTTTTGTCTCGTTTTTTTTTTTGAACAAAATTCTTTTTGTCTCGTTAATAAAGGTATTTAATGACAAAATCGTGACCATTGTGGTTGTCTTCAAGCTGAGAATATCGCCTGCGACCATTGGCGTTCGAGTCTCGTAAACGTTTTCTGAAATCTTCTATTATGATGGGCTTCCAGACCAACTAATTTCTACCATTTCCCCTCTAACTTGCGTGGGGCTCCAGCCCATTTGGACAGTCAAGACTCAATCAGGCCTGCTCTCTTGTGGGTCCACATGGAACAACTTCGATTCTACACTAAGGGGGGGTGTATTGAATCTGAAATTTGAAGTGATTTGATTTTTAGTGAGTTTTTAGATGATTGTAGAAGAATTTGAGATTTGGGGTGATTTTTGTTAAATAACTCTAGAATCTCATCTTAAAACATAGGATTTGGATTTTTATTTTTATAACTAAAAAAACACTCTAAAAACACCTAAAGAACTCTGAAATCTTCAACTTAAATTGTGTTCAATAACAGTGAATTTTAGAGTATTTTATTAAATGACAAGTTCAATAACACCGGATTTTAAAGTGATTTTTAAAATCCATGTTTGAATAACAGTGAATTTGTAATTTTAAGACAAATCACCTCAAACACTTAGTTGAATACACCCCCCTAAGATGATTCTTATCATGGGGTTTATTTTGGTTTTATTTGGGGAACGTGTTTGCACTAGTGTCTCTGTAAGAAAACTCTTGCCTCCTTTTTTCTATATTGCACCAAACTTTAGCAAAAGACAAAATCGTTACCATAGGGAAAAAAAGTTCGAACATACTGTGAAACGACGTTATGATTACGTGATTCATCATATAATCGCTAGACATCGAACGTGCTTGTTTTCATAGACAACTTCAATGTTCCAAGAGAGAGTCACACGTTTAGATCAACACTTGATTATGGATTCCGAAGTGTGACAAATAATTAATGAATCTCTTTTTTTAAAAAAAAATTTGAACATATAGAGTATTGGAACAAAAAAAAATGTCGGTGACAAAGGGAAAAGATGAACCTATGAGAAAACGATAGAATACAAATAAATGTTATGTTAAAGAGTGTTATCGACATTTTCATAATGGACTAACATCATTTGATGAAACTCCAGAATTCCAACTCTAGTTGTTCCAACTTGGGTTCCAAGTCTCGATCTCATACTCTTTTAGGGTTCAACGAAGGTCTCGGAGAGAGAATTTAGAGAGAGGAAAGAGGAAAGAGGAAAAAGTCTGGCATTGAAAGTGACGAACACACACTACTATGACTTCGAATGGGTAAAACAGATAAATGCAGATCATGCAGATCAAATAGAACAAATGCATATTAAATTATTCAATAAATTATTGTATTTAAATAAATATTGAATTTTTATTAAAAATTAAATATCTAAACATAATAACAACTGATTATAAATAAATAATAAATATCATGTTGACAAAAATATCAATAAATACCATAATTTTAATAAGTATCATAAAATTTAAAATTATATAAAACATCACAATTACAGAAATTAGAAAGAGTATTCTTGTTTTGCTCTTATTTTTTGTATATTTATTTGATTTTGGTTCTTTATTACTATTTGGTTCAACTATAAAACTAACATTGACAATCTCTTGTATATGTTATTTTATCAACAAAATCTTCATTTAAATTTTCAAAATATGAAATACATAAATGTATATGCAAGAACAAAAAAATACGTTTGATATTTCACAGATATTAAGTAATTATAAAATTATATGCAGTTAAATTATGAATTACCAAATATGAATATATTTATTACTTTTTGAACATATAAAATAATATGGTTATTAAGAAATCTTTGTTATTTAATGCATCGGTGTTGTCATTAAGTATGCAAGTGTGTGATTTTATCCAAAATGGAATCGTTTTGATGTAAATGGCATTCATATATTCATGTTTTCTATTCTCTACAAAAATTTAAATATGAGTTTTAATATGTATTTATATTTACTACAAGCATTTCAATATGATTTTTAATATTTATGTACTATCTTTGGTTTCATGGTGTGAGAAAGAACTTTAATTTAATACCATATATTATTAATTCATGTTTCACATAGTTCGATCTATTACAAATCTACAAGTTTTTTACTCCACGTAGTTTTCTATCTAGATTTATAATTTTTTTTTGTGTGCAACATAGAGATTTATGATTAACATAGTTTTTTTTTGTCTTTAATTTGACAATTATTTTGCCCTTGCATAGCAGGGGACATAATACTAGTAACTCATAAACCAAGAGACATCATGTGCGCCATGAAAACGTTTACTTGTCATTACGCAATTACACGGCAAATGTGTTCGACACTTGTTCTTCTTCTCCAGTGGTTGTTTTCACCTGGTGGTCGGAGTTAGCTTCCGGCGTGTCTTCTTCACTCGGCGGTACAAGTTGCCAGAACATTGCAAGATACTTGTCCCATTCCTCCACAATCGTTGCTCCTTTACTGCTCCCTGTTTTCTCCTGTTTATAATTTCAAGAACAGAACATAGAAACGAATCTTCAGATGATTTTACATGTAAACAGTTGGAAGATTGAACGTTTAGGTATGAAGAGAAAGGACAGAGACTTACCACATGAGCTTGGATCAGGTTCTTAAGCTGTGTTTGCCCCACTTGTGAAGTCACTCTCTGGATCTTCACTATCTCTTTGTTCACCTGTTTCAATGCCGTTTCATTTCAGTGAAATGTTATTTCGAGATAGCTCATGAGGAGAGTTGGTGATGTTAAAACCTTAGGGAGCAGAGTGTTGTCCTCGTCAAGAATATACGCCAGTCCACCTGTCATACCTGCAGCAACATTTCTACCGACTCTGCAATTTCAAAGAAGTAACATTTGGCGGTTAAAACACTTTTTAAGTTCTAGGTTTTGGTTTCGTGGTCGACGAAAAGAGGGTTTTTACTTACTTGCCAAGTACAACTACACAACCACCAGTCATATATTCACAGCAGTGATCTCCAGTGCCTTCAACGACAGCTTGAGCTAGAGAGTTTCTAACCGCAAATCTCTCTCCTGCTTTTCCTCTCACAAATAGTAAACCACCGGTTGCACCATACAGACAAGTGTTTCCTACAATAGTTGCATCTTCAGGAAGAAAACCAGTCGACTCCACTGGTAATATCACAACTTCACCTCCGGCCATTCCCTTGAGGCAAAAGTGTATTATTAGACCAGACCATTAATCCAAAAATATTGTAGAAAGAAAACATTGATTTTGAGACGCACCTTTCCTACATAGTCGTTAGCTTCACCTACAAGACGTATGTTCATTCCTGGACTTAGAAAACATGCAAAAGATTGGCCAGCACTTCCATTGAACCTATTGGGGTACATAGTGGATCATGTAAGTTAGTTCTCATTATATATAGTCAAAGTTTGTTTTGTGTTCATTGTATCGTAGCTTACGTTAGGTTCAGTTGTCCAGCAAAACCAGTGTCTCCGTATTTTTTCGCAATTACTCCCGCAATCCTACCGCCAACAGCACGGTCCACATTGTATATACTCATGGTTTTGTGAACCATTTTCTCATTCTCAATTGCATCCATTATCTGGGAAACAACCAATAAGTTAGTATTAAGTCAGTCTTCTCTTCGTTGCCATAAATACAAAGAACATCGTTCTTTCAAGTCTAGCCTCTTCTAAAGTAGAAGGGTTTTGACATTCATAAACAGCTAAACACTACATAACCAAACGATCAGCTAAAGAATCTATAAGTAAGACACTACTAGTTACCTCCGGATCCTGAAGTAGAGTATCATCAAGGACAGGACCATTTGAGTGAACCTCCTGCTTCCTAATGGAAGTACTGCTACGTTTTGGCAGCCCAACGGACTGCAAATTTGAAGAAACGATCAGCTTGCTATACACACCGATACAACGTGTGTATAGGCAACATAATTCCGGACTACTTACAGATAAGAGATAACTGAGGTCAAGATGAGTTTTCACGAGAGAGATATCTCTAGGTTTTAGCAAATCTGTCCGCCCAATTATGTCATCCAATTTTTCATATCCCAACTGAGCTAATATGCCCCTCACCTACGACATTAGGATGAAACGTTAGGCATTAAAAATTGGTGATAATTTTTTGTATCAGTGATATTTTCTTTAAGATTACCTCCTCTGCAATATACAAGAAGAAATTGACAAGATCACCAGGCAGACCAGGGAAACGTGCACGAAGCTCCTCTCTCTGTAACCAAATTTAGGAAATATTAGCGGGAATTGGTTATGAAATTGAAACATGAATGAGTAAAAAGAGAGTTTCAGTTTACCTGACTGGCAACACCAACAGGGCAGTTATTAGTGTGGCAAATGCGAGCCATAATACATCCTGTAGCAATCATTGCCAAGGTACCAAACCCATACTCATCGGCACCCATGGCTGCAGCAATTAAAACGTCAACACCACTCTTGAATCCTCCATCAACCCTGATAAGCACTCTTTCCCTGAGTCCATTTCCAATGAGAGTCTGCAAAAGATTTAATCTTAGCTTTAAATAACATCCAAGAATTAATCAGGGAGAAAATGGAAAACTGGAGCTGATAAAAAGATATGCGGTTTCCAGCTACCCGTGCCAACTAAATAAAATAACAAATTCCACGACAAGACTATACCTGCTGGGTTTCAGCTAGTCCAAGTTCCCATGGGCCACCGGCATGCTTTATGGAACTTATAGGGCTGGCTCCAGTTCCACCATCATACCCTGATATCTGTAAACAAAGAAGCATCATAAATTTCAAAATTATTGTAATTTGAAAATATGTAAAAAAAAAAGATAGTCACTGGGTAAACTAGAAAAGGCATGATACAAGTGGTTCTTGAAGCCAAGTTCATACTGTTTAAATACCTAGGCCTTAGCAAGGCCCCGAAGAGTACATTTTAAAAGAAACTGATGGCATAATTACATGTCTTTTTGCTAAGACGTTGCTAAAGAATTGCAAAATCTGAATAGATAAAAATATTCTCTAATTTCAGATCTCTCACAAACTTTGAAAGAAGTGCATACCTGTATGATATCAGCATTAGCCTTCGCTACACCTGAGGCAACTGTTCCTATTCCAACTTCTGATACAAGTTTGACTGACACTTTCGCCTTAGGGTTGACCTGAGTATAAATTTTGGTTAAGAGGAAACCCCTGATTCTCAAAGTTGGCCAAAATATTTACAGTCAAAGAAAGGTACCTGGTGAAGATCAAAGATCAACTGTGCCAAATCCTCTATGGAATAAATATCATGATGTGGAGGTGGAGATATAAGCGGAACTCCTGGTTTAGAGTTTCTAAGTCTCGCAATATATGCGCTAACTTTTTTCCCAGGAAGCTGGCCACCTTCGCCTGGCTTCGCTCCTTGAGCAACTTTAATTTCCAACTGGTCTGCATTAACCAGAAACGTCGGAGTGACACCAAAACGCCCTGAAGCAACCTATGAGAAGACACAAGGTCATTTTGGTCTATGAAAATCACTAAGAGTCTGAATGGTGGGGACAAAGAGTTCTTAAATGACTTCCTGAGAGTACCAGACTGTACACATGAAAATAAGCAGCTCCTATACCTGCTTGATAGCACTTGTAGCCGTATCTCCATTTCGAAGACCTTTAAGGTGTGGCAGCGTTGAAGAGTAGCCATCAACAACATCTGTTAGCGGCTTCCAGCGGATTGGATCCTACACAGATAGACAGTGAATTCTTTTTAACTAATGTGGTAAATTATACTATTTGGAAGTTAAAATATACTTAGATAGATAAAAATTACCTCGCCTCCTTCCCCTGAGTTGGACTTTCCTCCTAATCTGTTCATTGCAATAGCAATTGTCTCATGAGTTTCTCTCGAGATTGCTCCAAGAGACATTCCACCTGTACAAAACCGCTCCACAATAGAGGAAGCAGGCTCAACCTTCCCAACAGGAATAGGCTTACGGTCACTTTTGAACTCGAGAAGATCGCGGAAAACCTACAGAAAAAGAATATATAAAACATAATATTCACTTTTTCCAGAATACAGGGTCGGATATGAAGATGAATGTGTAGCACTCACCGTGATAGGACGGTTGGCTAAATGCTGCTGATAGACTGCGTAAGCTGTCTCACTCTTTTCGCGGACGGCTTTATGAAGTAGTTTAGACATCTCTGGATTGTTTCCATGATATTCGCCTTTCAAATAACAAATAATACTAGATCAGCGATAGTACTAGAATGCTTCTGCATAAAGAATGGTAGTAAATAATCTACTAAAGAGTCAGTAAAATAGTATAGAGAAAGGTGCGTCTGTGAATATTCAACCAAGTATGTAAGAAAATATACAATTCAAAAGCTCTAATTAACTCGACAATGTTACACGTATAAACGCTAACAGACGCAGTAGTATATATGTGTTTGTGCATAGATATGAAAAGGCTTATGACCAAATAAGGTTGCAGTCTAGAAAGGTACCTCCAGGTCTAAACTGAATGAAACCAAAGTTCTCTAGCCGTTTAGCTGTATCCTCGGAAAATGCCCTCACCCAAAAAGTTAACGTCTCCCTAGCTAGCTGCAGAATATAGGAAGACATAAGGATGAGTGGCCCTGAAATCTCTCTGAATTAGAAATGATCTTACTTGAAAGATAAGAAAACGTGAGAAGCATTCGACAATAGACGAGATCTCAGGCTTTTATCAGAACTTTCGACAATTGTAAACTAAACAGTCATAAGGCGTTCACAGAAAAATAGGGATAAACATACAGCTACTGTCATAAGACTTTGCCACTAATCAGTATATATCTCCCCTCTAGCTAAAACTATATTTATCAGACACATTGAGCTATTCATCTTCTAAAACTTCTCACTGGGTAGAAAAGAACAAACATTATACATAGGTTTATTACAGAACCCAAAAAGCACACACATATCTTGCGAATGTGTGCAAATATTAGTATACGCTCCTTGGGTTTGAGAGTATAAATAAATATAGCATATAACTGAGGTCTAGAACCTTAATATTAAAGAGGTAAGAAGTTTATCTGAGAAAAATGCTCCAACAAATATTCTCTTAAACCAGGTAACTCATTAAATCTTAGTATTCCAAAAGGTTTGGGAGTATTCTGACCTCATCCAAAGTTAATCCACCAATTCGAGATGCACTACCACGGAATGAAAATTCAACAACCTCCTTCCCCAATCCATAAATCTCAAATATTTGTGCTCCACAATAACTGAAAATAGAGAGCTCAGACATTAAAATTGGAAATAATCAGATCGTGATTAGGATCGAAAAAACAAAATAGATTGTTGAGAAAATTGAACCTGGAGAATAATGAGATGCCCATCTTAGAAAGAACCTTAAGAAGACCAGTGTTAACAGCCTGCGGTAGCAATTAAAAGAATCTTAGGATGCTTCTTCCATTTCTTATAAAGACAGAGGCAGTGTACAAGAGGGAAATATATACATGCAAGCGAGAAATCAAATGACAACAAAAATTGTCAACAACTAGAAGTTTAGAATCATTAACATGTCTAACCTTGCGATAATTCTTTTGAGCCTGTTCCATAGTTACGGTAGGCATTTTTCCGTTTCTCATCATGTTCACGGTCTTGTTGCTCAGACGCCACTGTCTGCATGTCTCCAGTGCCAGGTGCGGGCATATAGCACTGAAATAATATTCTCAAGTCAACTCAAAATTAATAATAAGAGAAAATTAAGAACAAGAGCGTATTTATAAACTAGAGACTAAACCACGTGAGAATAAACATGAGCCTGTTGAGAGTGCTAGCATTTGGTATAAGAGAGACACAAGAATTCCATATTACTTTCTGCTTTCATATGAAAAGAAACAGCCTAAAGGGATGAAAGATTTAATGAAAAGGAAAAGTAAGAACCTTGCTCCATATCCAATCAAACATGCAAAGTGATGCGTACTAAAGCATTGAGCTGTATCTGCAATTATCGAAGCTGACATCCGAAGACCGTTCTCGATCAGATGTTGGTGAACAGCACCTACCGCCAACAACATTGGAATTGCAGGTCGAGTGGGTTCCTGAAAAAGGGACAGGCTGCTGAGTAAACATTAAAAGTGAAGTTATGAAATATATAAAGATAGCAAGAGCAAAGACAATAATGTCGCTAGTCCAGAAAGAGAGCCTAGCGTGTAGCTGTTAGAAGAAAAAAAAAGTGACGGTGATAACCATACATTTATATATTATAGCCCTAAAATTACAACTGACAGCATACACTTGGAAAGATGTATGTACCGGATTATCAGATCTGTCTGAGAGAACAAGCACTTGGGAGCCATTACGAACAGCTTCATCTGCAGCTTCGCAGAGTTTTAGAAGAGCCTTCTTCAAAGATCCATCAATTCCTCTATGTATGTCAAAAAATGTGGGCAAGACTTGAGATTTCAAATGTGGATCGCTGAGCAAACCCTCAAGCTCCCGTTCATTTAGTACAGGACCAGACAAAACAACCTGCTCATGAAATCACAGGTCTGAATGAAATCTTGCAAAATATCTAAGCCAAATTAAATCCAAATTATAAGCACTCTTACCTGTGACACATTCTGAGGCCCAACCTCCAATATATTCCCACGCTTTCCAATATTAACTTCCAGTGACATGACTAATCCTTCTCTAAGAGGGTCAATAGCTGGATTTGTAACCTGTAAGTAGACCATGTGACGAACCACAAAGGGAACCATTCAAGGACAGTTCAATGATCTACTAAGACAAAGCACGTTTTCAACTAAACTAGACCAGAAATAACAGACTGTTCAAATTGTACCCTTTCAGTAAGAAGAACAAACCTGAGCAAACCGCTGCTTGAAATAATCATAAAGCATATGTGGCTTCTGAGACAATACAGCCACTGGAGCATCATCCCCCATGCAAAACGTCGGTTCTTTTCCCTGTGCAGCCATTGACTCAATTACCATTTGAACATCTTCGCTCGAGTAGCCAAATGCCCTAGTCCCTCAACGTAGAATAGCCAAAATTAGTATTGATTACAAAAGCAATTACAGCTATTGATGAACTTTGTACTCTGAATAAAATCAACATGTTCACCCACACAACTGATATACGCCCCGCATACAAGAAGATAATAATAGTTATTGAAAAGTTAAGTACTTTTGACTTAATCATTAGATGTTGCGATAATAACACATGATGGAAGCATAGAGCAGGAGAACAAAAAGGCTTACTGTTGGCGTCGTAAGGTCTCTTCAGTCTCCATGACTGCTGACGAAAGAAAAGTAGAAGGCTTCAAGGTTCGCAGGTTTTCACTAACCCACTTTCCATATGGGTTATATGATGCAACCCGCTTCTTCACTTCTGTGTTCTCATATACCTGAAATTTCACATATTAGCAATGGGAGACAACTCCAAAATTATATATTGGACAGATTAGAATCTAAGAGCATGGTCAGGTGCACCAACCTGTCCACTTTCTAAGTCAACAGATATCATCATGCCAGGTCCTAGACGACCCTTCATGGTGACTTTCGATTCATCCATTGGAAGAACTCCGACCTGTATAAAGGCATGACTTAGCAACTTACTGAAGCCAAGATATAAACAAAAATTGACACTAGAGCCCCAGTGTATACTAAACAATTATCTATCCTCATTTGCAAAGCACTGACTCGGTTTCTAAAGAAAAACTTGATTTCCTAGAGTGACAATAAAATACCTAGATTTTACTCTAAAAGATCACCAAGAAACTAGTTTATACTGCTCATCTATCTCAGAAAACCAATTAGCATAGCTATGTCAAGAAAGAAAACGAAAAAACTACCAAAGCAATTAAACAAATTGGTTTTCAGACATGTCAAGCTTTAAGATTCAACATAAGCCCAACATCTTCTGGCAATCATTACCACCATGGGTAGATAAAGAACAAGTACAAAGAGTAAAAGACAAACGCACCTCAGAGGCTACATAGACAACATTATCACTTGTCCGCCAATATCTAGCAGGCCGAAGTCCATTGCGGTCGAGGCAAGCTCCGACAGTCTTTCCATCACTGAAACAAACAACTCAAGCTATGTTTAAAATGTGAAAGCAGAAAAAAGAAATGCAACAGACTTCTTAGCTAAACTGTTTATCACTCTGAGGTACAAATTACCATCAGGGTCATTTGCCCGCAAAATTGTCCACAATTGTGGAGATTTTTAAAAGAAGAACAGCAAATATCAGAGTGATCAAGACTTGCAAGCCCAGTAATGAGTACTCAGGTTTCTTTGTTTGATAAATTTCGGAGGAAGAAGGGTAACTGAAATGTCAATCTTACTCGCATGACTAAATAAAGGCTCAGAAATCACCAAGCAAATTACCTGAACAATACCAATGCAGGTCCATCCCAGGGCTCCATCTGGCCCTTGTAGTAATCATAAAAGTCTACAGCCTACAGTTAAAAAGCTGATAAGAGAAGAACTTGCAAGTATCCATAATGATCAAAAAAGCAAACACAAGCAATACCTCAGGGTATTTAATCATTAAGGTCGGGTGATTTTTATATGCCTCTGGCACAAGAATCATTAAAGATTCCTCTGGAGTCCGCCCACTTCTTATCAAAAGCTGCACAACCACACTAATATAAATACATTGAACTCTTGCAGCAATAAAATCAAGTCATAACCAAGTTTTTTAGTCAACAGTCAGAGAAGTTTGATGTAAGCAGAATATCACTATTGCCTTTTTGTTTTAGTTCCACAAGTAACAGACCATTCTCTGCTTCTTCTTTATTTCTCCAAAAGTGAGCCACAACGGGAAAACAGAAGTTAGGAGGTCAAGTGACTCTTACTTCTGCTGCACTATCAAGATTAGAGGAGTCTGAAGCCTTTGGATTGCTAATTGGGCGAATATCATTTTCACGTCCATGCCAGACAGGTGATCTTAGAGATGCTTCTCGAGATGTCATCCAGTTTAGGTTCCCCTGCAAAACTTGTTTGGTTTAAGTTAAGAGGTCCTAGCTTAGTTTTAGATCCAACAAACCTATCGACCAGAACAGAAGCATAACCTGAATGGTATTTATTTCCCCATTGTGTCCAAGAAACCTCATGGGCTGAGCAAGAGGCCATCTAGGACTAGTATTTGTGCTAAATCTTCGGTGGTAGATAGCAAAAGCAGATTTATAAAGATCATTCTGAAGGTCGGTGTAAAACAACCCAAGAACTTCTGAGCGAAGCATTCCCTTGTAAACAATGGTCTGGTTGGACAAAGAGCTGAAGTAGAGCTCAGAGGCCCAAGTTTCAGAAGCAACTGCTCTTTCGATCAGCTTCCTGCAAATGTAAAGCTCTCTTTCAACGTCGTCTACTTTATCTTCTTTCACAATTCTAACAAAGACCTGTTCCGTTTTCGGCATTGTCTTTTTGGCATAGTGACCTACAATGGATGGTTCTACAGGGACATCCCTCCATCCAAGCACCTCTAGACCCTCTCTCTCGAAAATACTTGTAACCACTGAAGACACAAATCTCAAACACGATTCAGCAAAGAAGATATTTACATGTTATATACATAATAATCTCAAACTATTCTAGGTTCACCTTTCTTCGCTTCTTTCCTAATATTTTCATCCCTCGGTAAGAACAGCATTCCAACACCAGTATGCAGCTTATCAAAAGGATCCATCCCTTGCTTCTCAGCCCATTCGTTAAACAGATCCCAAGGAATAGAAGTCATCAAGCCAGAACCATCACCAGAAGCGTTATCAGCACCACAACCTCCCCTGTGTTCCATACAACCAAGTGCAATCAGAGCATCGTTCACAATCTTATGCGTAGCCTCGTTCTCCAAGTGTGCGATGAATCCAACTCCACACTCTCCCCTCTCCGAAACTATATCTTCCAAGTACGCCACCTAACAACGACGCAAACGCAAAAAACAAAGTCAAATCCAAAACCTAGATCGAGCAACAGTAGATGAAGCAATAGAGCCACCGATTACCTCAGGTTTTAGATCGGAGAAGGAAGCCGATGCGTCACCTGCTTTCGCCGAGAACGGAGACCTCAGCGAGGACTTCAGCAGTGGACTGTATCCGCGAAACGCGGAGAGTTCGTTACGACGTTTGATTCCCTTGGAGTACGATCCGAGGAAGTCAACGGAGGAGAAGAGAGTCTTGTTAGAAGTTAGTTTCGCGGAGGAGAGGAGGCGAGAGACGGAGGATGAAGCTCCGGGAGACTGTAGCGCCATGTGATGAAAGCTGTTGAGAACGAGAACAGAGACAGAGACGACGACTGAAAAAAAAAAGTTGGTGAGTGATGATCAGTGAGCTCGAATCGCCGTCGCTATCGTTTTTTTTTTTTTTTGGTTGTTACTGTGAATTTTTGTAAAAGGTGACGACGACGAGAAGCTGATTTGTTCTTATGCCACCAAACGCGATCGCGTTTTACAAAGGTCTTAGTGGTGCGTTTGGTGACGATGTGATTGCTTTGTTTTACCGGTGAGAGAAGAGAAGGGACAATTGAATTTAGACTATTTAATTAGTAGTGGTGAATGAGTGATTGGTTCAATTCGAGAACACGTAATCATTTTCTTATTAAGCTGAGATTATTGAAATAATTAACTTGAACAGTCGCATATTTTGTTATGTGCCTCTGTAGCGAACCTAGGGACAAGCCTCATATGAAAACAAGAGATTCTTTGTCAAGATCTCCATAAAAAGACGAAAACAACAGCAAGTGTTATTAACTTAGAACACAATTATTGGAATCTTTACTCTATTTCTTTACTGAAAAAAGTATCATGCCATCATCGCCTACGTAACTTATGTAGCCTAAAGTTTTGTATATTTATAAAAAACTTGTTTGCTGCTTGTTCAGCATCGTCTTACCATACAAATTTTTTTTTTTCTTTTGCTTTCCTTTTGTCAACAGCTTCAAAGTTATTACCATTTTATATAAATAGAACGAGCCACAGTTGGACTTCCTGATTTGATTATTTCCTTTTACCTAGATCAAACTTATCTTAGAAAAGCAATTTGGTCGTGACAAAGTATCTTTGATGATCCATGTTGTGACTGATTCTATTAATGTATGGGTGACATTCTGCAAACTATTTATTATATATCGACAACACTTACTACTGCGAATATCACATTTATTTCAACCACCATCTTCGCTCAAACCAGCATCTCTAGGAAAGGAATATTCATTTATATGGTTTTCAACTGATCACAGTTGATTACAATATTTGATACAAAATCAGAAAGGTCTGTGGACTGAAACAAACAATCTAGCAAACAAATTGGGAGTCACACTCACAAGTTGCTGAGCATTTTCCAAAATATAAAGAATGTAAAATTATATGTATTCTTCTTTCTTGGGATAGAAGAAACCTCAAAAACACAAAGACAATATGAACCATCTCTCAGTTGTCACCTGTGAAGACCTTGAAGAAGTCACGGAAACTCCCGTATTATCTTGGATCAACTGCTAATATAGGGGAACGATCATTATTTGTACTCTTGCAAGCTTGTTCAATATTTTTATATCAATGATATATCCTGAAGAATGTCAATAATGCCAAAGATCGTCACCTCATCGTAGAACTCTCATGTATGCTCTCTCCACAAGCTGAGGCTAACAGCCGCTTATCCTCGTTGTTCTCTCTGTATGCGCTAGCATATCGCTCGCTTCTTCGCTTATCGGGCCTTTCGCATGGTCACCTCACCTCCCATGCTTTTAGAACATAGCTTTGTTCCTTGCTCATTGTATTAAGCTAAAAGAAAATCTATCAAACAAAACTGAATACTATTAGCAGTTGGAAGCATGCCCTCATAAAACATGCACGTTCTTGTCTAGATAACAATCTTAAATATGTACAAATACCCAATAAATCAACAAACATAAGTGACACGGGTCCTATTTTATTGCCTCTATAATTTCAATGTAATTGAGCCAAATGAAAAGAGCTTGCTTACATTTTCTTTCGGACTGCAGCATCATTGAATTGAATATTGTTATGGCCCATGTTCCAAACCAAACAAAGAAAGAGATATTAGCGTAGTTATCATTTTTTATAAGTTTAACTATTTAATGAAGTAGAAAGTGGAAGACTCATCCAGTGCCGGTCCGGGTCACTCATCTTTGTTGTTTAATTGTTTTGTTAGAGGGAAATTGATAATACTTTCTTTACCTCATAATCTTCTTGTAATTTATCAACACTTGGCACCTTAAGTTGGGTACCACCAAATTTTTTCTATTAATTTCTCTGTCAACACCAAATAAAAAAGTATGTCTAGTCACATCACATGGAATTAATGAATTATCATATACAATTCATAGCAGTCTTTAATATCCCGATGCCGACTATTTGACAGGATTCATGTGATATATACAAAATACTTACAAACAGGTCGGTTCAAAAATTAAATAGTTGTAAACAAACTTCTTATTGAAAATGTTTTTTTTTTGTAAAAATGTTAAGACTTATTGACCGAATTTAATTGTTTTCCTGTTCAGACTCCTATTCGGCTCAATTATAGGGGTGGATACGGATCGGATAGTATCATATTTTTTGGTATTTGCGATTTGCTTCGTATCTTACGAATATCTCATTTTCTGATTTGCTTTGCTTCGAAGAAATACGGATATTCGGTTTTCCGGATATTCGGAATTTTTTAAAATATTTGCAAATATTTGCAAATATTTACGGATATTTACGGATATCTCATACACCATGTTTTATACACGTAAATCTAACAAAATTATACATTTTTTTGTTTTTTTTTTAAATATTCTTACATAATGTTAAACCAGAAGTGAAAATTAGTGGAGTTATATGTTCCATACTTTTTTATAATAAAATAATCTTTTTTGATAAAACATATAATTTTAGAAAATTGTAATTTTTATAAAGATTTTATATTCTTTCCTTAATTTAATACATTATGTATTTTTATAAATAACATAAAATATATGTTAAAGTAAAAATTTATACATATTTAATTGTAGATATTCATTTATTTGTATAAAAACCGGAGCGGATAGGATATTCGCCTTTAAAAATTTTAGTATTTGTGATTTGCTTCCTTTTTAACGGATATTGAATTTTAGTATTTGCTTTGCTTCGAAGTTTTACGGATATTCGAATTTTTCGGATCGAATTGAAACGAATAACGAATCGAATCAAATAAAACGGATAAAATGCCCACCCCCCTAGGCTCAAGTACATGGTGGTGACACATAGAAACATACAAAAATATATATAAGAAGGGAAGGCCATTCTTGATCATCATCATCATCATCATCATCATTTTGTTCTTCAAGGTGTTTATGGTGGCAAGTTTCTGCTATAGCTTCCAAGTCTCTTCCCTCTACTTCACCATTCCTTTTTGTTTCGCTTCATTATTTAGCAACATCAAAAAGAAAAGCATAAATATATAAAATGCTATATTATTTCATTAGAGATAGCATAAACATAACTTCCAAGTCAGTACGAACCGGTATTGAAGGCTTGACCATGTTGTGATAATCTTTTCTAAATTCTTTTTTTCTCTGAATGTCGTGATAACTTATTTTTTTTCTTTTTCGTATTTTACAAATTTATAGGATAATATTGAGAAACAAATATTGGAGGCGTGACTTGTGAGGTCGGCGAGGATTAATTTAGTTTCTCTTATATGAAGAATAATACTTAAAATAAATATCACTTTGTTTTAATATCTTAAAATTAATGATCTCTGTATTTGATAAATAGCATATGGTGATATATGGTTTTTGAATTCCAAACTGTAGTAGAGTTTAGACCAAAAAAATTGTAGTAGAGTGATTAAATTTTTGATTATTAGTCCATTATTATTTTTATATTCAAATCAATCCATATTCTTTACTTGAAATGCCATACAGCATAATAAGGATTATATTCTCCTGATTTGCAAAATATCAAGGTGGAAGAAGCATGCAGATCTTTCTTTAATAACTTTTCAGTTTAAATTACACTTGGAAAATGTTAACCAGAAAAAAATACATCTCCGTCAAAGGAAATGTATTTTAAGGGAAACATAATAAGGATTATATTCTCTTGATTTGCAAAATATCAAGGTGGAAGAGGCATGCAGATCTTTCTTTAATAACTTTTCAGTTTAATTTACACCTGGAGAGTGTTAACCCAAAAAAAAAAAATACATTTCCGTCAAAGGATATACTACTAAAAATAATATGACCATATGAAGCATTGACATTTTTTTTGTTAAGTATGAATCATTGACATTTGCAGAAGATCACATGCCACACCACAAGGAGATAACATATTCCTAAATTTCGTTGAAAACGATTACAACTACACCACCCCATTCTCTCGTCGACATCGTGTCACTCAAATCTTCTTTTTGTTTCTTCTTAATTTGGATTCTTTTGAGACATTAAGATTCAGAACAACCAACGAGTCGTAGCTTTTAAGTAAATACTAAGCATAAGAATAAGAATCCAGCAATGTTCAAATCATGTTGAGAATGAATTTTAAAAGTGAAAATTGATCTTGAAATAAGTTATTGATGGATCCAGATCTGGTTTTTTTTTTGGATATCAGATAGTTCATAATATTTTTATCAAAACCAGACTAAAAAAAAATTAGAAACGAAAAAACAAACTAAAAATCAAAAAAAAACCAAACTAGAAACCAAAAGTTCAGACTAAAACTTACCAGAATTTAGTTAAGAAAAGTTAAAAAAAAAAAATTTAGTAAAGATCAGTGATCGAAAGAGACCGAGCCATCTGAGGTCAACACTTGTCATTCGATCAGAGAGTCCTAAAACATTGCTTGTCAACTCTAATCTCTTTCACTAATCTCCATCGCTGTCGCCACGTCACCATTTCCCGCCTGTATAACTAGCCAAGCAACTCGCCAACAGAGAGACAGAAAACAGACAGCTATCAAATCACAAAAAGCTCCAAAATTAAAAAATATATATATATAAAAAGACTGCTCAGAAAATTCAGCGTTAAACTATTCATCGTTCGCCACCTCTCTTCTCTCTGCAAACTTCTCGAACCCACTCTCTGTAATAATCATTCAAAGCAGAGCTCAAACTCTTGTTTCTTGGAGTTTGTCCTCAGACAAAAAAAAATGGACGTGAATAACAAGGATAAGGAGAAAAAGATCGAGTTTACGTTCGAAGACGATGAAGATCTCGAAGACACCAGTAAGTACGAGAACGACAGCGACAACACTGATCAAAGCGACCTCGGAGATCTCCCTGGCGGCGACGACGACAACAACGATGATACTTTCATCTCCCAGGTTCAATGGCCTCAGAGCTTTAGGTATAGCTCTCGAATCTTTTCACACTATAGAATCATCTTAGAAAGATCTGATTGGTTGGTTCTTCTCCAGGGAAACGACTGATTCTTATACCATTGCTGCATCACCGATCTTCGGGTCTCTCTTGAGCAATCCCAGTTTCTACACTCCGAGTTTCTACAGACAGAGCAAAAGTAATCTAGATGTTGAGTCAAAAGCCCCTTTGCTCCCTGAGAGAAACAACGAAGAATCCGACAAAGCCTCAGTTACACAGTCAGTTTGGTCTCACAAAGGCTCATTCGCTGATGAGTTGCCTGTTGGTGGCTATGGCTGCAGCTTCACTCAAACCATTTTCAATGGTAAACTATAATAAAAAATATTATGGATTATCACTATAACCGGTCTTGAGATTTTTGGGGTTATAGATAATTTTAATGTTTAAGAAATTGTTTGGAGGTAGAAGATTATTGTTTAGGCAGACGTCTAGATCGATTTTTTTGAAAGCAAAATTAGTTTGAAAAATTGTTTCAGACCCAATTTGCTGACTAGGTGGACATCTTGACCTATTTTTAGAACACTGGATAATTTAGTAAGAGTTTATGTACATTTTTTTTACAAATTTAAAGGCCTATCTATATAACTATTTTTCTAAAATTTAGAGGGTCATAGGCCAATGCTTTACTAGCTTATACCCAGGACCGGTCATGGTTATGCCGATTTATGATTCTTGGTTTTAGTTTTAAAAGCTCTGTTTTGGTTACAGCGATTAATGTAATGGCTGGAGTTGGACTACTCTCAACACCTTTTACAGTG
This sequence comes from Brassica nigra, assembly GCA_016432835.1. Lineage (NCBI taxonomy): Eukaryota > Viridiplantae > Streptophyta > Magnoliopsida > Brassicales > Brassicaceae > Brassica > Brassica nigra. The sequence goes on from CM028245.1 coordinate 2,523,650, forward strand.
AAAGAAGCTGGTTGGGCAAGTATGGTGATTCTTCTCTTGTTTGCGGTTATATGTTGTTACACTGCTACTTTAATGAAAGATTGTTTCGAGAGCAAAACCGGCATCATCACTTATCCTGACATTGGAGAAGCAGCTTTCGGCAAGTACGGTCGTATTCTTATCTGTGTAAGTCACTTTCCTAGCTTCCATCTAGTTTTTTTCAGTTGTTTCTGTAGCTTTACATCTTAATGTGTTGTGTGTTTTCTTGCAGGTGCTATTGTACACAGAACTATATGTAAGTGAATGATCTTGAAAAGCTTTTGTTTCTGTCTGAATAATCTGAACTTACTATAATCTTTTTTTTTTTGTAGTCATACTGTGTTGAGTTCATCATTTTGGAAGGTGATAACCTTACTGGTCTTTTCCCTGGTACATCCATCGATTGGCTTGGGATCAGCATCGACTCCAAACATTTATTTGGGATCGTGACTGCTCTCATCGTTCTTCCAACTGTTTGGTTGAAGGATCTTCGCATCATATCGTACCTATCAGGTATTAATCAAACTGGAATTTAATTTTTGTATATTCTTGATTCCTTTAGTCAAGAATCTTGACTCAGCTTCTTTGATTCCACAGCTGGTGGAGTGATTGCAACTGTTCTGATAGCAGTGTGCACGTTCTTCCTCGGTACAACGGGCGGTATAGGGTTTCATCACACCGGTCATGCTGTGAAGTGGAATGGGATACCGTTTGCCATTGGTATCTATGGATTTTGCTATTCAGGCCACTCTGTGTTCCCAAATATATATCAGTCCATGGCTGATAAAACCAAGTTCAACAAAGCAGTGATCACAACGTAATAAACCAAATGGATTCTCAGCTCTTATAATAAGCTTCTAGATGTTTTGATCAAGTTCTTGAATCAAAGAGGTTTTTGTTGTGCCTGTGGCTACATTGCAGGTTTATTCTATGTGTTTTGCTATATGGAGGAGTTGCAATCATGGGTTACCGCATGTTTGGTGAAGCCACCTTGTCTCAGATAACACTAAACATGCCAAAGGGCTTGTTTTTCTCCAAAGTGGCTCAATGGACAACGGTTAGTTTTTTAAAAAAAATCTTTATCATCTTTTGAAGCTCCATTTCATTACTAAAACTCCATCTTTGTTCTGTTTTTTGTTAAGGTTGTGAGTCCGTTTACAAAATACGCTCTCTTGATGAATCCACTAGCAAGGAGTATAGAAGAGCTATTACCTGAAAGAATGTCAGAGAGCATATGGTGCTTTCTTCTCCTAAGAACAGCACTTGTTGCTTCTTCTGTTTGTTCTGCTTTCCTTATCCCATTTTTTGGTAAGAACGTTTTGTGTATGAAGGTATCTGTTTGTGCTGCTTAATGGTCTCAAGACTCATTGTTGTTTTGTTTTGTGAAAAATTGGCTTTTAGGTCTTGTGATGGCTCTGATAGGATCTCTTCTCAGTATACTTGTGGCTATAGTAATGCCAGCTCTATGCTTCATAAGGATAATGGGTAACAAGGCTACAAGAACACAGGTATATATACATATTGAGCTTTTTTTTGATACTCTTCACTCTTTCTTGAAAGTAGTTTATGTAAATGGACACTTTGACTAACTCTGACGTTTGTTCTGTTGTGCTTTGTGGTACAGATGATTCTGAGTTCAATAATAGTGGTGATTGGGTTGGTGAGTGGGACCTTAGGGACGTACTCTTCCGTTGCAAAGATCATTAGGAACTATTAAATAAGGAAGGCCATCATGTAGTATCTCCTTTTCTTTGAGTTTAATGTTTTATGTTGATGCTAGTAAAATCTTGATTAAGATTAATTTGGACTTCTTAAAGTAATAAAATTAGTGAAAGGTTTGTTTTTGTATTTCTTTGTAACTTCTTTTTTAATGAGCATCTTTCTCCTGTTTATTATTGCTCAGTACGTAAACTTGTAAAAATACAGTTATACTTATACACAAACACACACACGAATTGCGTGTGTGAACAACCAAAAACAAATGCAAAAATAAAAGAAAACCAATTCTCTAACAACTCTGTTCTCTATCTCTCTTTCTCCCCCCTCATTTTCTTGTGTTCAATGGAGAACAACTACATCAGTTTCTTCTTCAACGCAATTTGTGGGTTACTAGGTTATTGTCTTGCAAGACACGCTATCCTCCGTACTAATAACGGTACATAAAGAACATCAGCGTGGAGAAGGGAAACAAAAAGAAGGAAGAAGCTAGGATGATCTCTTATTAGATGATGAAAACAAAATTTCTCTGCTGGATCTGCCTGACTTAACGTTAGACTACATCTTAGAGAAGCTCTCTGCATCTGAGCTATGTCTTATGACTTGTGTCTGCTCCGAGCTAAGGGACATATGCGTGAGCGATCATCTCTGGGAGAAACACATGGAGAAGAAATGGGGGAGACTAATGGGTGCTGCAGCGACTCTAGAGTGGAAATCTCATGTCTCCGCAATGTCAACGGGACGTCCCAGTTGCGGCAACAAGAGACCTCGTTCATCATCTCCAGTAGCTATTGATTCTGTGATGTACTGGTACTCAAATCTTGAGAGTGGCAAGTTCTGGTTTCCTGCTCAGGTCCGCAATGTAATGATCTATTTTGATTCTTGTTTGGTCTGATGCAGTATGTGTCTGTTAGACTCGGGAGGTCTTTTTACGATGCTAAAGTCAGATATGATTCCAAGACTGATACATTTCAAGCAAGGTAAAATAAAATGAACTCGCGGGCTCAGCTTAATTATTATTATTTATTTCTCTCACTTAATTTCCTTAATAAAGCTCAGTGGTTTTTAAGCTTTGGTTTTGTGTATTTTGTTTATTTTTATTTTTTTCTCCAAAATGTTCCAAAATTTAAAAGTTTATGGAATGTTATAATGAATATTTTTTTTCCGTATTTTGTTTTGATTTTACAGATTTTGCTCTTCGGTTGCAAAGATCATTAGGAACTACTAATGAAGAAGGCCATCATACAGTCTCTCCTTTCTTTGAGTTTAACGTTTATGTTGATGATGCTAATAAGATCTTGATTAAGATTATTTAGGACTTTTAAAGTAATAAAATTAGTGAAAGGTTTGCTTTGACATATTTGCTTTTGTATTCTTTTTGTGTAACTTCTTTATTTTTATGAACATTTTTGTAAAACATTGACCTTAACCCCTCACATGTATGCCCTTCACTACTAGATGCGCTTGGCGTTCATCGAACCCAATACTTCATTTTCGAATGTTCCACGTGGTGAAAGAATGAATTGCATGAATTTAAAATACACTAATGCTGCATCAGAGACGCCTGTTAAAAGAGATGGTTTCAGAAGCGGCAGTTTACTGTCTTTTTCTGAGTATATAGATTCTGAGGTTTTAGAGGCATTCAAATGCTTAGGGAATTAGTTTGAGGTCACGTGAGGAGGCCTGACAGAATTCATAATTAGGTTTTATATTACACTGAGTGTGTTTGATTCTACACTTTGGAAACAAACAAAGACTATTGTTTTTTCTGCAAACCTAATCAACTACATTTGTCTACTTCGCTTTTAGTTGCATTACCACCCAAAAGGAGTTGATCAAGTCGGTCATGAGATTGTGGTTATCGAATCTTTGACTCAAACCTTACACAATGAATATTTAGTTGCATCTTTTCTCATCTAAAACAATCTCGTTGCTCCTCCTAAGCTTTTTGTAATGTCTGAGAAGACCCACCGTGTAGCAGTCTGACAAAACCCAAGAAACTAAGCTTTCCATCTGAATGTCTTATCCAATCCTGAAGTACATCCTGCACAGGGACTGATGATGGCCCGAGTCTGAGTTCCTGCAGTCAACACACATATCCATTCACAACCTATATGTTATAGTTTCCATCTTCATGAGTCTCTCTCTCTCTATGTGAATAAAGAAAGTGTGTTAAGATTCATACCAATGCAAGTTCCTCAATGATGATAGGTCTATTCCCATCTTTCTCAAACAACTCGTAAGCATGCTGTGCATGTTGCTCCCATGTTTCCATTGCTTCCATCTGATAAACACTTAATGCTGCTGCACAAAACTCTTCAAAGTCTAGTTTCTTGTATTGAAGACAACTTATCTGCATCTCCAAAAAAACGTGAATAGAACGTTTTTTCTTTTAACCAATAGTCCATGTACTTAGTCTCGTTTATTACCATGTGAACATAATCCAAGACTCGTGAATCCTTCATAGCACCTGTTGAGCTCTTAAGAATTGCCTGAGATTAATATGAAAACAAGAAAATCAAGAATCAAACAAAACCACTAATGAAAAGAGAAGAGGTAGATGAAACTCACTGTTTTGAAATTCTGCATGGAGATAAATCCATCCTTGCTTGGCTCCAACAATGTAAACTGCTCCCTCAGATAAGCTAGCTGCAGTACAGTTAATGTCTTAGCAAGAGCCTGTAACCAACAAGAAAGAAAAATAATCCATTAAAGTCAACATGTCAAGTAGAATACTTAAAAGCTTCTTAGAAATATCCAACTCACCGCTAAAGCTGATTTTCTCAACGAAGTTGACATTATGTACAGTTTTACAAGCTTGTATATGATCATATCACATGGTATCTTCATTTCATGAGAGCCAACCAGCCATGGATGACCTGAGGAACAGAGAGAATCGATTCTTCACATGTAACATGTTTATAATAAAAGTCATCTGGTGTTATACTTACACAAAGCTTGTGCTGCAGTTAGTCTTTTACGATAGTCTTTGTTTAGCAATCTTTTCACAAAGTCTACAGCATCAGTTGACAGTGAAGGCCAAGGAGCTTCTTCAAAACTGGGTTCTGTCTTAAGAACAGCTCGAAAGAGTTCGTATTCAGTAGGCCCCCAAAAGGGTCTACTGCCAGAAAGAAGAACGTAAGCCATCACTCCAACCATCCACATGTCAGACTCTGTCCCGTATGTACGGTGCAACACTTCAGGGGCTACGTGTAAAGAACTTCCTACAATATCAGTCAACCTCTCGTCTGCAGAGTTTCAAAAATTTTCCATTTTAACATTGAGATGGGTTTGATAGAGTCATTATTCACACATCTCTGACCTGGTCTGACATAGTCAGAGAAACCAAAGCCAACTGCTTTTAGAGGAGAAGTCTCGTCTTTGGTACTGAACAGGAGGTGCTGTGAAAGGAAAACAAATAGAAAGAAACATAAGTCGATAGTCATTCTAATATTCTATGTGCAAAGAAAAAAACAGTTTATTGTTCGGTTTTGGTTAGAAGTTCGGTTCAATTCGGTAGGTTTAACAAAATCGGATCAAACCATATCAAAAACCCAAACCCGAATTAACCAAGTTCCAAAATGAACTAACCAAAATAACTAAACTAACAAACTTAACCAAAATTTTAACAAAACTAAAACAAAATCTAACCGAATTTTTTTTTAAAAAAGGATTAAATTCAGTAGGATTTTCAGAAGTAAAACTAAGTAAGTACCAAACAAACTTTATTTCAGCTTAATTTGGTAAGATTTGTCTAACCAAACTGAATAATCCCAACTAGCGATAATGTGATGGGACATTGATACTAAACATTATCATGGACTATATAGAGTACCTCGGGTTTGAGGTCTCGGTGAACCACACCTTGTCGATGACAGTAAGCTACTACACTAAGAATCTGAACCATTACTTGTTTGGCATCATCTTCTGGGTACTTGCAACCCCTAATGAGATCAAGCAACAAAGTCAGTAACATCAGAACACAATTCAGTATAGACAAACAAAGAGCATTCAAATTTAGTACCTTTCAAGTATTTTGTCCAAGAGATTACCACCTTTACATAACCTGAACAAAACAAGAGATTACAGATGATTAAATGAGATAAAGAAATGATGTATATATATATATACTTACTCCATGACAATATAAACGTTTTCATCATCTTCAAACGCGTCATAGAACTGGACTAAGTTCTTGTGACCATTCAAAGCCCTCATAATCTTCACTTCCCTACTAACATCCTCGACCATAAGTGCATTCGTCAACTGAAGTCAACAACATGAAAACACTAAGCAACGAGTTCAACGAGTCAACGACTAGCTCAAAGAGATAAAGAAGCGAAACCTTGGCTTTATGAATGACTTTAACAGCAACTTCTTGACCCTTGGAGCTGCCTTTTTTACCCTTGGCAGAGCAAGTGTACCCCAAGTGGCCACGACCCACTTCGCCATCTATCTCGTAGTGTGTGGCGAAGTGTTTCGAGAACCCGAAGCTCTTGTCGAGACCACCCACCTCGTTGTTAGTTTCATCAGTTTCTGCGGAAACTTGGCTGCGGCTCTGTTTTGATCCAAGTTCGATGGATTTTCCATGACAGATCCCCATGAATTACGAACTGACAAGTTAACAGAGAAGGCGAACTGCAAGACTAAAGAGATCTGATTCACACCACACGCAAGAGATGAGGAAGAAGAACGAGAAGCAAGTTTCGTACCAATCACAAGGAAAAAAAAGTTAAGTACAGACCCTACAATGAAGAAAAAGCAAAGGGTTAAAGAATGACTAAAGCAAGAGAAGAGCCAAAGTCAATCATTCAGTAGACATGTACAATACCTACTACATGTATTCACAATAAACTACATGAAGTATTCACTCAGTTTCGGTATAAAGTTCAGTTAAAAGAGTTATTACAAAAAACAAAAAAAAGAGCATATGTTTCGACTCAGTTTTGGTCCAGTCTAGTTGAAAACTGATGTTCCCGTGAATTATTTGGAGGTTTGTAAGAAATTTTATGAAATGATTTGAATAACATGTGATAGAAGAGTTGGTGCCTTGTGACGTACGGCATATAGATATAGGCTTAGTTAGAGTAAAAGAGACGTGGTCTTGTTTGTAACCGAAGTGTGACAGAGTTGTCATGTCGGAGTCACTGTCACTATAATCAAATCTAATTTGGGCCTCTCCCTGAAAACCCCTATGAACAAGGGTCCAAGTCTCTTTAGATGGGCTTGAATACTCTAATTCTTTTTTCCTCTTTGTTCTAATTATATCAATCCGTTAAAGAGTTTTGATATTGTAAATCAGTTTGATCATTTCATTTATACGATCAAATTTTTAAAAAATAATAGTAAGACCCACCCATACCACATAACTGAGGAATGTTGACTAGTGATTGTCTAAGAGTTGAGTTAGTGAGGTCTCGGACCAATCCCTAAAACTATATTAAAAGAACTGTTGCATATATTCTAGATTAAATTTTAAGTCCTCAAAAGTTTTGGAGAAACATAAAAACATATTGTGTACACTAAGATAAAATAGCCAGGTTGTCAAAAAAAACGAGATAAAATAGTCAGGCACAGATAAACGAGTTTTATATGCAGATACAGTATAAACATATTGTTAAATAGTTTGATCTTCATAGACGTTAATTTACCCAACTGTTTGATATTTTTATTAAATTTTTCTCGAATTGACAATATTTTGATAATTTGATATATTTGTTCATTATACTGATTGGGTCTATTAAACTAAAATTAACTTAATTGTATAAGAAGAAAAGCTTTAGATCAATCATGAAAAAGTGTTAACATGATTATGCATGTTTATCCCACACTAAAAAAACTTGATTATATTGTCTGACATACTACAACTTCACATAATTCAAAGCTCAACACTTAGTTTGATAGAGTGACAAATAGAACAACAAAATTTGTGTAGAGATTCCAAATAAATAGTTTATAGCTCATTTTACATAGAAGCTGTTTATAACATTTGTGTCAACAGAAAACTAATTTATAAATCGGATACAATACTATGCTGATCAGGTTGCTACTTCAGTATTCTAGGGTTTCTAAATTTCTGGTTAAACCCCGAAGTAAGTGAAAAGGTTCCCACATTTGTCAGTGTCGATAAACAAGAACATTTGACCAAGAAAGACAACAAGAACACATAAAACAAAAACATATTTGACATATAATATGATAACTCAGTTTTGCTTCTTTGTGACATGTAAATAAATAAAAGTAAAAAACACAAAAGAAATATTAGCTATATTCAAAAAGGAAATAGGATGGTCAAAATTGTGTGGTAAGATAAGTAAGGGGAATGCACATGTTCACACAATGAGACACTAACGTGTGAGGTTAATGATTGCCCTTGTCACAATACCCATAAACTTCGAAAGGAATTTTAAAAACTTGAAGGTCTTTTTCTTATATTGTATTGAGTTGAATACAATATAACTTTAATGATAATAAAATAGTGCCAAAGCTATAAAGGTTTCTATAAAATTATACTTTTTGGTCGAGAGGTTGAGTATAGAGGGGACACCAGCTGCCCCAAAACCATCACGCTCCATGGACAAACTTTCTCCACCTTTTATTCTTCTTCTCCTCTTAGTTTTCTTCAATATTTTATTCGTTTATCCAATTCTCCAAAAAGATTAGAGAAACAATTATAAAAGGGAGAGTGATGAGAAGCGTCGGTCCTTTTTGTCTCATAGAGCCAATGGCCCATCAATTTTTCTTCCTTTTGTCAGTAACCTTTTCTCACGCCTCCCTTCCTTTAATCCCACATTGTCACCCTTCTTTCTACATTATACATTTTATTACCACTAGGAGGTCTAATTACTATTACGAGATCTCAAACCAAACTATTCTCCAAACTTGTGAGCATTTCTTTTGTTGTCATTTAAAAACACACACATAATAACTAACCATAGTTAAAATCAAGAGAAGAAGTTGAATCCATTTTGAACAAAAAAAAAGAACTTGAAGCCTTTTTTTCTTGATTATAAATGATCATTTAACCATTAGATCACCATAAATTGGTTTCCCTTAATTAGTTTGATTATCGAGTTAGTTAGTTGATTCAATAATTCCTATTTTTGAAAAAAATAACGTTCAGTTTCTTATCATTGGAATTGTTCAACCACTAGACCACTATTTATATATTCAAATGAACAGAAATGTATTAAATAACATTTTATGGGGGCAATATACAAATGTTCGTGTTATGTAAAAATTGTTCACGTTATGGGAGATAACATATATATTCCCACGTTTCTTTTCCAAATATATTCCCACGTATTTATACATATTTTCTTCTATAAATACGCACTTAAATAGAGAATGCTATTAGGGAAGCTTATATTTTATATATTTTATAGAGGAGTAGAGACGAATTCTAGTGCCAAAAGAACTCGGGGTGCTTAAGACATTTATACATGTGTATGTCATGCCCTACTACTTTATAAAATCGTAGACTAAATATTAATTCGCTAATACTTTATAAATCTCAACTACTTATCAGTAAAGAAGTTCGTCACAATCACATGTATGAAAATAAGCTGGATTATAAATTATTAAATAAAAATACGAAAGAAAATCAGACCCTGCTTATATTCTTTAATTTGGACTGAAAAATGTGGTCAAATGTACACATTTAGAAAGACATGAACAAAGAAAGGGAGGGGAGACTGAATTCATTTGGGGACAAAGGTGACATAAGGGTCTTTGAAACTCACAGCATACAAACATAGACTTCTATTCACCATGTACTTATACACATTCACATATATATAGTGTAATATATCGAAGTCTAGTTTCTTTTAGACTTCACCAATCACATCTGTTTCTTAGATTCTCCTACGTCGACAAATATTCTCACATATCTCAAAACCCTAGTAGTCCTCGCACCAACAACTCAAACAAAATGAAAAATAGCATGAAAAATATTCTTTATATATAAATATATATCATCTTTTTCTTCTTCTTGAAAAAGAAAAGAAAAAGATTAACACACCACACCTACTTACAACATTTGCTCACACTCTTATAACTAAAACCATAGAACATTATAAAGTAGGAACACTAAAAAAGGCTTTGGTAATTATAACCAAGTTAATTATGATCATTACCCTATATGTAAAATCAATTAAAGACCTTTAAGTGTACTCTCATCATCTCACACCATTATGATGTGATCCAGCGCACGACGGCGTTTTGACCGTTCTCCACCACCAGAACTACGTTCCATCAAAGACTTGCTTGACCGCTCGAGCAGCGACTTGAGAGCGTTCTGTAAGAAATGAACCGATTCCACGCCGTGCATCTCTTTGTCGGCAGCTACAACAAGAACACTTCTTGTCCGACCACCAAGAGTTGAGATCTCAGCTCGAAGAGTCTTCATGTGAAGAGACTTAAGAATCTCCATGATGTCAGGCAAGAGATCTGATCTGTCGTCACAACATAAAGATGCTTTGAAGATTATATGACCATCGTTTGAGTAGTCTCCATAGTGTAGAACGCTAATCTCGTCAGTCTCTGAGGGTAGAAGGGTTTGGTCAGAGTCGGTGATCTCTAGGGTTTGTTGTTTAAGTTCTTTGACTCGTTGAACCACTTTGGCCAGCAGTGTGGCTTTATCGGTCTGAAATGAAAACATGAAATTACAAATGAATATTTTGGATATATAAAAGAAAAAAACATTTTCTGAGTTTTGGATCAAGAAATTGTTCATATCATATCAAATAAACTGGAAAAGCTTGACAACTTTCTCAAAAAGTGATATACTAGTATCCCAACGAGATTCTCAAAAAAAGCCATGAAGCTTTAAGTTTTTTTCCTCGTTTTTTATATCTTCTCACTGCAAGTTTTGAATATGAGAAATCACTATACGTTGATACATTCAAAAATCAATGAACATCGATCTTTGTAGAGTTAAATATAATGATAACTATGGATCATTTTTGATAGCTAGTCGGAATTATAATTACACAAAAAAAGACTCAACTGAAACATAAATATAACAAATATTATGTAACTAATATTTGTGTTTTGGAGAAGAAGCAAAACCCTAATACCAATGAATTTTTTTTATTGGTAAGATATACGCACGTATATATGTATAAAGATGTGTATAAGACATATAAAAGAGTATTAGCATGAATTAAAATCTAGATTACCTTGGAGTTACAAGAAAGCACGTTACGAAGCTTGTTGAGATGAGAATTGATTCTCTCTCTTCTTCTTCGCTCAGCTTCTTTGTGATTCCTCAAAGCAGCCATAGCTCTGTCTTGAGCAACCGTTTCTCCGATGCCGGAGATCGCTAGTGGGTAATAAGATGACGTCGACGAAGACGACCCACATAAGCTCTGCATAGTTGACATCATGTAGTCACCAGAAACGGAGAATCCTCCGCCGGAGAGTTCGTTTCCGGTGAGGAAGGAATACAACATCTGATCTGAAGTCTCTGGTTGCATTTTCTTGTTCTTCTTGCTTCTTCTTTTGCGCCGCCTTGTTTTGTTTTTAATGGAGGTTGTGTGGAGCTTTCGGTGGGTTCTGTCCTAAAAGATGGATTATATATACGTAAAATGAGAGAGTAGATAGGTACTGTAGATTAATATTTTATTAATACTAGACGTTGATATTTAAATAGTGTTGTACAAAAACAAAATTACTTTCTGGGAAAAAAATTATTGGTGGGGAAAAAGTTGATATTAGAGTTTAGAATATTTGTGAAGGGTACTTAATTAGGTCATTGTTTTGTCATCACTATCATACTGTATAGTTCACTGATTTTATTGGTATTAGAACTTCTGATAAAATCTCCAACTCATCTCTACTTATTTCTTCAATATATAGAAATTTTAAAATAAAGATGAATTTCACTCTATGTCTTCTTTTTTCTTCTTTCTTTTTTTTTGGGTTCAATTCTCTATGTATTCTTCTAAAATAGATGAACACTATATTTTCTATTTTTTTATAGGAAATGCTATTATATAATTTTTTTTACTAAATAATTAATTTCTTGTAGAAAAATGTTTTATTAAATGTTTGTTAAACAATTAAATGTTAAATGTCTGATACAATTTATTCTTCTTTCCTCTGTTTTTTTCCTTTTTGTATTGTTTTTCCCCTAATATACTGATCAAGTTCATCCAATGTCCTTGGTTTTAAAAAATCTTTGAGTTTTAGATATCATTTATAAAAGATATATTAATATGATGGTAAGTCATAGTCCTGGCTTTGCAAATGTGATAACAGAAAGGAAGGTAATGTAATCACAAAAAGATAGTACTCCATAAATAACGGGCCTTATTAACTTTATAAAAGCCCAAATATAGCCCACTTTTAAAGTGTTGAGTAAACGATGACCACAAAAAATGGCGCAAGCAGAAGGACACTCGGGGAAACAACCAGAACCATGCAGTAGAGCTCGCTCGCTCGCTCGAGCTTTGACTTTTGAGATTCATGGCTCTTTCTCCTAAACATCTCCAGCTTCCTTCTTCTTCTTGTACGCTTCTTCCATCTTCTTCTTCATTCATCTCACCGATTCCCACGTCTCCACTCTCTGTTACTACTGCTGCTTCAACGCGTCGAGAGTTCGGTTCCATACGCGTCCGTTTCAGTAGACGGTCCATCGTCAGATACAACCAAAGAGATGAAGATGAAGAAGAAGACGAGGAGGAGGAAGAGAACTGGAGCTTTGAGGAAGCTGTCTCTCTCTTCAACAAGAGGGATTATTACAAAAGCCACGACGCGCTTGAAGCACTCTGGATACGAGCTGAGGAGCCAGCTCGAACGCTGTTCCATGGGATACTTCAGTGTGCCGTCGGCTTCCACCATCTCTTTAACAACGTAAAGTCTCCACTTCTCTCTCTCCCTCACTGTCTTTCATCCACATTTTGATTTAGTGAAATGAATGTTCTGTTTTTTGATTGCATAGAACCATAAAGGAGCGATGATGGAGTTAGGAGAAGGAGTATGTAAGCTAAGGAAGATGAACTTTGAAGACGGACCGTTTCAAGATTTCGAGAGAGATGTCTCTGCCGTTCTTGAATTCGTTTATCAAACTCAGCTCGAACTCGCTGCTTGTAAGTTTTTTGTTTGTTTTAATGACACTAGGAGGAAACCTTCAGTTAATGTATTCAAATATTGATATTCAAGAAATTTTTTTAAAAAATTGATTGGTTGGTTGGTGATATGATGTATAGGTTCAGAAGATATGTGTTTGACAATGGACCAATCAGACAGATCATATCAACTGTTGGGTGGTTATGCAGCTGGAGAGAGTATCTACAGCTTAGAGACTGTTGTTGATTTCAACAACGGTATGTCTGAAACAAGTGTTATACTCTTCTCTCCTTCAAGCTCTTCCTCTGAGCCAACAAGAGTCAAACTCCCAACTCTAGAGGCAACCGATAAGCACCTTGTTGCGTTTACAGGCAGCGAGAGTCTCTGAGAGATTTAAGATCATTAGGATCTCTGATTCGCATTCCACAAAACCATGATGCAGAGTGTGATTAGACACTGCATCAGAATTGTAAGTACAGATTAGGAATCAGAGTTACAACATCACTACTACATATATCTCCAGGATAGATTGGTTATTGGTTTGTAAAAGTCCACAATATTCAAAGGATTTAGTGCATTTGCTGTTTTCCAGACATCAGATTCTGTCTATGAAGACCAATGAGCCACTAGTTAAAAATATTGTTCAGACAAAAGTACAAACATAAAAGAGACTGTATATGTAAATCAGATGGCCTCACTTGGCCATCACGACCTTGACGAACTCATCAACATCAGCTTTTTTAGTCATCCAATCTACTTCTTCATCTGTAAGCTTCTCGCCGAGGTTTGTCATCACATGTCTCACCTCAGCAGCAGAGATGAAACCACTCTGGTCCTTGTCAAAGACTCTAAATGCTTCCCTTTAGTTCTTCCTCAGAATCTGTGTTCTTCATTTTCCAAGCCATTTGGTTCAAGAACTTACGGAAATCGATGGTGCCGTTACCATTTTCATCAACTTCGTTGATCATGTCCTGAAGCTCAGCTTCTGTCGGGTTTTGACCGCGGGAACGCATCACAGTGGCAAGCTCCTTCGTGGTAATGCAACCTGCAAAGATATAACACAATATCGACATAGAAGAGCCGCATCTTCTGAGAAAGCTTTGGCACATGAATCTGGTGACCTTGACGTCTAATAGCTAAATCAGAACAAGAACTGAGTACAGTTACAAAAGTGACCTGGTCCGGCCTGTAACCAGTGATTTTCATCTTCTTATACTGATAAAAAGAACCACAATACAGTATTTTCATTCATTTCTGCAAAGGTAAGAACCACAAGTTTGAACCCGCTGCAAAAAGAAATGTTTAACACATTGTTCTGAGCCAATAAAGTATACACTAATATACAAAAACAAAAACAAATATATATGTATCTCTCTGTTATGAACCAACACAAAGAAGAACAAGAAAGACTAAGAGAGTCTTGTAAGATCAGAAAGAAGCAGAGCTTGCTCGCCTGAGCTTCCACTTAGGTTCCGGTGGCGGTTCACTTGGCAGGATCTTCTCCACCTCCTACCAATAAATCAAACATTCAAAATATAATAAAAAAAACACTTAATCCAATGGTTACCAATAAACATACAGTAGAAACATAGAAACAAGAAGAGATGGGACTCTTACCACTAGCCTCCGAAGTTTTTGATTTTCTTCTTCTAAGCTTGAAACCTTTATCTCTAACTCTTGAGTATAAGCCTGCCAAAACAAACAATATTATTAAATCAACAAAAAATTAAGAACACACAAGTTCTTCTTCATTCTTTAACCTGTTTCCTAGCTCGTGAACGTGATGCAGATTCTCTGTTCTTGATCATCCTCTTCTGCTTCCTCTCTACAATCCTCTCCACGAACTCTCCTCCTGATGAAGCCACTCTTTTCCTCCCATGCACTTGTTGTGCATCAGATAATCCACCCATCATCAAACTCGTTGGAGATACCACCATCTCTTGCAAGTCACAAACTGGATATGGCATAAACCCTTGATGCTGAGGCTGATGATACTGAGCCCATTGCCCGTTTGAAGCTACGTTGACAACATTTTGAGGGACTGTCATTGCCTCAGTCACTACACCAGCCTTCAACAACAAATCCTCAAGTGTGATTTCACCGAGTGTAGGCTGTTTATCATCTATCCTCTCACCATTAAGATCAGCACTGCTTCCGTTCTTGTCCTGTTGAATGTCTCTCCAAACCTCATTAACTGTCTTTCTGCTGAGACCTCGAGGCAAAGTCAAGCTTCCTTGACGAGTGATCCCTTCCTCTGTTCCTTCTGGTGGCTGATTAGCTTCAGCAGACCAGACACTCTTGAGAAGCTCATCAAGGTTCATGCTTCCCAAAGGTTTTGAGGAGCTTCCCAAGTGGTTTTGAACCTCATGCAGCTTCAAGCTATAGAAAGAGTTTTCTCTGGGTAATGACTGATGGATAGGCTCTTCAACGTTTCCTCTTAGAGAACCCATATAAAACACCTTTTGAAAGAGAGAGAAACAAAATCAATGTATATGCAAATTAGAAACTCTGTATCGATCTAAACACCTAACTAGAGAGGATGTCTAATTAATCAAAGCTGCGAGCAGAACAGTGTGGGAGAATCAGGGTGTAGGGAGTTGTTGCATGCAGCATTCAAGATAACTAAGAAAGAAACAAACTGGAGATAAAAGAAGCAGATGAAGAGAAGAAAGAATGGAACTTGGTTTCTCTGTGTGTACAAGTGTTGGTTTCTCTGGTCAGTGCGGACGGGGAGAGATTACAAAACCAAAACACACATTTTCTTTTCTTCTCTCTCCTTAATTTACACACGTGAGAGAATGGATATAGAGAGAGAAAGAAAAGAAGAGCCTTTTCGCGTAAGGAAGAAACTGACACACTACTAGAAGTTGAAACCGTGCCTTGATGACTTTTCTATTCAAAGCTACTTTTTCAGAAAAAAAAAATATGCAATAGTACTTGAAGGGAAACGTGATATCAAGCTTATTCCCTTCGAATAATGAACCTTGTACATTGGTTTTATCTAACAAATGTTCAAAGTAGTCTACTTATTATATAATCACTTCACTTCATCTTCGAGACCTTTGTCTCTTCTCGTTCATAATAAAATCAATAAAATTGAAATAAAACTTTTATTTAATGGAAAAAGATTCGTTTTGCATGGTAAAAAGAGTAAGGGGACAAAGAGAGGAAGGGACCACATGGGTTGGTGAAGAGAATCGGAGTTTAGCATGAAGATCCGCGTGTGCTTCCTCTTTGGGATGTTCTCCCACGTGTCTCTGCTTCCCTTCTTATCTTTCCCCTTCTTTATTTATGACCAGATCCCAAATGTATTCATTCTTATCAGATAAACATTACACATTAATGTAACAAAGATTGTGAGAATAAAGAGTCTACCCCTTCTGGTGAGAACTCGATGAGAACATATGAATTCCGTCTGATCCTGTCACAAAGAGAAGAACAACACACAGACTCTATCCTTTCTGTTTTGCTATTAGTTAAATGCAATTTTAACCAAGTGGTGGTCTAAAGGAGAACTGGAGAGAGGGAGAAATCATCCGCATATTATCATGATTCCACATATAAATACACAATCCAGTAGTTCAAAGCCTGGAAGCATTTCTGAGTAAAAAGATACATTTCGAAGGCATATAATTCAATTTCACACAATAGTTATACGTATCTTAAAATCGAAAAGAAATTCCAGAGCTCCCATGATGCAACAGAAACATACTAATAGACTTCAAGTTCCTACTGTCACACTGTTTTAACCAATTCAAAAAATTTGTGCTTTTCAAGCAAAAAGAAAATTAGGACACCAAATAAACACTACTTTCTTAACAAGCCCAAAGCTTGAAGGATGCACGGCAAGACTCGTTCAAATTGTAAGCAGAGAGCTAAACAAGAAAACACTTTTGCTTAATTCATTTTTGTTATAAGACCACCACCAATATTTTTTTGTTCTGTTCAGCGAATTGGGATTGGTAAAAGTTTAACCTGTAAGATTTTGTAGGACATTATATGACGAACCGTTCAGCCTTCAGTCAAAAAATACCTGCGAGAGGGGTAAGATTTAAGCACATGTTGCATGCCGAAAACAAGATAATACGCAATATACATTCATTTGCACAGTAACATAGCATCTCATGGGAGAACCAAACAACAAAACCACGAAACATCGAGGAAAACAATAAGAACTGGAGTCTGATAAAACGAAAAAGGGAAAATACGAATCTAAACCGAGCGAAATCAGTAAATGATAAACACTGTATACTTTTACAAATGAAATCGTTCACACAAAAGTAAAACAACGACGAAAGTAGTTGAAACAGAGCAAGTTTATTTGGATTTGAAATATCTTAAAAAAGAGTTGGGAGAACTAAAACTTCTTGAAAGGTTTGAAGTCATGGCCTTTGTAGAAACCGTAAAGAGTAACATTTCATCCGAAAACTAAACAACTCCATTTGCATCAGCTCCTTAATAACTTCAGAAGATTCACCAGGCCAATATTAAAAACACTGTTTATGAATATCTGCACAATGAATTGAGAAAATAAGACAAGACTTTCACAGTAAAAACTGATGCAAATCCGAACACAACAACAAACTCATGAGTATGTAGCACCAAAATTGCAAAAACATTAACTGAAAAAACACATCAAGACCATGTACACGCTTCAAAACAAATCTGAAACGAGACAAAATTCAGGTATAGACAGACATAGAACATCGAACAGAAGCTGCAAATGTATGTATACCTGAGTGGTTACGTCTATTGACCCATGTATTGACCACCATACCCTAAACCATGCTGCCCTCTTCCAGCACCACCCTGACCAGGTTGCTGAGTCTGATAACCTCCCTGACCAGGAAGCTGAGTCTGATAACCTCCCTGAAAACCGTCTTGGAAACCGTACCCAGGAAAGACCCCTGGTGTCATACTCGCTTGAGCACCATAGCCACTTGGCATTCCAGCTCCAGCTCCTGGACTAGGCGCCCCCAGAGTCCCCAACAAAGCCTGTCCAAATGCTTGGTTCATACCCACTCCAGCACCTTGAGACGCCAGCAAAGCTGTGATCGCCTGACCAATGGCTGGGTTCAACCCCTGGTTATTATTACCACCTGAGAAATGCCCATGGCCTCCTCCACTTGCACCGTAACCAGTGTCTTCGTTCCTTTGGTAGCGTGGACGTTGATTGTAATTGCTCTGGTGATGCTGATGCTGCTTAACAGGTTTAGGCCCGTCGTTCGCTTTATGGCAATGCAAGACATGGCCTTCAAAGCTCTTATGCGGCTCCTCCAACGCCTTCTTAGCACTCTCCGCAGTTTTATACACAAACAAGGTGAAACCTTTAGGTCTCCCCGTAGCTTTATCAAGCCCCAAGGGACCTTCTTCAACCTCCCCAAACCTCGAGAAAAACTCCAGCAACCTCTGCGGATCAATCTCCGCACTCACATTACTAACATAGATCTTCCTCTGCACATGCTCAGGGTTAAAATGCTGAGAAGAACTCGTCGCCGCCACCGTGTTGTTCCCCCCTCCCTGAACAGGTCCCATGGAAGCCAACTGACACGCGGCCATACGCGTCCCAATCTTCTTCTGAGGCTGCTTGAGAGCGCTCCGAGCGCCGGAACGCGACTTGAAGAGGATAAAGCCGTAACCTTTGGACTGTCCCGTGACCTTATCGACGACGCATTTGCAGTCCTCGATCTCACCATACTGCTTAAAGGCCTTGACGAGCGCGTCGGCTTTGGTGTCCCACGCGAACCCGTGGACGAAGATCTTGCGGTGGACCGGATCCTCGTCCGCCGCGACCCGGATCCGATCCGCGACGTCGCGGTGCTTCACCGCGGCTTCCTTGAGGAGAATCGAGAGCTGTTCCTTCGAAAACGGTTCCAGGAGATCTTCGATCGGCTCTTGATCGTCCTCCTCGGGACCTTGATTCTCGTCTCGATCGCCGTTTTCGAATTGGAGCTGCTGCTGCTGCTTCTGGGGAGGCTCTTCTGTGGCGTCGTCGTCGTTGGATTGAGGTTCGAGCTTTCTCTTCCTCTCTGCCATGGCGAAATTAGGGTTTACGAATTCCCCAGAAAATCTGAGTTGATCCTCTTCTCTTTAATCAATCGCGTATTGAATTGAAGCTCAGGAAGTTGTTATCATTTGTCTTTCTGAGAGAGAGAGAGAGAGAGATAAAGAGGATCGTCCCATTTTGAGAATATTGGGCCTGAAATAAATTGGACACTCGGGCCCATATAACATGTAAGTTGATTTTGGTCAATCCCAAAATCGAACCGAAAACAAAACGGATATCTGATTATATAAAAATATTAATTGTATATACTTGTAATATAATTATATATACAATTTTAAAATATGTTAAAATTATTCGAAAATATTTGAAAAAATATTATAAAGTATTCGAACTACTCGAAAGTATCTGGATATCAAAATATCCAAGATTTTTTTTAAAATCTAAATCATCCTAAGATTATGATATTTTACTCAAAGTACTTAATATTTAACCTGAAAAAACTAAACTAAAATCAGAACCAAATGAAAACCGACTTTTTCAGGATATTTTTCAGTTTTTAGTTTTACTATCCAAACCAACCCCGAAATTATTTGAACCAAATCGAAAACAAGTCAGATAGTAAAATGATCTTCTAACCCTCTAATCTGAATTGAACTATCCAATATTCAAAATATTCAAACTAAACTGATATCTAAAATCTCCAAGCCTAGGAAAATCTATGATTCTGATAAGAAGAAACATGCAACTGCTGAAGCTGTCTAAAGACTTGGCTAACAGATACAAATTTGATTTGATCTGATCAGAATGATTCATCTCATTCTACTTATATTTTCTTTTTATCAATTCAATTAAAACAGTAGGTTTTTTTGACATTCCCTTAGATTTTCCTAAATATTACAAGTATGTCACTGAAATATATTAAATATTAAAAACTTTAATTGTCTACATTATCGTGAAGAGATTTTTAGAAGATTTGAACAAATAATATTCCTTACTAACCAAATGTCAATATCTTAATAAATTTTGAATTGCCTAATGTAGTTTCACATATGATTTGAATACATTTTTTTTTGTAGGTGTGATAGTATATATTGTCATCATAACTAACACAGTGGATGCACTTTAGATTTGATTATAACAAAACTTAGTTATAATACTTTTCTTTGCCAACCCAATTAATTAAATTCAATCAAAAGAATAACACATACACATATTAATTCTACTGTATGAAAATAATTTTGAAATTATATATGATATTATAGATTATGCGATTAATCTTTTTTACACATTCCAAAATAAGTGTTCAGTTTCTACTCTTTCTTTTGTTATAACCTAATACAAAAACCATCAAAGATGGCGTGTTTTTATCATAAAACATTTTTATTATTTTAATGCAATTGCGATATGATTGTCGATTTCAAAATAAAAATAAGTTTTTCCTACCATATATCTAAACATAGTATTTCTTAAAATGGCTTATCATAGCTAGCAGTGATCTGTGCTATATAGTTTCACATATGATTTGGATTGAATACATTTTATTTAAGTTTTGCAAGCTATATAGTTTCACTATCTACACTCCCATACTCTGCTAGTTTTATATATCATGTTCCTCTTTATTACTATAACAGCTTTTGTTTCTGTGTCTATACAACAAGTTACATGAATAGGTAGCAAAGAGCATATCTCTATGGCTTCCTAGCAGTAAACATTATAAAAGAATCCTGAACAATATCTTCATAATCTGTAAGACCACATGTTGTACACACATCCTTGATCTCATCCTGCATCAAGTAATTGTAGTTCTGCAGAATCCTCTGCAAAATAATACCAAACTAAATTATAAACATCCAAACTCTCTATACATCATAGAATGATTCTTATCATTCTCTTTACCGATTGAAAAGGTCTGATTATCCATGGAGTGGAAGGACTGTATCTTAGAAACGTTGTCCCAACAAAAACACCTCCACTTCTCAGAACACGACATACCTCAGCAATCTTGTAATGACAACAAAAAAAAAGCATCAAACAACAAACTTCATGATCAAAAAAAAAAAAGATTTTGCTTACAGCATTTGTAGGAGAAGGCCAACAGTGCAATGCCGCACCAGCATGAACTGCATCAACAGAACCCGAAGGGAAAGGAAGGCGAGAGACGTCTGCTCTCACAACAGCTATGTTGGTCGAGCTATCGAAAGTAGTGTCCTTCTTGATGAACTCATTACACTGGCGAAGCATGTTTTCAGAGTAGTCTAGAGCAATGACGCCGGAGTATTTGCCAGACTTTGCAAATTTCCTTGAGAACAAACCGCTTCCGCAGCTAACGTCCACAAGAACACCACCTTCTGCTTCTTTGAAGTACTCCTCAGCCATTCTAAACTGCAAAATTTTGAATCATATATTATTATACCTCATGAGATGCAGGAAGAATAACAAAAGGTGGATCCATGTACCTCTTCATCTGGACCAGGAAAACCACTTCGAGCAAAGTTCTGTCTCCAACCTCTTTCATACAAGAATGATACTAACGGACTCCTAAACAAACAAACAAACAGTGTTCTAAAAATCGGTTTAAGCAGCAAATCAAAAGCCTAAACATAACATTTTTTTTCTTAAACAATTTTATAGAAAAATTGGTCTAGGCATCCGTCTAATCAATCAACTCATATAAAGCATCTAACTACCACTTAGCGAATTTCTTGAATGTTAAAAGACTTAAACAAACAAACAAGCAGTGTTCTAAAAATCGGTTTAAGAGGCAAAACGAAAGCCTAAAAGAAACAATATTCTTAAAAGATTTAAAAAAAAAAATCGGTCTAGACTTAAAAAAAATTGGTATAACGATCCGCCTAATCAATAAACTCATATAAAGCGGTCTAACGAACACTTAGCCATTTCTTAAATGTTAAAGACTTAGCCAAGAAAAAACAGTTCAGATGATCAAAACCAAATATATACCGAAAGAGTTCAGTTGTAATGGGTTTGACTTCATTGAAAGAATCAAAACCAGCAGTGACAGTTAGATCCAAGTATTCATCTTTGCTAGAGTATGTCTTGTTACACTGTCCACACTTGAAACCTGACCTGTAGATTGCTTGTCTGCAAAATTTACAATAACAACAACACAAAAAGAAAACATTTTTTACAGAAAGCAGATTAAAAGAAACAAACTTTTTATAATCAGATGAGGTGAGAACTTACAGGTTGATACCTGAAGGTCCTTTCCTCATAAGCGGTTCATAGCAAACAGGACAGGCAAACACTTGTGTCTGCTCAACTTCAATACTTTGAGTTTCGTTTTCTTTCTTGTCGGAACTTGGAGTTTCGTTTAGTTCCTGTAAGATATTACAAGAATGATACTGAGAGAGTTCTCTTTTCAATACTTATCACAACTGCTAAGATAGAGAGAAAGAAGCTCACCGGTTCAGTAGCAACGGCGCGTATGGTGGCAGATGGGAAACGAGAGCGAACAGAGGAAGAGAATCGGTAAAGACGAGAGTGTGAGGTAGAGGAGGAGAGGGAAGAGCGGTTAGGTAGAAAGGGCTTGTTGAGGAGAGCTATAGAAGAAGAAGAAGAAGCTGTAAGTGAGGCCATCGCCATTAGAGAAGGTATAGAGAGTCAACGAGCAAGAGAGATGCTTTGGGCTTTAATTTATAACAGAGTAGATTGTGGGTTTCATGTAAACGAAGTTACAGAAGTATGAAAGCAAAAAATGTGTGTTGAGATTCTTTTGAGGCGTAATAAAAGGTGACGCATATACTTCTCGTTTTCACCAACCCATACACACGAATAAAAGGACAATGAGTGAGTGTTTATTATTACAACTCTTGGCTAAATTGGGTCCACATGATACAATCCTGGTGTTTGGAGACTGTTGAATAGGCCTGCGAATTTTGTTGGAACTGAATCCATCGAACCGAATCAAAATATTGGTTAGTTCGGTTATAAGTTCGATTTTCTGTAACTATACCCAAATCATACCAAAAACTCACTAACCAAACTAACAGATTTGTAAACCAAATTTACCAGAATTTATCTGAAATTTTTAAAAAATTAAGCAAAATCTAAACTAAAATCAAAACTTTGGCAGAATTTTCATAAACCATACTAACCGAAATATCGAACCACATCGTTTAATTCGGAAAAATTTATGTTAAACCGAACTAACCGAAAGCCAAACTATCAAAAACCGAACCGGCAGGCCTACTGTTGAAGATAGAACAGATCCTGAAAATAAATTTTGCTACAGATCATGGAATGACTGCATTGCTAATTCACATCTAAAGTATCGTTACGTGTATTCACTAGACCAGTAAACAAACTACTATCCTCTAAGATCATACATGTATATGAAAAAAAAAGAAACATACAGGGGCAAGAATAACTGGCTCTCTCTTTTGATGAGAAAAAAAAAGGTGTCTCTCTCTCTCTGTCTATCAATCTGCATCACCAAGACCATCTTTTCCATCTCCTCTCTTCGTGATTTCCGTGAAATGAGAGCTTGGTTTCTTCTTCTGCGATGATGCCGTCTCAGCGTTTCTTCTCAGAACAGCTCCAGGTGATGGATACGGTCGCTGTTGAAACAGAGGACCCTGAAACATACACACACACACACACACATCCATCTCATTAAGTTAAGAACTGAATTGACTGAGAAGCTCCTACAACTATTCATGAACAAATGGCATTACTGTGGCAGTTGTATCAGCAGCTCGCGGTTGCATTCCTTTCAGTCCAACAACCCTACAAGATGAGAAGAGATCAGATCAAACCCCGCATGTTAGGATTCCTAGGATCATAATAAGTTTGGTTCCACATTAAGTAGCAGAGGATAGATATATAGAAGAGCTAATGTTGATCCATGAAGTGGTTAAAACGGGTGTTATGGACGTTACCAGCCACCCCGTGGAGCATCTGAGTACGAGCTTGGGTCCATTGGGTCAGCCTCATCATCCTCCGCATGCGCACGTTTTTTGCCTACTCCCTTTTTCACCGGAGGTTTTGAACTTGACCTGTTTTCAATCATTGCCATTTTGTAAATGAAACGTAAATCTAATAATACACAGGAACCCCCTGGTTCACTACTACATGTAGTGTCATGTTGATAATTGGTACAATCTTTTAACAGAGATACTTACCTCTGATTTGGATCGTTTTGGCCAGAGTTTCTTGCGTTTGTGACGTATGCCAAGTACTGCTGCTCTGGGAGATTGAAAACTCTGCATTCCATATACAGTATGAGTCCTCTTAACCAAAGGCATAGAGATATAAGCCTCGAAATATGCAAGTGAACAAAATAATGTTTAATAATTATATGTTTTCTAATAACACAAAACTCAGCCAGGAAAAATAGCAAGACACAGTTAGAGTGGTACACGTGTTTGACATTCTCCAGTCTATGCAGCAATATAACTCAAAAAGTATAGCAAGACAGTGGACGGACCTGGTACAGTGAGCACAGTACCCCCAGCTCTGGACAAGGCCCACTCCCCAGCCACCACATCCGCTGCATCTTGGCAGCTCAGAGGGCGTAATCTCCCTCTTCCCATTAGCAGTGTTTTGGGTGACAGCGTTGTTAGTGTTTGTGGCAGCGGGCTTCTGTAAAGAAGCTGGACGTTGCCATTGCGATACATGTGTCTTTGTATTGTAGTAATACTTATGACCTGTGCATTACGAATACAAAGGTGTAGAGCTAAGGACTGGGACCAAAAAATTACGCTGGTCAAGTAAGAGAGCAAAGACTTTCAGCAGAGAAGGGATAAGAATTTGGATGTAAAGAGCTAATCACATACCAGATGTTTCATCAAGTGTTTCAACCCACTCTTCTTTAGGAGGCATCGGTGGCGCATTTGAGGTGGTGGAAGGTAGCTCAAGAGGCCTTTCCCACTGGGATGCCCCGGTATGCTGGTTATAGTAATATGTAGCACCGGTTGCAGGATCTTTCACACCTACCTGAATGAAACAAAACAAGTTTAAGTGGCTTAACAACTACAAGGATCAATGCAGCAGAAAAAGAATGCTCCATTTGATAGTGATGCAAAGACAAAAGCGAAGAAGAAAAGACGTTGATCATATCTCATCATACCCATCCTATTGGTAAGGTGCTTGCATTTGTCGGCAAAGGTGCACTTGTCTGTCTATTCCAACTACCCGCTGACGCCTGGCAGGAGAAGAATCACAAGCAAACAAAAGGGTTGAAAAATAGTTAAGTCCTAGGAAACATATGTCACCAAGGATTACAGTGTGAGAGAGAGATGGATAATTACCTCTTGAGCGTTGGATGTAACAGCCCCTGAACCATCTCTGAGAATCCCCCTGGCTTTTAATTTGAGTTTGAGATATTCAGGCAAATAATCAGCAGGTTCAGGCTTCTCACTGATCTCGGAGCGGCCTGCATAAGCAACTCCACCAGGTATACCATAACCATTCCCAACATCCACATTACCTGATGTGGACAAAAAAAACAAAAGTTAGCAACTGGATAAGGTTTAGTGAATGTTCCAAAAAAAAATGCTTGATGAAACTAACCTTCTCCGCAAGTACTCACACTCCCACGCTTCGATGCTGTTTCTGCCCGATGATGTGCAGTGAACTTCAGCAAATGTTCCTGTGTAAAAAAGAACGAATATGAATGCTAAAAATTCATGTTCTTAGCAACAGAGTAGTAGCTGCTCGAGGATAAAGATGAATCAAAATAAACCTTTAGAGCATTGGGGTCAGCACGTTGCCGAAGAATATCTGTGTTATCTTCTCCATCTACTGAACTCCCAGCCTCTCTGTTCAAACAAAATCACTTTCAGACACGAGATGATGTATTAACAGATGGGATACAAAGACAAAAAAAAAGCAAAGAGAAAAAAAGACAGAACCTTTGACCTTGTATGATCTTCTGCGTTTCAATCTCCTGTAGAAAAAAAAAAACACACAACACCAAATCAAGAAAGGACCCAGGAACAAAAGTTTTGAAATTTTAATTCGAAGGAAGCAAAAAAAAGTAACGTACTTGTTCGCGAAGAACAGCGTTGCTTGCTGCAGATTCAATGTCTAGCGAGCTTCCATAGCCATAAGTAGATGATGCTGATTGGTTATAAAGAGATGAATTGTTGTTCTGCTGATGTTGCAGCTCTTCTCCCATTACTCACTTCAACCTCAACCTCCGAATCTCTCTATAGAGAAACCCAGAAACAGAGCTTCAACGTATTAATTACAGATCAAATTCACCAGAAATTGCTGAGTCACGGAGAGAAACCGAGCCCTAGATTTTAATTCCCGCGATAAGTAATTAGGCCCATGAACTAAGGCCCAATTTAAAAGGCCCATGTTTGTTTTAAATAGTTGATCGAGTAAGAGAACAGAGGCAGAAATCAATGAATGAACGATAGAAGCAAAGGCTTTTTTACCTTTGAAAAATATTACTGTCAACAAAGAATACAGTTCTTTTTTTTTGAAATATTAACTATTAACACTGATTTCTTTTAACAAATAAAAATATTACTGTCAGTAAAGAATACAATTTTTTTAACGTCTAAACATATTTTATTGATAGATCGAAGTACAAATCGAGTTATAGAATAGTATGCAAAACAATGAAATACAAATTATTATATAAGCAGAAATATGCCATGTATACTGAAGACAAATCATTTGTAGAAGTGAAGATTGATGTTTTTTTTTTCAGTAAGTCTTACACGCTGACAATACATATGTTCTGTTATTTTTCTTCTCTAGAATTCGTCTAATAGGATTGGTAACAAAGAATACAGTTAGTTATCTATATTAACACTGGTTTCTTTTTTTCGAAGCAAGAACACTGTTTGTTCTAATGGACATCTTAATGAACTTTTAATTTATAAATCATAAATTTATATGGTTAATGTTGATATATAACATAGTATCTAAATTTGAAATCAATAATTAACATAGTAGTATCTTTTTCTGGATACAAACTTTCGAAAGTGCATTTATACGTAACTTACTCTTTATAAGACTATTTTAGTCTAAAAACGATTACTAACAAAACTCATGTTGTGTAAATTATTGATAAAAGGTGTACTAATGAAAGCCGAGCCGAGTTGAAAGAATGTCAGTGTATTTGGTGATAAATTAATAAAAAGATCTTTCCGTGAAGGATGAAGGGCACGACCGCTTCATGCCTTCATCGATCATCACATGCCTGGGGTCTCGTCATCATCTCCTCAT